>CM021763.1:38159124-38198951 GCA_011075105.1 Heteronetta atricapilla | reverse complement strand
GAAAAGAAAAATGCAGCATCCTGGAACAGAGTTTCAGTTGGTAGAATTCTGTTGTGTCCAATACATCTGCCCGTACTGTACAACTGTTTGCTGCTCAGATATTCAGGGAGGAGATCAGGAAAGCCAGGGCATAGATGGAACTAAGCTTGACAAATAACAGAAAGAGATCAATTAGTATATTTCTCAGAAAAGAAAGGTTAAGGAGAGTATATCCCCTCTGATGGATGAGAAGGGTGAACTGATAATGACATGGAGAAGGCTGAAGTACTCAACCAGTTCTTCGCCTCAGTCTTTACCAGTCAGACTTCCCAAGTCTTTCATTTCCCTGAACCCATAGATGGAGGCTGGGGGAGCAGAGTCCCTCACACTGCAAGTGAAGAGCAGATTTGAGACCACCTGATGAAACTAAACAAGTACAAGTCTATGGGGCCTGATGATATGAATCCCAGGGTTCTGAAGGAATCATCTAATGTAGTGGCCAAGCCTCTCTCTATCATATTTGAAAAGTTCTGGCAGTCAGGCAAAGTCCCTGGTGAATGGAAAAAATGGAAACATCCCTCCCATTTTTAAAAAGAAAAGAAACAAGGACTCGGGAAACTACAGACCAGTGAGCCTCACCTCTGTGTCTGGCAAGATTGTAGAAAAGATCCTTCTGGATGTAATATCAAGACACGTGCAGGACAAGGAAGTGATCCAAGACAGCCAGGATGGCTTGACCAAGCACAAATCATGTCTTACCAATCCAGTGGCTTTCTATGAAGGAGTGACTGCATCAGTTGGCAAGTGAAGACCAACTAGTGATGTCTACCTGGATTTCTGTAAGGCCTTTGGCACAGTCCCTCATGACATCCTGGTCTCCAGACTGGAGAGAAATGGATTGGAGAGAAATGGGTGGGCCATTGACTGCCTAAGGAGTTGGCTTGAAGATTGCACCCAGCGTGTGGTGGTATGTCCAGGTGGAGGCTGGTGACAAGTGGTGTCCCTTAAGGGTCTGTCCTGGGACTGGTACTCTTTAATATCTTTATCAATGACATAGTGGGATCAAGTGCACCCTCAGCAAGTTTGCAGATGATACCAAGCTGAGTGATACAGCTGATACAACAGAAGGAAGAGATGCCATCCAAAGGGACCTGCACAAGCTTGAGAAGTGGGCCCATGTGAACCGCCTGAAGTTCAAGCCCAAGTGCAAGGTGCTGCACCTGGGTCAGGTGCATGACTCCCAGACATGAGCACATGCTGGGAGAAAAACTCTTTGAGAGCAGCCCTGCAGAGAAGGATTTGAGGGTTCTGGTGGATGAAAGGGTTGACATGAGCCAGAAGTGTGTGCTTGCAGCCGAGAAGGTCAACTGCATCCTGGGCTGCATCTACAGAGGGTTGGCCAACAGGTGGAGGGAGGTGATTGTGCCCTTTTGCTCTGCCCTTGTGAGGCCCCACCAGGAGTCCTGCATGCAGGTCTGGGGCCCACAGTACAAGAAGGATGTTAATCTGTTAAAATGGGTCCAGAGGAGGGCCACAAAGATGATCAAGGGGCTGGAGCACCTCTCCTATGAAGAAAGGCTGAGAGGGCTGGGACTGTTCAGCCTACAGAAGAGAAGGCTCGGGAGTGACTTCCTTGTGGCTTTTCAATACTTAAAGTGGACTTATAAAATGGATGGAGAGTAACTTCTTGTTCAATCAGATAATGATAGAACAAGGGGGAATGGTTTTAAAATAAAAGAGATTTAGATTTAGAGGTTGGCAGAAAATTCTTCACTCTAAGGGTAGTGAGGCACTGGAACACGTTGCCCAGAGAAGCTGTGGAAGCCCCATCCCTGGAGGTGTTCAAGACCAGGCTGGATGAGGCTTTGGACAACCTGATCTAGCAGGTGGCATCTGTGCCAATGGCAGGGGGTTTTGAACTAGATAATCTTTAAGGTCCCTTCCAACCCATGCCATTATATGATTCTATGATCTGCTTGATACATGTATTGGTCTTGGGTATGAGGGTTTGAAAATGCTGGGATGAGATCCCCTACCTACAGCACTGAATGAACTGATTGCCTGTGGAATAAAGGAAAGCTGTAGATGTCTCCTAATGGATTTTCATATGCACAGAAAAGGATGGGGAAGTGCTAAGCTCCTTCAGACAAGCCTTCAATGCGGTGCTCTGCATAACGGTACCTGGAGCCCTGAGTGGCCACATGGAGAGCCAACTGGGTTTTACCCCTCTCCCACAGGGACACACCATGTTCTAAGGCAGGGCTGCAATCCAGCGTCTGGCTCTCCTGTCAGACAGTCAGCATCCTGAAAGATCACCATATCACTGCGCCGCCTGTTTGCTTCACAGAGCAGATAATGAAGGGTGTAACTCACCAGTCAGAGGGTGTCTTCTTACTTCTACAGACACATAATGTCCTTCTGAAATAATCTGTCCAGGCCATAGACCAATGGCCATTGTTTAAGAAGAGTGACCAACATTTTTTTCTATATGTAGAATTCAGAGGTCTTTAAAATATAATCTCTCACAGTGTTTCTGGGCTCATTATAAGTATTTTGTCTTTGGTAAAATTATAATACTGGATGTTGCCAAGTCTAGAAGGTATAAAACTTTAATTGAATGGCATTCTGTTATGTTAGAACTGTTTTAGGTCATTCTGGGAGAAGACTTCATAGGTCTGTTTTAATATTTCCTTCTGTCTAAGCGTGTATACTTGGATTTATGGCAACAAAGTCTCCAAGGTGGCGAAGCTGAGAAGACAAAATGTTATTCACTTGAAATGTTCTGAAAGTAAAGAAGATGTGTGCTCTGACACATGCCCTGTACATTTTCTAGAATGATTTATATAAGTTTGTCATAACTAATGCTTAAATTTGATTTAAATGTAACTACTCTTCTTGCATTTCTGTGAATTTCTCATAAGCAGCTAAACCACACGAGCAATGATTATCTGGTATGAATGACATAAAGAAATTTATTGCTCTGACATTTGCAACACGAGTATTGAAGCATTCTTGTTTGCAGCATTTATTCAGCTGCAGTGCCCTGTTATAAATTTGTCCAAGTTTTGTCCAAATTATATCCCCTATCTAATCTCAACAGACATTGCCCTTCTTCCTAAATGTATATTATGCTCAGCTTATCTGAATATGAGATGATGAGTGATCTTAAATGGGGCTACCTTGTAGCATGTCTGCACACAGGCTCACACAGTAGATCTATGGAATTTTGCTTCTATTATATAAGGAAGTATGAACAGTGATGTCATGAAGGCTAGAAGTGGGTGGAATTTTAATGTTAACATAGAGCAAAGGAAGTCCATAACGTCATATAACTTGACCACAATATATGCAAAATATAGCACTGGACAATGGAGTAATGAGGAGGCTGAAGTGACTTGCCACTCCTCGTAAATCCATGCCTTGGTTTTCTATCATTTGGATCACCATTTGGAGCCTAAATCCAGTCATTTTCATCAGTGATTTTGCTTGCTGGTAGAAGAGTCAGCTGCAGCAAATAATCTTTGAACTTCTTTCTCTCAGCATTGTCCAGAACTTCACCCATAATCAGCAATATCCCTACTGAAAAAAAATCCATACAACCATATAACATAGCTTATTTTTAGTCAGGTTAATCTGCTATAACTGAAATTGAATTTTCACAACACAGCAAATTGTAACAATTGTTTGTATATTTCAGTTAAATTGGAAAACTAATAAAAATATTACTGAAGATTTTAATTAAGTACAAGGAGACTAACACAATTATCAGAAGCAATTCATATAAGCATTTGAATGTAAAGAGGGAGAAAAAGCTAGGAAGGACAGAAACAGGTTTGCTTGAATGCATTCAGAGGCTTATGCTCAATTTTCCACTCTGCATTGAAATTTTGCTGATGTCTATGAAGCCACATTGGTTTGAACATTAAATAACCATGGAGAAAACAATAAATGGTGTTTCCAGAAAGCATCATTTTCTGTCAGGTGCTCAACATGATCAGATGAAACACAATCAGAGCCAGTGGACCTCTCAGTGGGAGGTTTGTCTTAAGCTAGACTGTGAAGAGCTAAGCCCAACCCCATACTCTTTTTTAGTGTTTAGTTCAAATGTTTCTCAAGAGTTGTCTGACCAGAGTCTTCAATAGCCATTTTTCAAGAGAAAATGTCTTTTTATGTTGAAAACAAGAAAGGTTAAGTGATGGGTTTCTTAAGAACAGTTTAGAGTAGATTTGGGCAAGATCCAGGTCTACCTGGGAAATATTTTCTTCAAAACAGTCATGAGGTCCTGTTTATACTGTACATCAGCTAACACGCTGCTTCTTCTTCTTCCATTTTTTTTTCTCTCTCTTTTTCTGTCTTTCATTCCCTCTCTCTCTGCCCTACTTCCTTATATATCCATAACCAAAAGAATTTGCTTGCTCTATTTGACATTATTTGTCTTTCTTCATGATCTAGCTAAATCTGTAAACTTCCATACATAAAAGTGAAAATTATATTTATAAGCCAGCCTTGAGAAAGAACAATCTGATTGTTCTTAAAATTATGTATGTGTGGTATTGGGGTTTTACTAGAAAAATAGACAAAACTTCCATAGTTCTGAGTAAAGGGTTGCATTAGGATTGTCTTCTGTGTAGCTTTAAAAAGCACATGGAATGTCAAGCATGAGGGTGAGGGTTGGGGATTACAGGAAAGAAAGATTTTTGGATATGGTTTTCTTCCAAAGAAGTACAATATTTCAGGAAAAAAAAAAAAAAAAAAAAAAAAAAAAAAATTTCCTTCATCTCTGTAACACTTTTGTAACTAAACCAAATCATTGCACTTGCAGGTGAAAAATAATTAACAAAGCTATCATTGTACATTATTTCATATACTATATTTATTTATATATACTGTCCTATGTCTCCTGGAATTACTGCCCCAACCTATATTGTGCTCTCATTTGTTTGCAGAGTTGTTCAACCAAACAAAACCAATCCCACAAAACTTACAGCTAAAACTTATGAACTTATGGTTCCAAGAAACCTGCAATTGACAATGAAAATATTGCAAGATCAAGGGGTGTTCTAATAAAATTATATTTCCTTGTTTGATGCAAAAGCCTAGGCGTTACAACACTTTGCAAGACTTGTTCATTTTTTTCCAGCACTGATTCATCTGCGTCCTACCAACAATAACTGTGGTGTGTCTCCTTTCATTGAAGCAGGAGTAGGCCATAAGTACCCAGAAAGCTCAGAAACATTAAACTCTGAATACAAATGGTATAAGAAGAGGACACTTTCCCAGACCTTGAAGAGAAGACAGATTGGAAAGTGATTAATAAGACCTTGTTGTGATCTTATTATTAATTCCTTCTGCCCTTTTCAGAAAACATACATTTCATTTCCTGTCTAGATAGAAAACTTGAAGGTGATCATTTCCTCTTGTTTCTGGGTCAGAGGCACCCTTGATAGCAAGAAAGATACTCATCCAAAGTCTTTTCCGTCGACCTCCCTGAAATGTTAACAATTATAGTGGTTGCTGGGAGGCACCTCCCACAGCCAAGATTTGCAGCTGTAAGCCTTATCTAAACTTAGATGCAGGGGTCAGTGCTCCTCAAACAATATCCTGTTATTTAGAATACCATGAAACAGAAGAAAACGATTGTAATTTCCTCTCCTCTCAAGTTAGAAGACATATCTCCTGCCTCCTTCTCTTACCACCCATTTAGTTTGGTGAGAAAACATTAACAGTGGGCAGACAGATTCCTGGTCTCTCTTTCCTTCTCTCTCAATCTCCCCTTCTTAGGGACTAGGTATTTATTCCATCAACAGTCAGACATTGTAGAGACTTTTCATATGCAGCTACCTGGTGAGAATGGGTTGTCTCTGTTTGTGAGAAAGAAAGATATTCCAAAATGTGTCCTAGAACATTCTTGAGTAGTTTAAGCTACTAAATGATTCAATGATAACCTGATAACCTTTAGCTAAATGATTCAATGATAACCTGAGATGTGTTGAGATTCAGATTTTGGTGTTTAAAGTGTTATTTAGATGCATGATTTCTGGGGATAAGGGAAGAGGAGGAACATAGTTTACACAAACAGTGATTTGCTTTGAACTTCTCTCCTTAATATATGAATTGTGTTACCCAGAAGGAAACCCAAAAACAGGCCCATTCCACAACCCATTTGTCCTCATGGAGAGAAATTAAGATAGTGAAATGTGTAAAAAGCCAAATTGTTGTATACTGCAGTGCTGAAAGGCACACAGATGTTACTGTCATGAGCAGAGTATAAGGCTCCGCATGGCATACAACATAGTTGAAGATGGAGAAGGGATTCAATTTCCCCAACCAACTCTAATTAGCTCCTCACATGATACTTCTTAAATTATTTTAGCCTATTTTATCTCAAAACCCATTTACTAAATCAAATTAACTCTCTCTGGGGTACTTTGTGATTTGAGATTACTGCAGCACATTTTATTCAGTTCCGAAGTTAGCTCCCCTACCATGTTACAGTTGTGCTTTGAGGAAAGGAAACAATTCAGTCTGAGATAAAGTCCTGGGATGAAAAGGTCTCATTCTTAGCAGAAATGACTGGAGGTGAGACTAAGGATCAGTCCTCACCACAAGCTCAAGGAAGTCACTGCTTGGCAAAGCCATGCCCACACTGACCTCCTGCACATCCATAAGCTCCAACAATGAACAGGAATTCTTATTGGACTCATGATATGAGTTTTATAGGCTCTGTGCATGCCATTATATCTAGGGGTGGGAGTACAGCTTTAGAAGTTGTATAACAATGTGGGACTGTTTAGCAATTTGTGAAATTTTGACATTACTGTTCTTTGGGCTAACTGTTACGTTCTGGAAATTACATGGTCCTCACAGGAATGCAGTGGCTGCTCATAACATAAGATATGAAATATTTCTGCTTGTTTCACTTTTCTGTGATAGCTTCCTTGTATTGACAGAAATTTGTATTTTTTTTCTGTTGCACAAGTACATAATCTTCAGTTAACAGAACAATGTTAAATATATTACAATATGTAATATGTGATAAAGAAAAAAAAGTGCCCTGGTAATCTTCTACAAGATCCAGACAACAGTCACTGTTAGAGTCCAATTTCTAATACTGGGCAAAAACTACTGGCCAGAACACAATAATTTTGGCCAGTTTGACTATTTGCCTTTCACAGCCATAGGATTAGCTCATTGCCATGTACAACACTTTCTGAAGTCAAAAAGAAAAGTATTTTATTTTTTATTCTACTGAATAATAAAACAATGTTGACCTAAGAAGATCATAGCTGTTCTGAATTCCTAGTCTTGGTTTTACTTTCTACACTAAAGAATTATAACACTTAATTTGTCTTCCTTATTCCTTAGGGAAGAATCCATATAGATTTTTTTAATCTATATAAAACAACTATGAAGACAAATACAACCCAGAGTTTCCCTGTTCTCTTTCCTGATAACAATAGTAAGGATCCTATTATCCTGGAGAGCAGCCTAGAAGAGAGGGATCTGGGGGTCCTGGTAGACAGCAAGTTGAATATGAGCCAGCAGTGTGCCCTGGCAGCCAGGAGGGCCAACCGTGTCCTGGGGTGCATCAAGCACGGCATCGCTAGTAGGTCGAGGGAGGTGATTGTCCCGCTCTACTCTGCGCTGGTGCGACCTCACCTCGAGTACTGTGTGCAGTTCTGGGCACCACAGTATAAAAAGGACGTGAAACTGTTGGAGAGTGTCCAGAGGAGGGCTACGAAGATGGTGAAAGGCCTGGAGGGGAAGACGTACGAGGAACGGCTGAGGGCACTGGGCCTGTTCAGCCTGGAGAAGAGGAGGCTGAGGGGAGACCTCATCGCAGTCTACAACTTCCTCGTAAGAGGGTGTCGAGAGGTAGGAGACCTTTTCTCCATTAACACCAGCGACAGGACCCGCGGGAACGGGGTTAAGCTGAGGCAGGGGAAGTTTAGGCTTGACATCAGGAGGGGGTTCTTCACTGAGAGAGTGGTTGCACACTGGAACAGACTCCCCAGGGAAGTGGTCACTGCACCGAGCCTGACTGAGTTTAAGAAGCGATTGGACTGTGCACTTAGTCACATGGTCTGAACTTCTGGGTAGACCTGTGCGGTGTCAAGAGTTGGACTTGATGATCCTTAAGGGTCCCTTCCAACTCAGGATATTCTATGATTCTATCTGATTTTTAATTTTTGATCAGAATTAGCTTTTGAATTCTGTTCCTAAATAGAATGGTATGACATTGTCCATTCTGCTACTTTCAGCATTAGTGAAATACTGCTTCTTGTAATAAATTAAAATCTTATCCTCACACTTTTTCCTCATGCAGTTCAACTTCAAATGGAAATAAAAACAGGGATTTCAGGGATTTCTGCTTGCCAGACCCTAAAGATTTATTATTAACTATTTCATGTTAAATTATATCCTTCTGAGCTGGTCACCTCTCTCTCAACAAATACAAAAACAAAGAATTAGCAATACTTTAGAGACAGAATCTAAAAATCAATGTCCCATCATACCAGGCAATGGGTAGATACATAAATGAAGATAAGCTGAGCAGAAGACAAGAAAAAATGGAGAAAGAGGAATAACAAAACAGAGAAATGAAGTAGGTTGTTGATATCATCAATTAATAGAATTTGTGTTTTCAAGGCTCAGTTGACTGAAATGACTGTCAGTTCTCTAGCCTTCTCTTGATCTGGTGATCTGAAATAATCTGAAGTAAATTTTAAGCTCACAGAGCAAATAAAAAGGAAAAATGAGTGAAAGAACAAATCCCTTATCACTCAGTGTGGCCTTAGCCTTATGAACAGAATGGTGTTTTTGTTGCCCCAGTCAGAACAGACTGGAGACAGGTATCCAGGGCTGACAGCACTGAACAAGCCTCAGCATACAGAGTGCAAAGGTAGGAGCTCTTAATGGGGCATGTGAAGTGAGTATGCTGTGTCTCCATTCTACAAAAATTCTCTGATGTGTATTTAAAATAAAACCTTTAAATATCTCTAAGACCCCCAAATTACCTGCTCATTCCAATGTCATCACTCAGACACTCCAGACATGTTGATCCTTCCAACACCTTTACATGGTAAGAAAGTAGTAGATGATTTTTACACATCTGAAACTGAGGCACAAAAAATCTTGGGAAAGGATTTTCAGAGGGAAAATTTCTAAAATTTAGATTTTTAGACATATCTTCTCAGCTGCTTTGTTTTCATTGGATAGGCTGCTTGAAATTAAGTGCTGAATGACCATGCTGGTAGACTAGATGTTTCCATCAGTAGCTTGAAGGTTATTAAAAACGGACACTGAAGAAGTGACTCAAAGCTACAGAGATGACATTAAGAGCTTTGAGAAAACCAGGACATATTTGGCTGTTTTTTTTTTGTTGTTGTTTGTTTGTTTGTTTTTGTTTGTTTGTTTGTTTGTTGTTTTTTGTTTACAATGCACAAAGATGAAAAGCAGTATTCTAAGATTTTGGATGTTCTCGGTTCCCATATTCTGCCACTGTCTTTGTAGGTTCTTGGAATGTTACCCTTCACTGATCTGAACTAATAACATATTCCTCATCATTCTCTTCCCTCTTGATGCCAGGCAAGCTCAGTGCACTTAAAAATATGTAAAGAAAAGGAAAAAAGCACGTTTTTCAACCTCATATTTTTGTAGAAAATCAATTTTTGCATCTCTCTGAAAGATGCTGGATTCCTTGTTCGTTTTGTACAAAACACTTTCCAGAGACAATTACTGTGCATAGAAAATAATGCTAGAAATCAGAATTGTTTCTAATCAAAATTAGAGACAAAAATGGTAAGAGAGTAAATTTTATGAGAAATGAAATTGAACAACAATAACAAAAAAGTCACAGGAGACAAAATGTGGGGAAAAAAGCTTTGCTTTGACCTAGCAACAGCTGAATACCAGAAGAAGCAATTTCACACTTGACTTTGAATAAAGAACCAATGTCTAGGAGATCTCAAGGTCACTGTGGCTCAACAGCAAGGTAAGTAAAATTATTTCCAATGACTAACCTTGGGACGTCATTGACAGAGATAGGTATTAAAAAGGCCAAAATATCCAAGTGCTGTAAAGGACTGGCTATTGTTCCTGATTCACTTCTGGAAAACTAGAAAAAAACTGAAATCAGAATCAGGCCAGAAGACTGAAGATCTCAAATAATTGCCTTTGGAAGAAGGATTTGGCAATCTTTAGTATATTACCTTTCACAGCATCTGATTCAATGACCTGCATGGTCTGATTGCTTTAATTATAAGAGTGTAGAACATTTCCTGAACAGTTGCCTCACTCGTTCATCACTGTGTGAAAAGGTCCACTGAGATTAAATACTAGCTATATTTCAAACCTAGCACAAACTACTAGCTAGTATCTGTAATGTTACAATGGGTTAAGCTACCCTGAGTGCTTGGAAGATGTTAAAAATATTTTATGTGTTTTTTTTTTTTTTTGTCCTTGTTGTAGGTTTTAGGTCTTCCTTCAGAATTCGAGTTTCTCTGTCAATCCCTCAGTTTGCAGAAGACAACTGGACTGTATTCCAGGCACTAACAACATATTTTCAGGTCTTAGTTTTCTGCAGAAATTCTTGAACTCAATTTAAATGAACGAAGAGAAGTACAATCAATAGTCAAGCCCTATTATTCCTGTCGTCCCTCCCCTCACTCCCCCTCACTCCTCCGCCCCCCCTTTTTTATTCTTTAAAATAAAACATCTTTTCCCTCTGTTCTTGATCTTGGACACAGCTGAAGATATTTGGCTAACATTTTAAAAAATTAGACAAAGCAAACACCCAGCATAAAACCTCAGCCTAATGTTATATTTTGACAAAAGTATAGGCAACAGAAAACTAGTTCCTATAATGAAGATGTTCAGCAATCTGAGTGATAGGTGATGCTACAAACCTTGTCTATGGTAACTGAGAAAACACATCTGAGAAATTACATTCTGAAGTAATTGTATCCTGTGTAAAGTTTACTTTCATTTTGTAAAATTGCTGGCTTGTCTGATGTTCAAATTTAATTCATTTTTATGAGACTGTGTTCTTTTCATTAGAGGCACAAATTACTGCACAGATTATCTGATAGGCGATTATGCAAAGGTGTACATCAGAGGTCCAGGTTGTCAGTATACACTTGGCTTTTATAGCTGCAGATTGCATTTTATGATCTGCTCCTGTATGCTACACCTGAATCAACTTGTACTGTTAGAATAAGCAAACTGCCAAGGGCTGTTGCTGTTTTTCTTATGTCTGGTTGCTAATTCACATAATAGTACTGCTGATAATAGTTGTCTACAGTACTTTTTGGATTTAACTACATTAACTACATAAGCTACATTGGATTGTTAAGCGATAAGATAAGTTCAAGTTAGATAACCATACACTGTGGATGCTTGTATGTTCGACTTAGCTTTATCAAATATACTAATAGGCACACAAATGCATCAGTCAGTTCATATTAAATCAGCCAGGAACACTGTAATTCTCTACCACGGTTTATCTCTACTTTCAAATCAAAGCTCACTGGGGTCATGGACAAAACAATCTGAAAATATTTCAGTACTTTGTGAGTACTTGTAAGATGACACATGAATGACTTTTAGGAAGACTTCTCAAGGACCTTCTTAGACTCGTTCTCTCTTGGGTTATGTTTGAGCAATGCCAGTTGACGGGAGGGGAAAATCTATAATTCTTGTGCACTGGAGACAACTCTGTCCTTCATGTAGCCATTTAACTGCAACTGAAAGAAAAAGACCGGAGGTGATGCTCTATTACAGCCTTGCAGATGCTGCAGGATGAGCTGTATATGCAGAAGGAAACAGAAAAGGCCTCCTATTTTATCTGCATTCTGGCAATTCTCGAATAAACAAATTAAAACAGGAAATTAAATATGGTGCAACAGATAAGATATGAAGCAGGAATTCAGAAGATCCAGGTTATAGTTAAGCTTTGACTACTGAACTACTGTGTGATCCTTAGAAATTGGCTTATTCTTTTTGTATTACCAGAGGTAGAGTCCTGACGTCAATAGAAGTCAACATTCTTTATCATCAGTGCCAATGTGTGGTTCTTCATCTCCCCTAAACCTCTCAATGTGAGTACAATTCTGTTCCTAATAATTCTGTAACTCAGCCTAGCCTGTAAGCTGTTTAGTCTAGCAGGGCTTCCTGATGTCCTATGTCCTAAAATATGCAACAATTGATGCACTTGATTGGGGTCAATAGGTTTTGCATCACATTGAAACCTTCATTAGATTTTACTTGTGCTACATGTTAAAAATACTATGATTTTGAAAGAAGAATGAGAAATAGAGAAGCAAATTACCAAAGAGGAATTTTCAGGGGAAAATCAAAACACTCTCCATATTTATGAATCAGTCAATGACATTGTTGTGGTTTAACCTGGCCAGCAGCTAAACAACTACACAGCCGTTCACTCACCCTCCCCCCTCCCTTTCTGGGATGGGGGAGAGAAATGGGAAAGTGAAGCCTGTGGGCTGAGATAAAGACAGTTTATTAAGATAGAAAATAATAATAATAATAATAATAATAGTAATAATATGTACTAACAAGTGATGTACAACGCAATTGCTCACCACCTGCTGACCGATGCCCAGCCCAACCCCGAGCAGCCAGCCCCCCACCCTGGCTAGCCACCCCTATATATTGTTCAGCATGACGTCAGATGGTATGGAATACCCCTTTGGCCAGTTTGGGTCAGCTGTCTTGGGTCTGTCCCCTCCCAGCTCTTGCTGCACCCCCAACCTGCCCACTGGCAGGACAGAGCGAGGAGCTGAAAAGTCCTTGGCTTAGTGTAAGCATTTCTCTGCAGCAATTAAAACAGCAGCATGTTATCAGCACTCTTCTCATCCTAATCCAAAACACGGCACCCTACCAGCTACTAGGAGGAAAAATAACTCTGTCCTAACTGAAACCAGGACAGACATATATATACATATTAAACCTGTGGTGAGATTTTTGTTTGATTTTAGGTTGCATAGCTTGAGTATTTCAAGGTGCAGTGGTATTTTTATATAGTGTTTATCAAAAATATTTACACTGGTAATTTGTGGAACTGAATTTAATTAAATCCACTTTTCTCACTAAGTCAAGTAACTTGATTGTGATCTGTGATATAACAAGATGACTTAGATGGAGAGTGTCAATATTGCAAAAAACGTAAGAAATATGCTTACCCCCAGCCTTCACTAAAGATGAAACCCATGCCAGTAGATTTGTACTTGTGAACGGGATTTTGTAGAACAATATCTATTCTGTTTCTATGCACTTCAGATGGAGACGAATTCAGTTAGGAATCAGGTTTCAGTGGTATGATCCTAAGGGATATAATTAAAAACAGGCGTGTTATGAAAAGATTATTTGACTTAATAAAGTTTTTCTTGTTGTTATTGTTTTAAGAAAAAATAATGACATCATCTTTTAACTGACAATGGCAAAAGCACTTGCATCCAGTGTTTATTTAGTCTCAGAAAACAAATAAGAGTAAGGGTAGACCTTTCCTTTTCCTGAGCACAGTATATAAGCAATTTTGGAATAAACTGAACATTTATTTATTTATTTATTTATGAAGAAAGTCAGAAACCACAGCTGAATTGATCACCTTCAGAAGACAGGGATTTAAGAAGTATGTGGTGTTAGATTTCTTTCAGTGGAAGAACTTTTGTTTCTTTTACATGTGTTGTCTTTTTTTTTTTTTTTTTTTTTTTTAAACTGGCCTGTAGAGACTAGACCCTGGGAAAGTGTGAAGAACAGTCCTAATATTAGGAAAACATATAATTTTTTCTGTTTTGTCAGGCAACTGGAGGAGACTTTTATTTTTTCTGTTTTATTTACCTGTCTGGGTAGAACTTAAGAAGGACAATACTGAAGTGAAGTAAGTCTTAGAAAGTAAGAATTGCCAACACATTTGTTCATTTTGTTGAGGTGAGTTATTTCAGCATGGCTTTGATGTGGTGATTTCCCTATTTACTGAACATACAAGAATGAGCTTTTAAACCTCTTTGGTTTACCCAAAGCTTATATTCCAGGAACAGAGTGCACAGTATTAAGCATACTATGACATCATGCAGTCGTACCTCATTAGCTAAACAAATGGTACCAATCCAATACTCATTTCCAGAAACAAAATAATTCTTTTACCACTGAAGACATGACAGAAAATGGGATTCTCATTAAATCTTTCCCAAGCAATGTTAATTCACAGTATAAAAAAATATTTCTTAATAATTATTTTCCAGTTTAGTTTTTGTTGTATTAAAATTCTTCTATCCTGTTAGCCATGATGTCTCACAACCTGGGAGGAACCACTATGTCAAGCAATGGCCCCCTAGTCCAGCTGTTGGATCAACTGCCATTAAGAAGAAAAGAAACTACAAAAGAGCATACACTGGGCAAGCTTAAAAGTGCTGTTTCCCCCTTTTTTATGTATATTTTTATTTTTCCATCACCTTTCTTTAAAATAGAGTATCTTAGACAAAAGCTTCTGCAGACTTCCACTCACCTGTTTTTGTTACTCGGAAAGAAAGAAGCTTAATGAGATGTGTGAGCAAATTTTCAACCTGGTCAAAAGAACCAGAGGGGAAGGGAAAGAGGGAGAGGAAGGGGGAGAGGAAGGGGAAGAGGGAGGGGGAGGGAAAGGGAAAGGGGGAGGGAGAGAGGAAAAGAGAGGAGGAAGGGAGATGGGAAAGGGAAGGGAGGGGAAGGGAAGGGAAGGACAAATCAATAATCCTCTCATTTAACACTATATCAGCATAAGAACAGAAATAGAAACATAGCATCCTAATACTTCTAGATAATTTAATGAAAATGTCTCTAAATGGTCTCTCACATTGTACTTATTGGACATATGAAGGTTTTCCCATCTTGAAGTCCTTGGGCTTTTTTTTTAATTTATTTTCAGGACTGAGTAGAACAGACTACAGGTTATCTGAAAGACAGATAACTGCTTTTATAAAGTTTGCTTCCTTCTACCTTTTCATTGAAAAGTTGATTTTCTACAATGATATCATCATTGTGCTTCAAAGATATCAAACCCATACTACAGTGGGGCTACTGTTATAACTCTCATCCTTTTCTGAAACACAATCATAATGTAGTTGTTGATCAATTAATGTGAAGTCCTGATTCATAGCAAGTGGAGAAGTTATTTGTTAGTATATCTGAAGTACCAGGTTCTGATCTGCTGAAATAATGGCTGTTTAAAAGTAGCATGATGATTCTGTAAATGGGATTCATTAGTCTGTTCAGTACAGCCAGAAGCACATATTTCTCTTCAGCTTATAAAAGCAGCTGCTATTCCTACCTTTAACAACACACAAGTTCAAGTCATTATGCTTAACAAAGCTGAGAATGTTCTCAACTCTTTCCAGGAAAGCACAAAGAAATGGATTTTGTATAGCTTATGAAAGGAAATCCTAATGCTAAAAAACAAGGAAACACTAGTTATGCAATTAACCTGTGTAAAATATTGACTAATAATTGAAGTCTTGAATTTGTCTAGACTGTCCAGAAAAAGAGTGATCAAAATGTCACAGGTTATTTTTTAAACTGATTTTCAGTCTGTCCTTTATAAGGATTTGAATCTGCTGACAGTTTGAAGGTCAAGTGTATGTTTTGTTTTCAGAAGTTCTAAAGGGAATCACAAGTTTTCCTTTCAGCAGGTGACTTCAAACCAGACATTTCTACTGCCCTTGAAAGTTTTTAGAAAACAGCATTTTACAGGTACCAATCTAACTCAGCTATTCTGGTGTGCTACTTTGGGGTTAAATGGTAAATATAGGCCACTTTTGTTAAATTGGATAGTGTCATCTGTCTTCTCTAGTGATTTTCCTGCATAATAACACAGTTTCTTCTGGGATTCAGATCCCAGATCCTACTACAGAGTCACTCCCTGCCAGTTTCTTCCCAGGCAGAGTGAGCGGTGCCCTGCACAACACACCCTGCCTGGTAATAGTTCTCCCTCTGGACAGCTTGCTTTACTGTTAATTTCTGGTTTCAAACCTTTAATTTAATAAGTGTTGGCCTCCATTTCCCTTATCTCATTTATTAGTGAATTACCTTCTGAGACTTCATTTCTCCTGAGAGGAAGTGCTATTTCACTTTTCTGCTTTGTACAGACCAATTGTTCAAACTAAACTTTATTTCCTTACCAAAGACATACCACTTCCTAACTCTGTTTCTCTACCTCAGTCCTCATGGCAGCCTGTTATTGCAGAAGAGAGTTACTCCAGAATTACAACAGAACCGAACAAAGAAGCAGGTATCTCTCTCACACACAAAATCAAACATACACACACAAGAACAGGGCAGTCATTGTCACTGAGACTGTTTGTTTGTTTGTTTTTGTGTGTGAGAGCCAGTGCTTTTTCTCAAATCAAGATTATAAACAAGGAAATACTGTGGTTTGTGTTGCTCCAAAGTTAAAGTTCATATTTTCATTGGCTTTGAGTAAATAACAATTTTAATATGTGGTTAATCACAGTTACTTCCTTTCCTTCAATACTCTTCCAATTGTACTTTTGGTCCATTAAACCAAATTGATGCACCATAATACTTCATAGTTTCAGCAAATGAAGTCAATTACTTCTATTCTTTAGCTTCTCTACAACATGTGAGTAAAACAAAATAGTATTTTGTTATGATTCTATTACATCCTACTCCAGAAACCTGCAGATGATCAAACAGCTTCACACTGTTGAATGTAACTGATAAAGAAACTTCCAAGCCACCATATGAAGGTTCTCTAACTATTCTGTCAAATGGATTACAAATGATTAGCCTGCCTGGACACTTCTAAGCGCTGATAGAGGTCAAGTGGTGCATATTTGTAGATGTACTTTGGTCAAGCACTTGTCAAGTACTGCAAAAAAGAACTTTCAGTTATTTCTAGCATGTTTTCGTGGCACAATGCACAGCAAGCAGGTTCTGCATTAGGTGGTGTCTTAGATCCTTTCTTCCAGAGAAAAATACCTCCCCACCTCAAACTGTCCTGCCTGGTTCAGCATACATTGCACCCCTGACAGCCACTTAAAATAGACAGAAAAATGGACTATTTTAAAAATACTTTTAAAGAATAATACCCATACAGAACTAACACAAATCTCATTGTTATAGTCCTTTCTTAGAACAGTCTGTTCTACAGCTCTGCCATGATCCTTGCTCTATTTCTTCTATACAGTTCTGGGCTTTAAGAATTTTATTTAAAAAAAAAAAAAAAAAAAGTTTTGCATTCCACACTGTCCTTTTGCCTACTTATTAGGTATATTTATATCTGTATGTACGATTATATGCATATTCACACAGAGTCTAAATTCTGAGTGCTGTACAAACATCATCTAAAATACACACTGGTGACTGTAAAATATATATCACCTAAGCACCTGTTCCCTAGTTTATTCTTGTAATCATGTGAAAATTATAAATGGAATTACTAAGTCTTTCTATTTCTTCTGATAAACTGTATGTTTAACAGTTTTAAGAGCCTCAAGCAATCATGCCAACAGAGGAAAAATTGAATGACATTTACCATATTCACAATGTCTCCAGCAAGGCAAGATAAAGAACAAAACTTTTCTATCACCCTATGCTATGGAAATGGTCCTGTCTCAAAATCAACCTTAAATATATTCCATTAACTCTGAGATATCAAATGCATTCTTTGATTGAATGTTTCACCGCACAGATATTTCCACTGGTAAATGTCAGGCATTTAGTTTAACATATTAGCAGCCATAATATTGCCAAGAAAATAAATTTGCAAATATCTTAAAAATATAGCCTAACTTTGCCAACCTTTCATGATGTTGTGGACTTCCTTATTAATCAGTTTATAAACATATAAAACTAATTCATGTATGTACCGCAAAATGTTATCCAGTGGTACAGGCTATATATTTTCTAATGTGAGGATAGATCATTATACTCTCACAAATGTGAAATCAACTTTTTCTGTAACAATATTTTTAATGAAGGTTATAAAACATAACAGAATCTCAGCCTGGTCACATGGAAGACCAATTGTTTTCCTTTTCCCATCTGTGACTATTACTCATAAAAGCCACAGACAAATGTCCAAAGACAGTTGCTTTTGAATTAAATGGTTGCAAAACTTGAGTGACTTCTTAATAATTACAAAAGTCCCATAAGAATACTTTATCCCAATGTTACAAACTGTGGTCTGAGGTACAGTCTATCCTGATGTCACTTGTTTAGAAAACAGACTAGTGTGTTGGCAAAAGCATACCTTTGCCATCACATTTATATTCCAACATCTGTCAGAGGACAAGGGGCAAGACTCAAGCTTGTATTTTCTCTTCTGCCATGCACTAGAGCCTGCCTGAAGGTATTGCCATGTTCTAACAGCTTGGAACAGGCACAGCCACCAAATGTGGTGAAAATCTACCCTCGTATCTTCAAAGTAAATGTCTAAGACATGGCAAAGTACAAAGGACTGCCAAGGTCAAAGTACCACAGTCACAAAGTCATGCTCCCATTTTGTGAGCAAACACACTTTCAGCCACATCCTGAATAACTGGCCTCACAGATCAAGTTGTGTTTAAAATCTGAAGGTACACTAGCATTCATTTTATTTTATGAGTCTCTCTGTGTCAATTGTCACTCTCAGGGCTATTCATGCCTGATAAGTTAAGCTGTGGCTTTTAAAACATTTCGTTGCTACTCAAGTCTAGTATGTGTACTTAATTTATTGACATAATGACAGCTGAGGTCTCTTTTCTCTAAGATGTCTTAGAAATAAATAAACTAGAAGAAATCAAAAGCCAAAGGTGGCTCAAAGTTCAAAGATCCAAACTGCATAAACACTTCTTGATCACTCACCCAAGTGAGTGATCACGCCCATACTAGTTTGATATACCTGTCTCCCTATGCTACTTTACCAATACTGCTATAATTAAATGACTGTTCCTCCTCTTTTATATTAAATCCTCCCAACAGAGAAACCTCTTAAGTTAAAAATGTAAAACTTTCACATCATGGCACATCATGTTGTATGGCCAGCTGTCAGGGTGAGGAATTTATGTGTTTGTAGCTGTGAAGCCCTGTCACAAAACAGGACAGTGAACATCTTTCATCTTTATAAAATCTTTTATTTTCAGATTTCTATTTTTTCACAGAATTTTGAAAACACAGGTCTTTTCAACACATTTTTCTATACTTGTCATAAGCAGACATCACCCACAACCTTTATCAAGAACCTACTCTTGTATGGTCTTGCAAGAAGTGACTAATAACATTAAAATGAGGAAGGACATATTAATGTGCAAGAACCTTTAAAACATGACCCAGAAGTTTAAAACTGAATGTAGCAGAACACAGGAAATAGCTTACAAATCTCACTGTGAAAGTAAGGTTGCAAGGAAAACTGCATGTTTCTCCTGTTTTGTTTATCCAGAAAATATTGTTGATTTCCAGTAGTCTAAAATTAACATCCTTTCTGACACCCCACTCCTGACGTCTTTTGATTTTGGCATTTTCCCATTCCTACAAGCTTCAAAATCTTTGCACCAGTCTAGAAGTGAAGTAATGCCCAAGCGTAATTGTGAAGGAATCACTCACATCTTGAAGAATTCAAGGACTCACTAAATACACTCATCTGGTATTTTGTGAGCCATCATGGCCACATTTGACTTCATGGTCAACAGTGAAATAAAGTCAGATTTCCTCTCCTTCACAGCATAGTCTTCTTCTTAAGCATCTAACATTAGGATTTTTTAACCCCTTAGAGGGTCTGCTTTTAGAAGAAGTAGCCTAATATTTCTGCTTGATATTTTACTCGATGTAAGTCACTTACATGTTGTTCCCTGCATTATTCACACTTCAGCTTTGCCATACGACTGAGACTCACTCACTGTAGACTGAGTTGTTTTGCTAGAGGTGGAGAAGGCTATTGCCATTACAACATTTGCTCTTCTATTGTCAACCTGATTCCATTAATACCATCATTGTAATTTAGTCCCTGAGTTGCTTCTTTAATAACAGTTAGCTTGGAAAGCATTTTCACTACACCCCCACTAGCCTTTCATTATTAGTGTCAGTTCAATAACAAAGATGAGTATGTAGACAGGGTGGGGACATAAATAAAGTGTTAAGTTTTGATATTTTATGCACTGTTTCATATAACCCTATCTCCTGAGTGCCACAGTTTGGACATTGCCTTTGGAGTGACTGATTTCTGTATTCTCCTTCACAAAAGCTCTCTGAAGACTGAACTGTGGTGGTTACCCCCTCACAGATGGGGATTTTAAAAAGTGACTGACCTTGGACAGTAGTCATTCAGCATTTGTGAAAGGACTTGAGTGAAGGCTGCTCTCAGAGATAGCATTCACATCCCCATGCAGTTATGTGAAGCTTTTATACTATTCTAAACAGAGGTTGGCTTTAATCCTTAAGGAACATATCAGGTTGAAAAAAATATGGAAATGGAATAAAGTTAATCAAGAGTTCTTGATCAACAGAGGATTTATTTTTTTCCCTGAATTAAGAAACTGTGGATGGAATTGATATTATTTCCCATCAATGTGCATTTCTGACTCACACAGTATTTTCAGATGATATTTAAGTTCTGAGATATATACAGTTAATATTTTTGATTATTTTGATAATACCTTAAGACTTAAAATTTAAAATGCATGAAGAGTGAAGGTGCACATGTTCTAGGGCAGTTATTCTGAAAAAAAAATCTTGTGTTATTTGGAATACTAACCCAAATCAATAGCTGTTAGTACAAATATCTATAAACGTAATGCTTTGTGTGCAGATAGAGCTAGAAAAGAGCAAAGTAAATCCTGGAGCACCAGAAAACAAAAATGAAAACATAAGAACAAAGGAATTTAAGATTTGTAGAGAACAGTACACCTATTAAGTATGTATCTTTTATGATTTTGAAGTTAATTAATCTCTAGGAAATACTTTAAATGGCGATAAAAAGGTAGAAGCAACTAACTTTATATAGTCAAGTCAAGAATGGACTAAAGCAGATGTAGTGATTGCAGTCAGGCCAATCACAAATGAAGTATATATGCCATATAGCGAAAATGAGCTGCAGAGTCAGATGATTGAATGGAGTCTGGAGCAAACAGTGCATCTAGGACTGTGAGGAATCCTTGCAAACCGTGAAGTCAGACCAGTTCAGAGCATTCTCTCTTGAAAAAGATGCCATATTTCTTAACTCAAGAGTTAGTAAATTGAGGTGATTTCTGAGTTCTTCAAAAGGGTATACACTTGTCCATACTAAGCCTATAAAGTATCTTGAATAAACCCCTTATTCACAATTGGTGAGCAATTTCTTTAATAGTCATACCATGTCTATACTGCTGAGATCCTCGATTCTTCCTCAGTCTCTTGTGGCTAATTTATAGCCACTTAATTTATTACTATTACAGGGGTTAGTGCAGGGGCCAGAACTCTCTCCGGTGGTATTGGAGTTTACTACAGAAAATAAGAGAGTCTAAGGTGTCTTTTATAAAAATAAAGGTGTATTTTATAAAAATAAAATTAATAAACTCTTATTTGACTCACCTTTGTAAAGCATTCCAGTTCTAGCTTGCTTATAATTTTTGTGCATGTTTTAAGTGCCTTTACAGGAATTTAATCATAATAGCCAAGACAGCAACCAAATAACAGCAAATCATGGGACTCACCTTCTGAACAACACATGTGGTCTTGAATTCCTAACAACTGAGAAGAACTCAGAGCTGACAATTAGAACAAGTGTTTTATGTCTGCAGCATATAGCTAGGAGACATCACTTGAACTAGTATTTTGAAAACCAATAGTTGGATTTGCAGTTACATTATGCAACTCGAAATGTTTTGACAATACAGGGCTTTGGTCTGGAAACAAAACAGTTTTCAGTCAGCCTACCTGAAGTAGATAGCTTTCTGCAGCCTTGCAATTGCCACACCTGGCTTTTGTCACTACCTCAGTTGTTCATTACCTAACACAAAGTACGTTTACATATTGACTGTCTGCAATATAATAGAGGCACTGTTTGGGTTTTGAAGAGGTTTGCTGGTGCAGTTGGCTCAACACAGTACATTTGTCTGACAAAAGAATAAAAACCCAGATCAAAGAGAGAAGTATCTCTTACAGAACTTGTGAGCTTATGGTGAAATACTGCATGTGCTTGTCCAGGGAGCAGGTGCTTCGAGTTAAAAGGTAAGACCAGAATGTCTGGTAGAAAGACCAGAATGTGAACAGTAAACAGTTCATTTAAATTCATTCTCCAGAAACAGTCATTTTTAAGGATAAAACCAAGATACAATTGACTTAATAGACCAGAAAATGTATGGATCTTTTCATAGTAACACAACTTTTTATATTGTACAATAACAATTTATCTGCAGATGTACATAAAGAATAGAGGAACATATACACATATAATTCCAGATCAATGATTTTCCTCTTGCCATCTTTCCATTGGAAATAGTAACCTTCTGTACTTAAAGAACTGTAGAGATATTTTTTTTCTTTTTGTATAAATAATTAGATACAGGCAGGTTCAAGTATGGGTATGATCCAAAGGAGTATAAACATCCTTCAAAGACCTCTGATGAGTAACTAGTAACTCATCCTGCGAACATTACCCATTGATCTATGTACTCATTGTCCTTAAAATAATTATATTACGAGTTAATGCTCAGACTGCAAATGTTTTTTGAACTGTTCTGCAAAGTCATGCCCACCTGCTTCTGGTGATCACCAGAGCTCCTCATCTCTGAATAAACAGCTTTAAGTTTTATGTAGAAATATATCTCGGTGTCACATATCATCACAGTTTTAAAAATAATATTTTCTAAGAGTTCTGGAGATAAATCAGTGTCAGAAAGACATAATTGTATACTACACAGCTACTGGTCACATGCTATTTTGTGAGATGCTTATCTTTCAGCAGTAGACTAGTCAAGATTCCTGAGAGAAAGAACTTGAGAGCAATATGACAACATCAGTGAAAACTCAGTGAGGAGTATCTGTTGTGCACATCTGCAATTATATGACTCTGCAGTTGAGTTCACCAGCTTTCAAGAACTTATAAAGTGAAACATCATTTTCATAGACTAATATATTGTTGTATAAGTATTTGTAATTGGTCACATAGTCATTCAGACAACAAAAAGTAAAGCAATTGTCAAAAGAACACTCTTATTTCTTACTAGCTGATGTCATCATCAACTTCTACAGGGTAAGCTCATTGAAGACATATCAAGGGAACTCTGTGTAATGTGTCATACACATATACATGTAGATTTCACTAAGGGGAAGTCGTGCTCAACCAACCTCGTTGCCTTCTATGATGGCATCACCAGCTGGGTAGATGGGGGGAGAGCAGTGGATGTCATCTACCTTGACTGAGAGCAGTGGATGTCATCTAACTTGACTTTAGCAAGGCTTTCGATACTGTCTCCCATGACATCCTGATAGCAAAGCTGAGGAAGTGTGGGATAGAGGAGTGGACAATAAGGTGGGCTGAGAACTGGCTGACTGGCCAAGCTCAGAGGGTGGTGACTGGCAGTGCAGAGTCTGGCTAGAGACCTGTGACGAGCGGTGTTCCCCAGGGGTCGGCGCTGGGTCTGGTCTTGTTCAACATCTTAATCGATGACCTTGATGAGGGAATAGTGTCTGCCCTAAGCAAGTACACTGATGTGTACTGGGAGGAGTGGCTGACATGCCCAAAGGCTGTGCTGCCATTCAGTGAGACCTGGACTAGCTGGAAAGATGGACAGGAAGAAACTAAATGCAGTTTAATAAGAGTAAGTGTAGAGTCCTGCAACTGAGAAGGAACAACTGGAAGTATCAGTACAGGCTGGGGGATGACCTGCTGGAGAGGAGCTCTGAGGACAAGGACGTGGGGGGTCCTGGTGGATGACAGGATGACCATGAGCCAGCAGTGTGCCCTGGTGGCCAAGAGGGCTAATGGGATCCTGGCATGCATTAAAAGGAGTGTGGCCAGCAGGTCAAGGGAGGTGATCCTCCCCCTCTACTCTGCCCTGGTCAGGCCTCACCTGGAGTACTGTGTCCAGTTCTGGGCTCCCCGGTACAAAAAAGACAGGGATCTCCTAGAAAGAGTCCAGCGGAGGGCCACAAAGATGATACGGGGCCTGGAGCATCTTCCTTATGAAGAAAGGCTGAGAGACCTGCGTCTGTTCAGCCTGGAGAAGAGAAGACTGAGAGCGGATCTCATCAATGTGTATAAATACCTGAGGTGTGGGAGACAGAAGGATGTAGCCAACCTCTTACCAGTGGTTTGTGGGGATAGGATGAGGAGCAATGGCCGCAAGGTAGAGCACAGGATGCGAAAGAAGAGCACTGACATGTGAAAGAACTTCACGGTGAGGGTGACGGAGCACTGGGACAGAGAGGTTGTGGAGTCTCCTTCTCTGGAGATATTCAAGGCCCATCTGGACACCTACCTGGGCAGCTTGCTCTAAGGAACCTGCTTTGCAGGGCAGTTGGACCCGATGATCCTTCAAGGTCCCTTCCAACCCCTACAGTTCTGTGATTCTGTGATGTACAAACTGTTTGGATGTCCTGAGCAAACTGCTATTCCTATCATGAAGGGGATGGAGAAGATTAAATAATCCTGACAAGAGAAAATGAGGCATAGGAAAGAGCTACTGCATAAAGCGTATGAAGCAGCAAAACTAGTAAGACCATGAAATTATACAATAATTATACATATACACATGTATATGTATATGTATATATATCAAGGAAATCTATCTCGTATCAGGATCAACCCATTTCACTAGTGCATGTAAACAAATCAAAATAACTTAGTGGGATTTCTGATATGCTGACACCCCATTAAAGTTATAACATGATCCTACTGAAAACAAAACAAAACAAAACAAAACAAACAAAAACCACCACCAACAACAAAAGGAAATCTTACTAAATAACTTAAAAAAAAAAGGCTAGAAAAACAAAAACCTGCCTGAGACAATTCTGAGAGTTAAAAGCTAGCAAGTAATTTAAGGGAACAGTAGCGTATTTTTTTTAAAAAAAAGATGGCATAAAAAATATTGGTGGGAGGTACACATATATGTACCATCTGCTAGGAATGACTGACTCATATTTGCTGTTGTTATCCAGATAGTCTTTTTAGAGCTCCAGTGGATACTAATTCATTATACCTAATACCTTGACTAATAAATCTGAAACCTTAACCCAGAACATAATGAAAACGGGAGGGGAAGGAAGAGGAGGAAGACAGAAAAATGAAGAATGTAAAGAGCCTGAAGTATTTTTTTTCCTTAAATGGAATTTGAAAAAGAAAAAAAAAAATGCCTGTGCTAACTTCCAATAGACTCCAGATGGATTTATTTTAGTCATTTCATTTATTTCCCTCAAACAGCAAACTCCCCAATATTCTAAGATAGTTTCATCAGCTTGGACAATGTGACCTTAAAGTGTGAATAAATTGAACTGATTACTTTCTGTGTATTGCACCATTACATATGATACTGTTATTCATTGTGATAATTTACTACATAGATTTTATCAGTTTGCCATAAAAGTTAAAACCAACAAACAACAACAACCAAAATCAAACCAACCAACCAACCAAAAAAAAAAAAAAACAAAAAAACAGGGTGAAAGATCAAATTTGGAAATGATATTAGGATAGTGATTAATGAATCAAAAATCTATTAATTTGAAACATAAAAACCATGAGTAGTTGCTTAAATAGAAGCAAAATCCTCAGTGTCTGATTAAAAAAAAAAAAAAAAAAAAAAAAAAAAAAATGTTTGAGTTTTTAGTTTCGCAATATAAATTCTCCGGAACATAAACAAAATTCAAAAAGAACTCTGACTTTAATTTTAATAATAGCTCCAGAAGAGAAGAGGCAGAGAGAGCAAACAAGGAACATGCCTTTAGATAAGCTTAAACTTTTCCCCTTCTTCTTAAGTACACTCATGAATGTCACAATTACACTGAGTGCACTAAATTTTAAATGTGAATGTATAAAATAATTTATTCAGGAAATTGTTAAATAGTATCATGATTTATCCTCCTCAGAAGCTTCCAGCATTGCCACAGATTTTGGAGAAGACAAAGACACCAAGGGTACAGCAAAAATCATCCTGATGAGTGTCCTTTACTATTTACTGTTTGAGCTGACCTGATATGTCATGGTGTATTCAAGAAAGCACATGGCACTACCTCCTTCCACAGCATTTTAAATCACACTGACATCTCTGAGAAGTGTGATCAGTGGCACAATAAGCAACATGAGCAGCGAGGATTGATGCAAATCCTGTCATGGGGCTTGGAAAGGTCATGGGGAATGGAGAAACCTGAGACAGAGCTGCAAGTGAAATTGAGGTCAGAGAGTCTGGAACAAGGAAAAAAACAGAGCTGGGGGAAATAGCACTGGGTTTGCTGCGTCAGTGACTATTTGGGAAAGGAAGGGCACAGGGAAGGGGGTGAGGGAGGAAAAAAGATGGCTTCTGCAGGGGAGGACCTGCCTCCACGAGGAGCTGCCACTCTTTGTATCAGCCCCGCCCTGTCTTCCTTTTTCTGGGAAGCAGCAAACACCACTTCATTTTCTGGGATTCCAGCAATAGCCCAGGAGCTCACAGTAGCCTGAGAGCACTGCCTTTAGCAGCTTCTTGATAGAAAGCTCAGTGGTCAAAGCATTCCCAGGAAATCTATGGACTCAACTGCTGTGTCAAAAACTTAGACTTCTGGACCCATTTTGACCACTGGGAAGAAAAAAAAAAAAGAAAAAAAAGAAAAGAATTTCAAGTTAAAATAAACTCAACGTTTCTGCCACATTTGTGCTTTCTTTTCTGTGGCTTTTAGTTTGTTGTTGTTTCTGTTGTTTTTAATTGTTATTGCAATATTGGTAATGGACATAAATAATTGTATTAACATGATCAAAGGGACAGGAGTTCATTACAAGTGTCACTAGTGATTCAAAATGGTAAGGGCAATTTTGTATTTAATTTTGGGCAAGTGAACCATAGTGCCTAGAATAGCACTTAACATAGCAGATTAAATCCCTTAAGACAAGTTCTCATTGCCTACATGCAGAATTGTTTTCCTGAAACATTTAATGTTGTGGATTTATGTTCCTGGGAATACGAGTCTACAAAGAAAATGGCTGGCTACAGTATTATATTACATTATTATTATTATTATTATTATTATTATTATTATTGCTGATACCTGAAGAAATTTTAAAAAATCTTAGAATGTTGCTGTACTTGATTAACATTTTTATTGAAACCCAAATGACATTTTATCTTCTGTCCAACAAAACTAATTTTTATTTAATGTAAATATTAGCTTAATTTGTGGAACAATACTTATTACCAGTTCCTTGATGATCACTCTGAAGATAAAAATGCAAGGTTCCTCTGGCATACAACAGAGGTAGAGTGAGAGCTCTATGAGTATCTGGGAAGAATAGCTGTAAGTTTCATTTTTCTGATAATATTTTTCACTTTTTGTTGTAGGCAATCCATCTGTGTGTTCGCTTACAGGAACACAGCCTTGCATAGAAGAGGAGACTTGAGATTTATTGTAGTTTCCTGGCTAATAACTATTTAAACACTGAAATTCATACTCCAGGTGTGGAGGGATGCAACAACTACACCACATTTACCATGACTTCAGCTCTACAATTTTATCCAGAGAGCTTTTCTGCTGCTGGTACCTCATTATCCAGTAATATTAGATCCTAAAGGGGAAAGGTGAGCTGTACAAAGGGCACTATGCATTTCCCAGTTAATTTCTGGGTTTTATTTGTTTTCTCCCCAAGTCCACATACTAATTGTAAAGTCAGGTAAGACTGAAAAACTCAGACATAAACAAATAAAGATTTACAAGAAAGTAAAACTATATTATAGTACCCTTACAGATGGAATACAATGACATATTTAATAAATAAACAAGATTTAAAAAGAAAATAATTGGAAAATAAGTTTTACAAACACTGCCAGTGAGCTTTCTGTAAACAACAAACATGGCAGTAGGCAAGCTTCACGACAAACCTGTGGACTTTTGGGGAAACTCAATGAGGAGAAGAAGGATTATTGAAAAGGGACTGTCAAAATCTCCACATTTAAAATGAAATTACATCTACTGAATACCGAGTCCTTAAATCAGAAGACAAACATCGACATGTATCAAGACAAATATCAACATGCTGAGGGGAAGGGAGAGGGGCATGATGAACATGGTCTGCTCTAGAGATTGGTAAATACCAGGGAAACATCCTGATACTCCATGACACT
Organism: Heteronetta atricapilla; assembly: GCA_011075105.1. Lineage (NCBI taxonomy): Eukaryota > Metazoa > Chordata > Aves > Anseriformes > Anatidae > Heteronetta > Heteronetta atricapilla. The sequence goes on along the minus strand of CM021763.1, from coordinate 38,170,692 downwards.
CCATTTGCTTACTTACTGGTGACGTTTCTAATCTGTTGCATTTGCTGATGATAGTATTATTGGTGAGCATTTCTTCCTGAGAGAATAATTGTGAAAAATTAAGCTTTAAGTTAATTTTAAGTTTGCTAGTGTTTCAAACTAGAAATCCTTCATCTATATTGGATTTATTCCTCTGGAAATTGCTTCTGTTATTACAGAGGTAAAAGGAGTTCTAGTAGAGAACAGTACATGAAGCCACTTCCTGTATCAACTAAGAAAACAAAAGTCAAAAGCCAGCTGGTGACAAACAACAACAACAAAAACTTGCAATAAGGCAACAAGATAATTGAACGTGTGAGATTCATTACTGTTTTCTGTAAACGTTAACATTGAAATAAAGTGAATATAAAAGGCTCTTGAGCCTAATAAAAACAAACACAACAAACAAACAAACAAATAAGCAAAAAAGGAAAGAACTATGTTTCTCAGAGTTCAAGCCTGGGAATTCAAACCGTACTTTGATATATAAAGAAACTACAAGATGAAAAACAATGATCCACAGTATTTTTGGCTTCCCTACTCAGCTTTGCCAACATACACAATTTCAAAACCATCCAAACTGTCCATATACAAAATCTGTATCTGCTGGGACATACCAGTGCTATGCCAGTCAATTGTCAGCTAGCTACCTACTCTGAGATTGGTTTACACCATCAAATGAGTGAGCAATACCAGGTGAAAGGAGAGGATCCGGTCCTCTATTGAAGCTATGCTAAGCATATGCTGCCACAAAACAATCCAGACTCCAGAGACTTGCCCCCCCCCTGCTACTCAAGCATAAATGTTACAGATAGCAAGTGGAAGTGATGCATCTGATGACCATTGTGGATGAGGTGCAAAAGATCATGAGGCTCAATGGAGAAGGCACAACTATATGGTAACCTGAACCTTTGGCCAGCTGGTGGCCAAACCAGTCTATAAACCCCAGGGCTGTGTAAAAGAGCTGTCCTTCAGCAGACAGCTAGAAAATCTCTCCTCCTCAGTTGGTAAACTACCATCATTCCTAGCTCTTCCTGTCATGTGGTGTCTATAATAGTATAATTCATGGTATCTCCATGCATGTGAATACTAAGTGATAGAGGAAATGTGCTGGAAGAGAGTATTTTCACAGACAAAGTTAAAAGTCCTGGATAGTCAATAAACAGCAGAGACAAGGAGGAAAAATCCTTTGCATCTTCCATGAATTTTTACTATGCTTTCAAAAATTTCTCTCTCTCTGTTTCCGCATTGTGCTTATTTCTCGTACTTGTTCATATGCAACCCACTTGCTTGTGAACAGATATCTTGACATCACTTCAGATTTAGGTCTTGAGCATCGTTTCTCTCTTCATGCCTCAGGTGAATCTTCCAACAAGTCACATGATCTTGATTTGAAAAAATAAAAAGATAAAAAATTGGTTGCTTTTCTTAGTGGTTTGTTCTGTATTAATCACCCTCACTTTGCAGTGATCCTCAGGATTAGAAATTTCTCATACATACTAATCTGGCTTCAGCCTTTTTTATTAAAGATTTTTTAGTGCATAACCTCTTGGCTACAAATTTTTGGCATCCATAAGAAAAAAAATCACATACTTCAGGGGGAAAGAAAGGGAGTTTTATGGCACATATAGGTACATTAGTTTTTCTTAGTCTTGTCAGCTATAGTTTATTTTTGTCCAACAGATGCATTCAGTTTGATATTAATTCCATTTTGATCCTCTGTTTACATTCAATTACTAACTGTCCTTACACTTTTACATGCCATATTTTTTCTTTCCTCATTTCTCCTTTTCTTTCATTTATCTTGCACTGGCATTGATCTAGGGTATTCCTCTTAGAGTGTGCCACCTGTTTCTCTACTGATCTTCTAAAGAATCTCTCTCTCACATTTGCATAATTCCATTTTCCTTTGCTCTTCAAATCAACTTCATTCAATTTCTTTTAGTTTTGGCAAATTACATAACTAATGTTTCTCACTCTTTGAGATTGTCCTCTGTTTGCCTATAAAATATGTAATAGGTCACCATTTCTGGTTCCTAAGCAACAATAATTATTTAATCACTGTGCTGGAACCATTAATCTTTATCTTCTAAAATTAGATTGAAACATACGAAACCTCCTATTGGGTGCAGGTGCAAGGCATTGGGAGAATAATCACCAAGTCTTAGAAATGTTAATCCTATGTTCCTATGTCCTAGTTATGCTCATAATCATGAAAGGCTGTACTAGAATATTTAGAAGACAAAACACAAAGTTCTGGGTTTAAGGAAGTCCTCAGATGACAATGTATCTCTGAACAAATACAAAAAAAAAAAGAATGAGCCAGCAGTGTGCCCTGGTGGCCAAGAGGGCTAATGGGATCCTGGCATGCATTAAAAGGAGTGTGGCCAGCAGGTCAAGGGAGGTGATCCTCCCCCTCTACTCTGCCCTGGTCAGGCCTCACCTGGAGTACTGTGTCCAGTTCTGGGCTCCCCGGTACAAAAAAGACAGGGATCTCCTAGAAAGAGTCCAGCGGAGGGCCACAAAGATGATACGGGGCCTGAAGCATCTTCCTTATGAAGAAAGGCTGAGAGACCTGGGTCTGTTCAGCCTGGAGAAGAGAAGACTGAGAGCGGATCTCATCAATGTGTATAAATACCTGAGGTGTGGGAGACAGAAGCAATGGCTGCAAGATAGAACACAGGAAGTTCTGCACCGACATGTGAAAGAACTTCATGGTGAGGGTGACGGAGCACTGGGACAGGCTGCCTAGAGAGGCTGTGGAGTTTCCTTCTCTGGAAATATTCAAGGCCTGTCTGGATGCCTACCTGGGCAGCCTGCTCTGAGGATTCTGCTTTGCATGGGGGTTGGACCCGATGATCTTTCAAGGTCCCTTCCAACCCCTACAGTTTTGTGATTCTGTAATAAGACTTCAGGCTGCTCAGGGAACTAGTCAGCAAGGTCCCTTGGGGAAACTGGTTTTGAAGGCATTGGTGTCCATCAGTGCTGGTCAGTCTTTAAGCACTGCCTCCTAAAAGCAGAAAATCAGGCAATTCCAAAGTATCGGAAGTCAGGCAGGCGGGGCAGAAGATCCCTGGCTGACCAGGGATCTTCTACTGGAGCTTAGGTGAAAAAAGAAAGTGTACAGCTCCTGGAAGTAGGGTCAGAAGATGAGGACAGAATACAGGGATACTGTTCGTGTTTGTACGGAGAAAATTTGTGTGTCCAAAGCCCAACTAGAGTAGAAGCTGTCCATGTCTGTGGGAGACAATAAGAAAGGTTTTTTTAGATACGTAAACAGAACAAGGAGAACCAAAGAAAACATAGGTCCACTACTTAATGGGGGAGGTCTCCTCGCAGACAATGACATAGGCAAAGCAGAGACATTTAATGCCTTCTTTGCCTCTGTCTTCAACGTTGATGATGGGCTTCGGGACCCAGGGTGCCCTGAGCTGGAGGACCATGACGGTGGGAATGACAAACTTCCCACCGACCCTGAACATGTGCGGGATTTGCTGCTCCACCTGGATCCATACAAGTCCATGGGTCCAGATGGGATTCATCCCAGGGTGCTTAAAGAGCTGGATGATGTCATCGCGGGACCTCTCTCAATTATTTTTCAACGATCTTGGGAATCTGGAGAGGTCCCAGTCGAATGGAAACTGGCAAATGTTGTCCCAGTTTTCAAGAAGGGTAGGAAAGAAGACCCAAGCAATTACAGGCCTGTCAGTCTCACATCAGTGCCTGGTAAAATTATGGAGAAAATGGTTCTTGAAGTTACTGAAGTGCACCTGAGGGACAATGCAATCATTGGTCCCAGCCAACATAGGCTCATGAGGGGTAGGTCCTGCCTTACAAATTTGATTTCCTTTTATGATAAGATCACACATCTAGTCAACCAAAGGAAACCAGCTGATGTGATCTTTTTGGACTTCAGCAAGGCTTTTGACATGGTTTCCCATAGGATCCTACTGGACAAAATGTCCAGCATACAACTCAACAAATACATCATCTGATGGGTGAGCAATTGGCTGACGGGCAGGGCTCAAAGGGTTGTGGTAAATGGGGCCACATCAGGCTGGCGGATGGTCACTGGTGGGGTCCCTCAAGGCTCCATTTTAGGGCCAGTCCTCTTCAATGTTTCTATAAATGATTTGGATGTAGGACTAGAAGGTGTTTTGAGCAAATTTGCCAACGACACCAAACTTGGAGGAGTTGTGGACTCGGATGAGGGTGGAAAGGCCTTGCAGAGAGATCTGGGCAGGTTGGAGAGCTAGGCAATCACCAACTGCATGAAGTTTAAAAAAAGCAAGTTCTGGGTCCTGCACCTGGGATGGGGCAAACCTGGCTATACATACAGACTGGGCGATGAGATGCTGGAGTGCAGCCCCGCAGAGAGTGGTTCAGAGAGTGGGTCGTAGTTGACGGCAAGTTGAATATGAGCCAGCAGTGTGCCCTGGCAGCCAGGAGGGCCAACTGCATCCTGGGATGCATCAAGCATGGCATTGCTAGTCAGTCAAGGGAAGTGATAGTCCCACTGCGCAGTTGCGGCTTCACCTTGAGTACTGTGTGCAGTTTTGGGCATCACAGTACAAAAAAGACATTAAACTGTTGGAGAACGTCCAGAGGAGGGCGACAAAGATGGTGAAGGTACTAGAGGGAAAGACATTGGAGGAGCAGCTGAGGTCACAGGGCCTGTTCAGCCTGGAGAAGAGGAGGCTGAGGGGAGACCTCATCACGGTCTAAAACTTCCTCGTGAGGGGAAGTGGAGAGGCAAGTGACCTATTCTCCATAAACACCAGTGATAGGACCCACAGGAATGGGGTGAAGCTGAGGCAGGGGAAGTTCAGACTAGACATTAGGAGGAGGTTCTTCATCAAGAGGGTGGTTGCACACTGGAACAGGCTCCCCAGTGAAGCAGTCACTGCACCAAGCCTGTCTGAATTTAAGAAGAGATTGGACTGTGCACTTAGTCACATGGTCTAAACTTTTGGGTGGACCTGTGCGGTGCAAGGAGTTAGACTTAATGATCCTTCTGTGTACCTTACAACTTGGGATATTCTATGATTCTATGATTCTAAGTTTAAACTGTGATCAGTTTTGTTAAATCAACTCAGGCAAATTCAATATTATCTTTCCTTTTCTCACTTCCCCTTCATCTGACAAAGACATCTTGGAGGTAAAAATATTCTGCCGCATTTTCCTCTGTTAACTTGTAATGCTATCAGCAGGAAATTCTGATTCTATTAAAAACTGAAGTTGTGCAACTGTGCACTGTTGACTGACCAATCCAAGAGTCAGTAGTAGTCCTCTTGGCTTTCATTGGAAATCACTTCCTTTTTCTAATCCATTAAAACTCATATTTACAGACAGCTGGTTTTCTTTCATTATCTGCACTGAACAAATCAACAATTTATAGGAATGGAATGAATGTACAATCTCTATCTGCAGGTTTTGCTTTTAAGTGGCAAAATCATGGTACTAATTTGCATTAAAGATAAAGGAATATAAGGCTTCTCTTGGACTTTACAGGTCTTTTGGACAGAAATGAAAATATCATACATCTAACTAAAATGGATTGAAAGGTTCAGTGCACAGAGTGTTCTTTTCATCAGTAAACAGCTTGAAAACTCCAGCATGTGAAAAATGAAACACTGATTTAGTCTAAAATTGAAACCTCTCAAAAACTGTTCTGCATGGAACTATTTAGCTTCAGGCTAAAGTCAAAGGCATTAGCAAGTTTCCCCTCTGGAAATACACTATGCAATCATTAACATAAAATGAAAGATCTCATTTCTAATAGCAACACAGAACAGAAGAAAACATCAATAATCATCAAATAAAGGAAACCAAAGCCCAGACTGCTTCAGCTAAGGACACCTAAATTCTACTTAGCTGAAGCTTGTGCCAGCAACTCAGTGTGAGAATACAGGCTGCACAAAAAGTACTTGCAATATGGATGCATCACCAAAAAAAGGCTACCCTCCTGACTTTCAAGAATCAGCTCAGTCTAATTTAATGTTTGGGTTTTTTTGTTAGTTTGTTTGTTTGTCTGCACAAATAGCACTGTGACAACTGCAAGTAGGCATAATTTATGCAAAGGTTGGTGGTGTTGATACTTTTTTTACTATTTCATTAACAGTAAGGATAAGAAAGTACCTTTTTCTTTGACATGAAGGAGTGAGCTCTGGAGGTACATAAGCATCACCAATCCTATCACTTATAAAGTTTATACACATACATAACTTCACTCCTTCATCAATCTGTGATTAGTTTTACTAAGGCCAATTTTTAGTGATAACATCTGTCTTTAAAATAAGATCATAAGGGACTGATATTTTGGGGAAGGATATATGAAATGCAACGCAACCTTTTTTTTTTTTTTTGGCCAATTACAAAGTCAGAAATGAGAGTTTATAATTTGTATTTGTATAAAATAAAATAATAGTCAAATATTTGTAAAACCTTGCTGTAAAGTCAAGTGGAACAATGAATGACAAATGTGGATGTGGAGCATCTGCTTTCAGAGACAAATCTGTCATTTGCTTCCCTTCTCTTTTCAGCAGTGAGGTACCTCTGAATGCCCTCTGAAAAACAGTGGAATGTGGAATTGCACACAGAAGAAACAGGCAAATTGTCATCGTACAATTTCTATGAGTACCTACTATTCTTAAGATCAGTTACTATTTTTTCTTCCCAAAAGTGGACAAAAAATGAATGATGCATAGTGAAGAACTTCCATTTCTGTCCCTAGAGCTCTCCTAAATATCAGAACCAAAAAAAAGAGAGATTTCAAGAAAAATAATTTTCTTCCAACATTTATCCCTGCTCAATACTTAAAATATTTTTCTCATAATTCCAAGAAGCATCACGTTTCTGTGATGGCCCAGTGCTTCATTTTTGAGAGTCTAACCGAGTCTATTTTATATGCAGGATCTCACAGCAGAAAAACAGTTTTTAGAGTGACTAAAGCTATTTTAAATTCAAATACATTACAGCAGAGGTGAATGTACAGTAAAATATAAAATATATGCTGTTGAGTATGGCATTCTTTTGATTTGCATCCGTTACACACAGAATTAGAAAAGAGATTGAAATCAAGGACAAAAATGAGTCCAAAAATAAAATAGTTCTTAGGCCTCATATCTATGAACAGAAGGCTAATATAGAAATTGTTTCAGAATGTTAACCTTTTTGTCATAATCTGTTGGTAATGACAAAGATGCTATGGCACCAGATACCATGATGTACTTTGAACTGGAGATAAATTAATTTCTCGAGTTCAACATATTTGTGCATAGACAGACCCTAATTTTGAGAAAATGTATCCTTTATCTTCTCTTAGAGGATCTGTCAGCCTTGATGTGATTCAGAGCTGACCTAGATTTCCTTCTGGGTTGTAATAAATTGTTTTAAAATTGTACCCTTCCTATCCCAGTAGCTAAGAATCACTAAGATTTCTTTGTATTTCCTCTTGTTTTCTACATTGGAGTTGTGGAAAAAGCTAGCAAAGACATAAAATGAGATGTCAAAAGATTCCCATAGGAACTGAAGAAACCAGGACAGAAACTTAAAACTTGCAGGAACCCTGTAGTACAGAATCTGAAACAGTCTTTATTCTCGTATATTTTATCTTGATGAAAATTCGTTGGTTTAACTGGGGTTTTATCAGTTTCCAAGGTTTTAAGTAAGTACAATAAGTGCATTTGCCAGACAGCCAAACCCCTATGTTTGCTTTTCAAAATATGCAAGGCTAGACAAACTGAGTCAAATTCTGATTTGTTTTTGATAAAAATTTAAAAGCACAGATCTAGCTGAAGGAGAGATTGCATATTCCACATTTCAGACGTTTGGCCACTTTTCAATCACACAGTCTCACAGGATTAATCCTGCTGTTAGTTTAGGGATCTTGTTCCAATTCCCAGGCAGAATAAATAATACGTATAGCCTTTATACTGATTTCACAGTTGAGTATTTCACTAAGTGGAACAAATTTATGAATCTTACTGATGTCTACTAAGAGATTGAGACTGGTAGGTTTTGGCAATACTGCAGGGTATATTATCCTTTTCCTATTCTTTGTTGAATATTGAGCCTAGCCAGTCCACCGTGACTGATATTCTGTCTTATTGCAAGTATCAAAACCAGCCAGACTCAGAGAGCACCCAGTAGCTCATGCACAGGTTGCATTAAGTGAAGTGCTCAGGGGCTGAAGAGTGAGAAAGCAATTATGGTAGTCCTTTAAGAGATCTTGTGAGGCTTATGGGTGACAATTTATTCTGTAAAGATCCTTACGCTTCTGCAGAAGGCCAGTCTGTGATCATCAATGCTGTGCCCAGCCAGATCACCTGGCAGAACAGATCTGAGTCCAATTAAACTCAGGTACGTTACTGTATATTTAATGGAACTGTCAGATTTAGCACAAGATGGTTTTGTTTACCTAGGGTGTACACAGGGTGTCATCTTATATCTGAGATCACTTTGTATGCATTTCTCTGCTCATCTGCACTTGCACTGTGTTTATGCACAGAGACTCATGTTTGATCTTTTCTTTATGGGTTCAGCTACCAGCCTGGGAAACAGCCTCACAGGAAGTATCATCCTGCTGTACTTTCATCTGAGCATGCAGGGACTGTTAACACATCACTCTCACTTCTCCCCTGGGCAGTGACATCAGCTGCATAGATCCAAGGTTGGCCACTGTTGTACGCAAGATATACTCCTTGCACAGCACTCTTACACATGCAAGAGGAAAGTAAATAAGTGTTTTAGCATATGAAAAATGACTATATTCATAGAAATTCTCAACAGTGATGAAGATGAATGGCTGCTGTACACAGCATCTGAGATTGTGAATAGACCAATGAATGGTGGCGGAGGGTCATGCTGTGAACATGGCAGGACTGCTAATGCAGGAAGAACTTCAGGGCTGGGAAAACATTCACAGGTAAGCTTGACTCATCACTGATTCAGATAATAAGCAGAACAGCACAGATGAACAAGAGAACACTCTTGAACTTTAAGCAATGAGTTGCTGCCAGCTTTTAGAGGTGCCACCTCTCTCTCTTTTCCTCTGGAGAAGTGCAATTGTGCAATTGTGTTGGCTCTCTTGGTGAACCTCTTAAGCCTTAATTACTATTGTTTCTGTTTTGGCCAGACACAGGTTGCTCTCAGAGCTCAAAGGTATCTCTTAGCTGTCACAGCCTTTTACAGTAAATTGCAGATACTTGGATGATATCACCACGATTAACCTGGACAAGGTTCGAGACACATCTTTCACAAGACTTGCTTCATATCTGCCATGCAAGCAAGTTATCACAAAAGCTGAGTCCCTGTGTCACCTTTATGCTGATTTCACTGCACTGATTTCACTCCCCTAATTTAGGAATCCATTGAACTGAAACCTTAACCATTTTTATTTTTGTTCAGCTAATGTTTGCCTAGCTGCAAGTTAGTAGTTAAACACAAATTTATCTCTCTGATGAGATAAGGAAGAGCCCAGGCTTGGGTTTGCTATTTTACCTATTGTGTGCTGTGCCACACTTACAGCAGAACAGGTGGCAAGAGGTTGGGAAATCCAAAGAAAATCTCATTTACTATCTGTGGTTGCTGTGGCTCTTTCACAGATACCCACTAGAGACAGGAGGGCCAAATTATAAGCCCTTTCAGATGACTTTATGATAGCAACTAATGGCTGCTTGTTTTAATGTGAAATAGGGCATGTGTTGGACTGCAAGTAATAAAGCACTGCTAGCTGCATTTCCTACTGTTTGCTGCAGCTTACTTTCTCTCAGGTGTGAGTTTACAGCCACAGGCAATCCAGATGCTTCTGTTTCATTTCAAGAACTATAGAATAATAATTGCAACAACAAATGATAAAGAATTTGATTTAAAAAATAAAAAAAAGCAAAATCCAGGCCTCCCTCACTCCCTGACTCTGCAAACACACACACACACACACACACACACACACACACACACACACAAAATAAAAAAAAAAAAAAAAAGCTTAGAGAAACTCTCAAGCCTACAGAAGAATTGGAGGCTAGTAGTACCAAAGTGGACAGGCTTAAGTCATGGATATTCTGTCAGCATCCACCTTATGGCCATGTGGTCTGACATTATTACACATGGATGTTCTTGAGAACCTGTAGCCTGTTAGTAGCACTGTAGTCTTCAGTAGCAGACTGAAGATAAGCTTCAAGACTGGATGCATGAAACATGAAGAGACATGAGATGGAAGAACTCAATTTCCCACTCAAAAACCCTGCTGTAATAGATGCTGGCTGTGTGGCTGTCTTAAACAGGTTTGCTAGTTCGGGGATATCACATGCACTTTGCTAAGACGTCACTTCTCATCATCTTTATTAGTATCCCTGATCTCATTCATGTGTACTAAAACTTTCTTGGATCTAAACCCCACACGCTGAGGACAATTGAGTGATTCACTTCAACAGTGTGCTAATACTGTAACTAAGCTAAAACAGCATCCAAAGAGGTGCCAGCTGTGCAAAGTCCAAACAGAGAGCAGCAGGGACACCCAATGGTAGAATTACAAAAAGTTAAACAGCAGCAGCATTTGTCATGTAGTGCTAGGTACCCTCAAGCTGTTTTTACTCTGTTGCAGAACCTTAGCCTTCTGGTTCCACTTTTCTTGCTAACTTGAAAGGAGAATAAGTTCTGGTACCTCCCTCAAGACATACAGATACTAAAGCCAAAAATCTTGTCTCTGGGAACTCAAAAGAATAAAAACCACGATGAGTGGAGGAAAACCTATGACACTTCATTCCAAGACAAAGAAGAAATTTGAGGATGCTCTAAAATCACATTGCTGGACAATCAATAGGAATTTCCACACCTAGCAAAATACAGGCTATTTTCAAAAAATCCTCTGGTTAAAACTCAAGTCATTCTTTGCAAAATATAAGCTACCTGCCTATTTATTTACCAGGTAGAAGGCTTTATGGATCTAGGGGATCTTTTCTTTCTTCCTCAGACTTCATCCAGTTTCAATCTCCCTTCCTATAAACTCAGATAACAAATTGTTTAACAGGTTTTAATAGATAAGATAATTTTTCCTTTTTTTTTTTTCTTTTTCTTTTTGTTTTCCTGCCATTATGTGCTGTAAAGAGTCTTAAACTCTCCATTTATCTTCACAGCTGCTGATTAAGTGAAGCAACAAAAATAACAAAAATGCATGCTGTATTGTCTTCTAGAAAGCAATGGGCTATGAGCTGTTGATAAAAGAAACAGATTGATACTTAGATGTTCCATGTTTGATTACAATTTTGATGATAAATATTCCCATTATTAATTTAGTCCCTGGAATATCCCCATACACTTTAAATGGACATAATATATATGTCCATGTTAATATATGTTGATCAAAAAGCTTTGTATTGTATTGTTATGCAAAATGAAGAAAGAGTGAGGAAAAATACTGGAAACATAATGTAAACTGATACATTTAAGCAGATCAGCAGTGTTTGAGTCTTCCTTGTCTCCTTGGAAGTACTCACAGAAATCATAGAAGATTCCACCCAGAACTATTTTACACTCTGCTGTTAGAGT
>CM021763.1:38121778-38158724 GCA_011075105.1 Heteronetta atricapilla | reverse complement strand
TCCTCTCCTCTCCTCTCCTCTCCTCTCCTTTCTTTTCCTTTCCTTTTTTCTTTTTTCTTTTTTCTTTTTTCTTTTTTCTTTTTTTCTTTTTTTTTCTTTTTTTCTTTTTTCTTTTTGTGACAGGAGATAGTAAATAAAAACACATTGTAGAATTGGGAGTTTGCAGTTCCCTAGTTATCTACAAGGGTTTATGATGTTATGTTATGTTTATCTTTCTTGATGTAAGCACCACAAACCCATGACAACATATAACGATATAACGATACCAGGTGGAGCAAAGAGAATTATCATCAGTAACAAGTAGCACAGGCAGGCAGTACAGCAGGCTAAACTTGCTCAGAAGCAGGTGCATTACAACAAAAGGACTTTCATAATATAGCTATAATATTGTTGTCAGCTGAGTTTACTTCTTCAGAGATTGCTAAGATATCTGTACACACTGGAGATAATGACCTGAGAATTAAAGCAGATGTTTAAAAAATGTTTGAGCACTCTTGCTATTACAAAGAGAACATTGAATAGGATTATACAAAGCCAAGAAGAAATCTACCTTGCTTTTTGCACAGGGCAATAAGGCTCTGTCCTTTTTATCCATCAACTACTTTAAATCCTGGCTACTGTCTGTATCTGTTTCACCATCAGCATAAATATTGTAATGATTGGCATAACCACCAAAAAATATTAATGCCACTTGTTGCTTCCTCAGCAGGCCATTTACCCCAGGACTTTAAACTTCAGTGTATTTGAAACTTGTATTAAAGCCACAATCAGAAGTCTTCTCAAGCAAAATGCCTTAGCCATCACAAATCTGTGGGTGTAGAATTTGCTGACTTTACCAGAACATTCTTGTTTCATGATACTACTTATAGAAAGAGGCATGCCGAGCAGAAAGACATTAAGTAACCTCACTATATTTGTCCCAAGATAAAGCTTGCAAACACAGCTATGGTAGACTTTCAGTTTAGCTCTGCTTCCTCTACTGGTTATAGGCTTATACTGGGAGCAGTGAAAGTGCTCTCTTGATGCAGAGGTGAAGAATCACATCAACATTTTATGGGTAGGTTGCAGCTTACTTCTGCAAGTATATAGCTGGCTTCCCATGCCTCTTTTCACTGGCATTTCAATCTCCCCTGTCCTGTATGTCAGAGGGTTAAGCTGTAACTCCTCTTACCATCATTACTCATCAGTAACAGATGAGATAGAAGTATCTAGCCTTCAGGTCATTTTTTTTTTTTTTTTTTTTTCTTGGCAGCTTCAGGCTGTTGTTACTCTTAAGATGGAACAACTTCACAACAGCAAAAACAACCCTCTTTCTACCAATTTTATAGCCTTCTTCATGTCATAGACTTCATTTATCAGGCTGTTTCAAGTCCCATTTATTCAGTTAATTGGGTCTCTTAAGTGCCCAACTCTTAGGCAAATCCAACACGAGTTCAAATTTAGCTAGCAATCAGTTAAATGGATACTATTACCAACAGGTTTCCTCCCCTTACCCCTTCTTTTCCCCTCCTCATCTCCAAGAGATAAAGGAAAAGACCAAAAAATTAAACTGCAGTAATTCTGAGGTTTTGTTTTAAGGAAGACTACAGCTGTATGAAGCAGGGGCAAGAACAACTCCAAGGAGCTGGCTGCCAGCCAAGTGCAGGAGAAGAGTAAGCCATGAAGGATGGTCTACTACTAAAAGTACAAGTCCAGAGGGTACAACTGAAATGTATAGGGACCTAAAAATATTTTATCACACAGATTCCTTACAATTGCATTATATAAATTCAGATTTGGTTCAATCAATACTCTGCAAGCCTGTGTTTACAGCCTTGTTTTGGAATCAATAGGAGTTCTGGCTGCACAAGTGTTGCAGGATATTACTGTTCATTACTGACACTACTGTTTATTACTATAAAGATTTTTTAAAAATGAGGAAGGGAAAACAGTGGTATGCTGATCCTTTTGTCACCTAACAGTATCAAAGTGTCCAATAAGAACCTAAGTGTCCTGTTCTTATCAAAGTAACTTTTTCACATGTTAAATTAAAAGGAAATTTTGTTCACTATTTTTTTTTTTTTTTTTTTCCTATGAACACCAAGGAAGGACTTTTATCTGCTGCTATATTTAACTCCCAGACCTTTTGTAATCTTCTGCAGTGCTCATTGTCAGAAAATGTTCCTTGGAAATTCATGTCTTTACTAAATGGCTCTTATTTGGAGAAAGACAGCAGCTCAAGTCTGAGAATTCAAAATCATTTCTTCCTCAGTGTGGAAAAATAAACAAAATTTTATTCCCATTATAATCTGCTGGCAGATGAGTATGCTGTGAAATTTATTGAAAACATGAAACATATTTAAGTGTAATTCTACTTAGGAAAAGACAAAGATTTATATGTACACATTTGGAAAACATATTAACCACTGAAGATTATCAGTGACTATTTTTTAGAGCTTTCTTGGCATGTGGTTCATGGAATGCAAACAAAAATAAACCAACAAAAAATAAAAAGGAGTGTAGAGGAAAAGCTTCAGGAAAAATGTTGTCATATCAGAGCTGGAGTAGTTGATTTATCTAAATATTACAAAATGTTTTTAAGATGGGCTTAAAATTACAGGCAAAATACGGAGCATCAACAGATGCTTAATGTTTCTGTGATCACTTTAAATTAATGTGTGAATTCCTTCACAGCTAATAAACAGATGCAAGAATATCCATGCTAGAAAATCTGAAATATCTGCTTCCTCTCCAGACAGAAAGTTAACTGAAAATTTGCAATCTGAAATAAAAGTATTAAAAACAACAACAACAAAATAACAACAACAACAGAAACAGACTTGAAAGACTTAGAGGTCAGTATTTCAACCAATATATTTTGAACTTCTGAAAGTCAGAATTTTTTTGCTTATTGAAAGGATCTTAAAAGATTTGAAACAAACAAAAGCTGATGTTGTGTGTCTTCATATAGAATCATGTTATCTTTAAGGTTGGAAAATACCTCCAAGATGATCTGGTCCAACCATCCCCCTACCACCAATGTCACCCACTAAACCATGTCTCTAAGGACGACATCCAAACTTTCCTTAAACATCCCCAGGAATGGTGGCTCCACCACCTCCCTGGACAACCCATTCCAGTGCCTGACTACTCTCTAGAAGAAATTCTTCCTTATTTCCAGCCTAAACCTCCCCTGGCACAACTTGAGGCCATCTCTCTAATCCTATCACTTGTTATCTGCAAGAAGAGGCTGATCCCCAGCTCCCCACAGCTTCCTTTCAGGTAGTTGTAGAGAGCAATAAGGTCTCCCCTGAGCCTCCTCTGTTTCAAACTAAACAATCCCAGCTCCCTCAGCCACTCCTCACAGAACTTGTGCTCCAGGCCTTCACTAGCTTCATAGCCCTTCTCTGAACATGCTCCAGGGCCTCAATGTCCTTCTTGTAGTGAGGGGCCCAAAACTGAACACAGTCCTCGAGGTGTGGCCTCACCAGAGCAGAGTACAGGGGAATGTTCACCTGCCTGGTTCTGCTGGCTACACTATTCCCGATACAAGCCAGGAAACTGTTAGCCTTTGTTCCTTTCCATTGAAAGGTACAATGGAAAGGTACAATGGAAAGGTACATCAACTGCAATTTGCAGTTCAGAAGCCTTTGTCCTTTTTCTGTGGGCCAGGTACACCAGAACAAATTCCATCTTCTTTAAGGTAAAGAAGCTCCAGAGGACTAGACACCATGGTGGTAACTCCCACTGTCTTTATCAGAGAGAGAAATGCTATTCTAAGAGGCAAAGTCTGTCAAGGACCTGGGTTTCAGATATTGCTGCCACAAGTAACTGAATGAAAAGAAAATCCCATCTGTGCTGAGAACATGCAAAATGAAATGTAAATAGTAGTTATTAAAGGTACAGAATACATACAAATATGTGTATGTACATATATAGGTTTGTGTATGTACACTTCAGTGTACATATACATACACAGCTACATATATGTGTATGTACATATGTATATATACACAGTATTCCTTGAATATTTCCTTTTGATTTTTTTTTTTTTTTGCAATTTTTAAATGGCATATCACTATTTATTAAGAACTGTATGTTCAGAGTTGTTTATTAATGGAATACACCTAACAATTTTCACCAGCTTAACATCTAGTTAAGCTATTTGTTCATGGAGATTTCATATATCAGGACAATTTCTCCGTACATCATGCACAATTACCTGCCTCCCTTAGCAGAATTCTTGAAACAAGGAAGGATTTTACAAACATTCAAAAGGTAACTTACTTGTTGAAGGTTGTAAAAGTATATGGTGCCTGTATTTGCAAAATATCATACATATATACAAAATTATCAGGCTATCATTAATTCAGGTAATTTTGCTATTTCTTTTCCAGTCTTTCTGTTCCAGAGTCATTGCTGCACTCACAGACCAAAACAAGATAGGGAACAGTGGAAGTCATCCCTGACAAATCTATGAAATGCTCTGCAGCAAACAGCCACAAATAGTAAAGATGTTTAACACACATCCATACAACTAGCAGATGGCTTCAGAGGGTTTAGACACACATCTAAGGAATGTTTGGCCAACTGGGGAGAAGATCATCACTATGTGAAGGCAGTGAAAGAAAGCAGCTTGCAACACGGCCCAATCTCTCTGATCTGTGGATGTAGCCAGACAGATTCCGACAAAATGACAGCAGCAGCAGGCAGAAGACAGGCAGAGACCATATGTGGAGCTCGTAGTACCACTTTGTTTATTCAGACCAACATCTCCAGGGGCCTCAGGAAATCATCAGAGAAAAAGAAACACTGGAGTTGTGATACCTAGCTGGTTGAATATGGTGGTTAATGTTCTTGCTCTCTAGATGAGAATTGAAGAGGTCAGACTGGCTGACCCGTGTGTAGAAAAAACAGCCAGGACTTTCATGAACTAAGGAAGTCTTCTGCTCAAGGTTGACAGTTTATATAATCTTCCTGTAATGCAAATTAGCTGGAAAGATGCCTTGCTGGCTCACAAAATGCAATGTGTTAGTGCAAATCCTGCTGAGCCTTTAATGAAATTGTAAAGTCTTGTAGGTTATATAAGATTTCTGCAGAAGAATTTTTGCATAGGCTGTTTTCTTCCATATGAATTGAGACAGAATTTCATTTGCAAATTGGGAAACTGCTGAACGATATCACAGGAAACTTCTCCTAACCCTTTTGGGAACATTTTGGGAACCTACTCAGATAGATCTAGATAGTATACTGAATAAATTTAAAACAGAAAATAGAGAAGTAGAACTTAAAAATGTTGAAGTAACAGGTATCTACACACTTGCCAGACTCTGTGAAAGTTGATAATGAAATCACAAGTGATGTATCTCAGTGGCCAAAATGTGAGTTAGAAGTGAAACCCTGAGACTCACATAATTAACATTTTATTCAGTCAAGCTATTATTACAGCCCTGATGCAAGATCTCCTTATATTAACAACTCAGAAAAAAAATAAAGATTTTCAAATGAAAAATTACAAACACTTCAGAATTTCAAGAACTGTTCAGAAAGCTGAAAAGTAGTATTGGCATCCAGGTTGCCTGAATTTGATATCATGTGTCCTACTTCATCAAGTTTCCAGCAGACTCCCCAGAATATCACTGTAACCTGGGATTTAGAAACTAGGTGAGCTGCTTATTGCAGAAGCACACACAGAATAACACATTTTGGGCAGAGATTAGACAGTGCAGTTGCTGAGGTTCTTTACTGATGAAATTGCTCTATTGCATTTAATTGTATTTAACAAGTTGGTAAGACATCAGAATTTTCCATTCTCTCTTAAACATATATTTTCATTGTCCATCTCCACAAACTGAGAATTAAAATTCTCTACTCATTCTTTAGTCTTTCTTATCAACATCAATATTTCATAGTGCTTATGACACAAAGCAGTACTATGTAATGCTCTTGTGGAAACTATATATGAAAAATACACATTTGTATTGTTACTCTCACAATTTATTTAAGCAAAGTGTCAGAAAAGAACTGTACAGTAGGAGTAAAAACGAAAAAAGTTTATTTTTTTTCCTCCTTGTTTTTTACTCACTTGTAAAACTCACTTAGCCAGTGTTATAACCACCATTCAGTTTTCAATGACTTTGAAATGCACACATAGACTGCAGGTGAAAAGAGAAGGTTTAAGTAAGGTTAATAATTAATGTACCCAACAGGACAGGGTCAAGGTTGTCTGAAGTTAGTGTTTGGTAGGTTGCAGCACTCAGACTTCAGGATCACCAGCCACATGATTTGAGCTGGAGCAACGCAAATGAGATATGCACACCGTCAGATATAACACTATGGCACACAAACATGCCAGTCATACAAAAAAAAGCAAAGAGTACTTTGAAGTACTCTTTGTAGAAGAAGAATACTTCAACCAGTATCTCAGCTTTTGGTCATGCTGGACCAAAAGATTCAGTTTGCTTTTGTAGAGAATGGACAAGATATCTATCAGTTATCTATGGAGCCCTCCTGCCCTACTCCTCTATGTCCCTCCTAGCTCTCTGTCTCTGAGATAAATCGCTGTTTTCTTAAAATATACCTTGTTAGTTTCTTCTGGTCCCAAGTCACGCAGATGCTGCCCTGCTTCATGTAGCCTTCTCCCTTCTTTTATGCTACTGCCAAACATAGGCAGTTTTACAGAACAGGGTCTGATGGATCAGATGAGTCCAAGTAAAAATGTTCCAGCAGCTTAGGAAGCATATGAGGAAGGTGGTCAGTCATGAGGAACAGAACAAGCTAGAAAAGGACTCAAACATCCTCTTCTTCAGCAAGAACACTATTTTGATAGTCTAGCATCATATTACAGAGGTCTTGCTATCTAGTGTGAGGTAACTTTCTGAAAAAGGTAACATGTATGTGAATTATCAAACTGTGCTTCTTAGACAGTATTTGCCTGAGAAGTCTCCAATGACTTCAGAAGCTGTCATTAATCCTGTACCTCTAGGATAAGATGTATAAGCCTGATCTGCAGAAGAGTCAAACACCAGCACCTCCCATTGACAAGGAAATGGGACAGAGTGAGAAACAGATGTTAACTCCTTGTGATATATATATATATATATTTATATCTATTTATATCTATATCTATCTATTTATATTTATATATATATATATATTTATATATATATATATATTTATATATATATATAAATCTTAAGGTAGAATCCAAAAGTGGACACTCCGCAGACATGGTTGGCTCTATTTGAAAATAAAAGCTGCAATGGCTCCCTTCAGCATTTATCTTTCTGCACAGACTTCAACAGGTCCCTAAGAAACATCGGAATAGAAGAAAATTTCACACTCAAAGACCTAGGGCACAGGGACATGGGACATGCAGTAAATACTTGAAAAGCATCAGCACTCATCTTGGCATGCACAGAATGAAACAGAGAGGTATAACCAGCAATTCATATAAATGGCTAACAGACAGCCCATGAAGAGGCCACCCACCACCAATAGGGAAGATGTCCCATGCAAAACTGTCCTCCCACAGGTGGATTTGTACCACACAGATCTCAGAACAATGGGGAACACATGAGGTGGCACAAAACTGTTTTCAAAATGTGTCTCTTCTCCCTTCCCCCAACACAGAAAAACAAGAAAGAATTTATAATCTGTGGTAAAAATGCAAATTTAGTGTAGATTACCTGATACAACTTCTGGTTACAGAAGAAAGAGTAAAGAAATGAGGCAACTGTTTTTCTAGTAGGTCTAGAAAAAAGAGAAATGGGCAACCTATGTGAAAAGACTTATACTACCTCAGGACTTAACATTAAATTCTGACTAACAGTTTTCAAAGGGCATCTGTCTTGCAGATGACTGTATTACAATTTGGTACATCATGATACTTCATATGTATCATGAATATTTAGATGTTGACTTACATGTGTAAATCTAGTAGTGAAAAAATAAAAAGGATCAAAAATCATTAATCTTGCTTCAAAACCCTTTGAAAGTGAAAGGCATTAATGGACAGATTAAGAAAAGATTTATTGATATTTTAGATAGTCTTTCAGTTTATTACAAAAAGCAAAGCCATCTGCATACAGTGGCAGTAGCACATGTATGGTAACCTTCCCATTGCCAGAGTACCTGAAACAGAGATGGTAATTCCAGTCCACAGTGTAGCTGGGGATATTTGGAAAAACAAATAAACCACTTGGCCAAATTGCCTTCTCATCTCACATTAAAAATAATAATAACAATCTATTGGCATGATTCAGAAATGCATTTCAAACCTAAGTTAAACAGAAATAGGAATTACTGTCTTCCTATATAGCCCCTTATACAGCACAGCTTACAAATTCTCCATAACAAGTACAGTCAGAATTCTTAATATATAATTTAGAAGCAAAATACCATGAAAACTTGAGTGCCTTCACAAGGTGAAGGTATTCTGCCTCAAGTATGAGTCAGGTCAGAAAGAGTTGTATGCCATACTGGAAGAAGTCCAGCTCTTGCTGATGGCTCAACAGTATGGCTCAGAAGATACAGGGAAAACAATTACCCAAAAGAGACAGAAACCAAGCTAGTGACTGATATTCCAAAGCTCATACACAATTTTAGTGAAAAAATGATTGAACCTTCACAAGATATGTATCAAGGGGAGGACAAAAACACGCCCTATAAAGAAAATGTGCAAAACCTGAATGAGAGAATTAAAAAAAAAGAAAGTATTTTAAAAATAATAGTATGAACTAGATGAAAAATTTTAATATATAGTGAAAAACACAAGCAAAGAAGCTAAGACAATCAACATCTTTATACAAGATAAGTAAACCCTTCAATTCTTAGTCCATACAGAAGGTGATGACCAAAGAGCTCAAATCAAACACATCAGCAATTGAGCCTCTTTAGCTATAGAGACCAAAGGTACAAACCAGGGGGTGCTTAACTGTCTGGAAAACAAACAAACAACAACAATAAAGAACCTAGACATTAGTGCCTTGGCATTTTTATTTTTATTTTATTTTTTTTTGAGAAATTTTAGTATAATTGTTTGCAAAATGTATCCTATCATGAAAAAGAAGAGCTAGTAGCACCTTAACTATGTGTATGATGCAACCAAGTAAATATCTGTTGCCTCTCTGGAACAGCAGACAGATATGGTGAGATCTGATTCTGCTCTATGTGTGCATGTGTTATGTGCTTATGGACACAGAACAAAACTATGCACCAGCATGAAGAAAACAGCCTCATTCAACAGAGTAAAGCCTACTACACCTTGACAGGTGATGGCAGTACTTGAGCATCCCTCCTAACTTCTCAACCACCTACAAGAGAGGTAGTCACTCCTAATGAAAGCAAGGGGAGTAAACACCAGCCACAGTTCTGACAAGCATGTTTTATGTTTTAGAAAAGAAAGAAATCAAACCAAGAAAATGCAAATAGTTAAAAGCTCAAACCTCCAGAAGAAAGTTTCCCCCATACAGAGAGAGAAGTGGCTAGGCATGTAACAAAGTGTAGTCAAGTGACATGACAGTCTTGATCTAGATGTGGGAGAAGATCCAAACCCACAATGTGAAAATTTTGTCAAAGCAATGGAGACAACTTTTAGGACTGCTATCTTTAACTATTTTTGATTACAGGATATTTGTAATATACATTCCTGTATACTGTGTTTACATATTATCAAACTGTTACGTCATCCTTTTCAAATAGAGACAGGAGATGTTTCTCAGAAACTGCCCTCATTCTGCGTGTATTGAGCTTTCTGGAAAACATTTTTGGAAAACCTAGTTATTAAGTATGATATTTAGTTTACTCAGTTCTCTGTGGATCTCAATTTCTAGAAGTGGTCTAAACTAATAAAAGCACACAAAAATAACTTACTCTACCACAAAAAGTTTTCATAAAATAAACAGCCTTTGGGTGGTCTTCTTTAGTTTTATCATTTGAAGTGTTTCTGTCTTCCTTGAATTTTATTTAGTTGGTACAATTTTAATGGTACTAACTGTTCTTTTTTTTTTTTTTTTTTTTTTTTTTTTTTTTAAGCAGAATAAAAATTATGTAACATTTGGAAAAACTGCAGTATGTTAATTTCAGTCCTAACAAATAACCATAGAGAGAAACTGATAATCCCTTCACAATGATGATTCTAAGAAAGAGTCAGCTATCCATATTTTCAGGGAGAAATTAATTGTTCAAAATCAAGTTTGCATGCCTGATATGATCATAGAATCATTTAGGTTGGAAAAGACCTCTAAGATCACCTAGTCCAACCTTTAGCCCAGCACAGACAAGTCCACCACTTAACCATACTACTAAGTTCTACATATACACATTTTGAAGAACTCCAAGGATGGTGACTCAGCTACTTCTCTGGGCAGTCTGTTCAAATACTTCACAACCATTTCAGTCAATAAAATTTTCTTAATATCCAAACTAAACCTAAACCTCCCCTGTTGCAAGAAATTTTTCTTAATATCCAAACTAAACCTAAACCTCCCCTGGTGCAACTTAAGGTCATTTCCTCTTGTATTCTCACTTGGTGCTTTGGAGAAGAGACCAATCCCCACCTTGCTACAGCCTCCTTTAAGTTAACTTTAGAGTACTATATGGTCTCCCTTGAGCCTCCTCTACATGAGGTTAAACAACCCCAGCTCCCTCAGCCATGCCTCATAATACTTGTTCTCTAAACCCTGCAACAGCTTCGCTGTCCTTTGGACATGCTCCAGCACCTTGTTACTTTTCTTGTAGTGAGAGGCCTAAAAATGAACACAGTATTCGAGGTACAGCCTCATTAGAGCCAAATACAGAAGGACCATCACTTCCTTAGTTCTATTGGCCACACTATTTCTGATACAAGCCAGGCATCTGTTGGCCTTCTTGACCACCTGAGCACACTGCTGGCTCATATTCAGGCATATTTGACCAATACCCCCAGGTCCATTTCTGCCAGGCAGCTTTCCAGCTACACTTCCCCCACCTGTAGTGTTGCTTGGGGTTGTTGTGCCCCAGGTGCAGCGCTGGCACTTAGCCTTGCTGAACTCATACAGTTGGCCTTGGACTATCGGTCCAGCCTAATTAGACCCCTCTAACCCCTCTGCAGAGCCCTTCTACCCTCAAGTAAATCAACACTTGCACCTAACTTGTTGTCTGTGAACTTACTGAGGGTGTGCTCAATCCCCTCATCCAGATCATCGATAAAGATATTAAAGAGAAGTGGCCCCAGTCCTGAGCCCTGGGGGACACCACTAGTGACCAGCCTCCAATTGGTGAACTCCATTCACCATGACTCTTTGGGCCTGGCCACCCAGCCAGCTTTAAACCCAGCATACACCTGTCCAGGCCTTGAGTAGGCAACTCCTCCAGGACAGTGCTGGGAGAAACGGTGTTAAAAGCCTTACTGAAGTCTAGGTAGACCACATCCACAGCCTTTCCTTCATCCACTGTGCATGTCACCTTGCTGTAGAAGAAGATCAGATTTGTCAAACAGGACCTGTCTTTCATAAACCCATGCTAACTGGGCCTGATCGCCTGGTTGCTTTCTAAGTGCCACATG
This sequence comes from Heteronetta atricapilla, assembly GCA_011075105.1. NCBI lineage: Eukaryota > Metazoa > Chordata > Aves > Anseriformes > Anatidae > Heteronetta > Heteronetta atricapilla. The sequence goes on along the minus strand of CM021763.1, from coordinate 38,147,200 downwards.
ATGGCACTCAGGATAATCTACTCCATGGGCTTCCCTAACATCAGAGTCAGACTGACAGGCCTGTAGTTCTCCATATTCACCTTTCGGCCATTCTTGTAGATGGGAGTCACTTTTGCTAGCCACCAGTCGACTGAGACTTCCCTGGATAGCCAAGACTGCTGATTGATGAAGGAAAGTGGCTTGGCAAGTAATTCTGACAGCTCCCTCAGTACCCTTGGTAGGTCCCATCTGGACCCAGAGACTTGCATGTGTAAGTGGTTTAGCAGATCATTAACCATTTCCTCATGGATTATGAGGGCTTCATTCTGCTCCCTGTCCCTGTCTACAAGCTCAGGGGCCTGGGTTCCCAGAGAACTACTCGTCTTGTTGCTAAAGACTGAGGCAAAGAACGCATTAAGTACTTCAGCCATTTCCTCATCTCTTGTCACCATGTTCCCCTCCTTCCACCCTCCCCACTCCCCCATCTATTAAAGGATAGAGATTCTCCTTGATCCTCCTTTTCTTGTTTATGCCTATATAAAAATAGTTTTATTTCATCTTTAATAGCAATAGCCAGAGTTGCTATGGCCAAATGGCCAGTTTGAGCCAACAGCTCAGTTTGGGCTTTGTCTCTTCTAATTTTCTACCTGAACATCCTGCACAGACTCATGACATCTTTATAGTCCTTCTGGGTGGACTGCCCCTTCTTCCAAAGGTCATAAACGCTCTTTTCCATGTGAATGTGATTTCAAACTTCCCACAACTCATATTCTGAGAAGTTTAAAGGTTGGGTTAATTCTGGGTATTATCATCACTTATTTTTCCCTGTAATAGTTGCTCAGGATTAAACCAACCTGATTCCCCTGTAAGGGAAAGGAACTACAGATAGGTAGCCTAATAGGCCTACATGGGTTATGCCTCTTTTGGATGGGCCATTTTCTCTGGATGGAGAGCTTTCAAGAATACTTTCTAGCTTGACCAGATAGTATTCCTGGCTGAAAACATAGCTCAGTGCTTTTACTTTGTAAGATATGATACAGTATCTTGGTGTTTTTTAGCCAAGCTGGTAGATATCATACGCTAGGCTGAGAAATCAGTGGCAATGAACTACAGAGTAGAGCATTTGATTCCCTTCTAGAGAAAAGTGGTATTAGTCTTGGATAAAGAGGTATGCTACCCAGTGAAGCAACATTTTCATGCATGTATTCTACATGCTTATTGCTAGTCACTTGAGATTATAGTTGTACAAGTTCTGTCAAGAGACCTGAGACCACCACTGGTGGAAATTTTGTTGTTGTTGTCATTGGATGAGGATTTTGGAAATGAGCCTTACATTATAATGTAGCTACTTCTTTGTAGCTGATGGTTTTCCATGCACATAGAAGAGTACAGAAAATGAATGTGAAGTCCAGTATAAACAGTAGCCAACATGAAAGTGATTTCTCACATAAACATAATACAAAAATCCATTCTGCTTTGCTTATAAACAGAGAAGTACAGTATATAACATTTAATTAACCTCTGTGAAGGATTCATTGGCTCTTTCCCCCCTCCTAGAAGAGATTTAAGTTGAAACTGTCAGTAAGCAATCATTTGTCAGAATACACTCCAGCATACCCAAACACTACCAAGTACAGATATCAACCTTCAAAATCATACAGAACCTTTCAGGACAAAAGACTTCTTAAAATACATTTTATTTGTCACTGACTGTGCTTACATAACCATTAATTGAAAAAATTCTTTACACTGCAAGTTTTGTCCTTTCTTTATTGCAAATATGTTCTGGACTTCTGTAGTTTGCATTTCATTATGTACTTCATCACAGACCAAATACTCATGATGTAAGAAAACTGTGTAGATGCCTGATATACACATTACTTGTAAGACTATTCATCCATCCAAATAATTTAAACTTGTTGAAGAGGGTAGAACTTGCACAGACTGGGAGCTATGTGCACTTTCTCTGGGACTCAAGTTGTTAAGTCTTTTTTCTCCACAAAGATGGCTCAGAAGTAATGCATTTTAAGACTCCTATGTAATCCTATTTACTTCACTTTAATTAATTGGGGATTAATTTGGCTCCAGGTATTTAATAAATATGTTTTTGAAATAAATATTTTGCCAGTAACTACCAAATTAATTCTCTTCTGGATATAAAGTCACTTTATCAGAATATTTTTTTGATGAGAAAGGGAAATTGTGACTGTCTATCTTCTACAGATCAAACAGCATGTTCCTAAGGTACTGTGCCACCAAGGTCACCAATTCTATAAGTATTGACAACTAGATGTGCTCTTCTCATGTAGATGAGATGAGTATATCTGGGCAGATGTCCAGAGAGAACGACCATATATATATATATTTTTATATATATATATATATTTACTCCCCAACAGTTCTCCCTTACATTGGCACTATGTTTCTCAATTTCAACTGTTCAAATCTTTTGAAAGGGGAAGGGAAAAAGAGATGGGGATGGGTACAGTGTACACTTGGATGCTCAATATTATTTGAATACAAGAAAATTCCATTCCCAGATAAGTTTTTTCCATTAGGCAGACAGACACAGATCTAAAGAGATAGTGCTTTAGATAGTGCATACTACAGTCTTTCTGTTCACAAAAATTTGCACTGATACTTGCACTCATAAAATTTAGAGTTAAAATTTGTCCTGACAAATGTGAACTAGAGAATGTGAGAAACTGTGGTTTTGAATTATGTATTACTTACATGGTTTCAAGTGAACTGTATGGATAGGGAAAAAAAAAGAAAAACAACAACAACAAAAAAACATAGTCTACAAACAGTCTCTTTGTTATACAAATGGGAAAGAAAATGTATTTTTATTTTCATTAAAATTCAGAATGCCTCAAAGTTCAAAAATAAAGCATATTTTTTCCTGGCTGGAAGTGAAGAGAAATTGATGATTTTAGCATCCTTCTGTGTGTAGCAAGGAACCAGGTAAAGTACCTAAAAATACCATTTTTCTAACAGGTATAAGCACAAATGAAGCGGCTAACATGAGTGCATTGAGATCAGTTTGAAGGAGGTTCACTCCAAGCATGAGAGCCAAAATTTTAATTCCCTTTCACTGAAAAAGAGATATTTTCAGACGTGTATTGAAAGCCTTGCTTTTCTTCAATTGATGTGATTTTTGTTTGCATATCTATTTTAAATTATTGGTGTAATGATGACATAACAGAGTCTGAAAAAAAGTATTAAGACCGCTTAGAACAGAAAAACTTACTCTTCCTGGAGCACTGAAAGGAACAGTCTAACTTATAAAAAATTGTGTTCCCATGAGAGTAAATTAAAAAAAAAAAGCCTATTAATGCTATAAAAATATATATTATTATATTATATAGGTGTATATGTGTAATAATTAACTAAAGACAGATTTTAGTTAAAGACAAGTACATACATGTACCTGCATTTGCCATCAGAACATTTTTATCTGAAAGGACAACTTAAATTTGAACATGTGAAGATCTGGTTATCCCATAAGTTGTTGTTAATTAATATATGATGCCCCTGCTGCTTAAGTCCATCTGCATAATTCTGCACTGCAAAGAAACACATATTCTTGTATGCCTACCTCATCCTAATTTTATGTTGTTTTTCTTCTCAGCAGTGCAAATCTGACCTGAATTGTACTTCCAGTAGTGTAAGCAACACCAGAGACAGACTGTTCTTTTAGAAAAACACAGAATAAATCTACAGAAATCAGTGTTTGATTCCATACTTCAAGCAGACTAAATGAAAGCAGGTTTACTCCAGAGTCCTATTATCCTTTTTCTTTTAACAGTGGAGTTGTATTAGTAAGGATCTGATGGAGATGAAAACAAAATCAGGGCAATCAATAAAAAAAAAAAAAAATCCAGGCCACACAATACATAAAGACATCTTTACAGGCATTTTAAATTAAGGAAAAGAGATATCAGCTTGGATATAAAGAAAATCTTTATTCTTAGCTAATAATGTTCTCCTTCCCCAAACTTCAGTATATTTTGTTGCTGTCTGTGAACTTAGATTCTTATTTAACCTTCTGGCCAGCGTCTCATCTCAGTTTATCAGAGGCATCAGTCTTCACAATTGTGTTTTGTGCCACGTCAGGGTCTTCCAGCCTGCAGCTCCACAACAGTATTGATTTTTTTTTCTTAAACTAGCATTTGAGGAAAAAAAAAATTCCCCTCTTAGGGATGCTATTTACAGATAAGCTACATATGATTAGAATAAAAGGCAGAACTGCATTGATAAATGAAAAAGTAGAATGTTAATTTTCCACAATGTATAGAACCTGCAGTTAAAACTGTTATTACTTGTGTATCATCTTCACAAAGCTGGTATGGGGCACCTACAGGGCTTTGCTAGCATGATAGATTTTGTGTGAGAAATTTGTGACACATTTCCTATGTACCCCCCTTCTCATGTTCTTTTCACAATTCACTGAAATAAGACATATTTTCTGGAGATGGCAAGCATTCCTCTGTGATAAATAAAGCTATTGTTTTGTCTTATACATTCCTTCTGGTGTTAAGATCTTTATAAATCTTTCTTTAACTAAGGGACAGACTATCACTCTCTATGCAAATAATATACTTGTTTGCATTAATAATTTAGGACTGACTTTGAGTTGACCTCATACTTTATCCCTCAATGGGGATCTATGAAGGGATATTTATAATACCTGTGGACATCTTGCATTACACCAGTGGGAGATTTCGTCATCAGTAGATGAAAAGCAGAAACATGGACAGACTAAAACATAGCAGATATATGCAAAAGACAGATTGAACTTGATTTATTTAGCAGTCTATTACTTACTATAGCCCTCCTTGGTATTTCTCTTGGGTACATGAAATGGCAATTTTTCCTGTAACAGTAAAATAAAATTGGAAAATAAGGAATACACATAATAAAGTATCACTTGAAAAAAAGAAGCTTAAATCACAAATGTTATTTCTTGGATCCTAAATACAGTATATTTTCATAGAAGCCTTCAAAAATTTCTATTGTTGTTGATTCCCATGTGAAGTAAAGTAACAAATTCTTAATCTTGTTTGTTATTACCATTTTAGAGCACCTGCATGTGTGCTTGGCAGTTTACATAACTACAGAAGGAAAAAGGGAGCTCTCTGCCTTGAAACAGTATGCAGACGCCACAATGGAGAGCTGCTGACATTATAAACCCAAAAAAGAAAAGTAATGCTGAGACTTGCTTTAAGAAAGGTTGTAGATATGAATACATGAACAATCAGATAAGCAGGACTAGTCTTAGCATTTTATATTAAACATGAAAAAATGTTTACTCTCACTCCTCCCAAAAATAATTGTTATGGACTTCAGCTCTCCACAGGCTTGCATTTCAGCTCTCTGTTGATGTAGAAATCAGTCCACCAATATCCCAATCTATTCTGTATTTACAGTTACAGAAAGTATTAATTAATTAAAGTATTAACAAAGAGGAAGAGGAAAGAATATTCTTACTCCAGTTTCTTTGAAAGAGAAAAAAGCTTTTTTTTTTTTTTTTTTTTTTTTTTTTTCCCTTACATGCAGTAAAACCAGAGGTGCTGTGTGGAATTGTCAGAGCTAGTAGGGATAACTTTGAAATGCAGAGGTGGAGAAGAGAGGTGGAGAAAACTTATAGACTATAGTTTGTTAACCTGTTTACCACTTCTTTGGAATAGAAAGAGAGAGAGAGAATCTTATAATACATTAGGCACCAAATAGTAAATATTAAATTACCTGTACAATAGAGGAGCAGAACTTTAGCAGTGGCAGACCCAGCAGTGAAAGGGATATTATTTGTCTCTTCCTCGGGGTATTTAGTTGTTCCTCTCATGTGGCCAGAGGTCACTTTGCAATCTTTGGGGAGAAAATACTCCCTTGCAAGAAACAGTCCTAGTTTGTAACAGGAGGGAAATGCACATGGCTTCTCAGACAAGTTCTTCACAGTCAACTCCTTCTTCAAGTACATGACAGAATGGGACTAATATCTGAGACAGGCTCTCCAAAGCCATCTTCTACCTGAAAGTGTTAGAAATATTTAAGAAGATTAATATTTATTGATTCTTCCTACTTAGTCTTAGCCAAAAGGAAACAAATATACAGGACATTAGAGTACAAGCTGGTCATATAATGCAGCATGGATTTTAGGCAATCTGGTCATTTTTTACTCCAGTCATGTTTTTTCAGAACGTTTCGGATACTCTGCTTTTGTGAAAGGAAAGTACAAATGAATGTCAGAGCAACCTTAAGTTACTGTGCCCTGTCCTCATTCCACACTTTGACTTGTCTTTCAAGTTTACCAATGTACTCAGGTAACTAGGACAACTCAGGTGAACTGTCTCAGAGCATATTGTAGAGCTGTTAACCATCACTATACCAAAGCTACTAACCCACATACACAAAGCCTGTCCCCTTGTTGTCATTACTTTCATAGGCTAGGTTAAGTAACAGTGCTTTAGAAGAAAGATTTCATATTCTATCTCAGCCAGTATCTGCACCATCCCTGGTTTCAGAAAGTCTTGATAAAATATGAAAAATGCATTGTTTCCTATATAGCAAATATACTGATAGGAAAAAGCACAGGCACAGTAAGGTCCATATGAGCAGATATTGAATATAAAATGCTTCACATTGCTACCATGTTTATATTCTCTGTCATTGCTACTTCTGGATACCTATCCTATAAAATGTATCTTCTATTATTCCCTACAATACCTGTACTGCATGGTGTAGAACTCTAGATAGGGTATAAAAGACTCTACCACATTAACTTTCTCATGACACCATTGATCAACCAAAACAAATAAAAACAATAAAAAAGGAAAGTAATTGAAATAGGAAAAAAGCCAATGTAAAAGTTTATTTGCTCTATAAGAAAGGTGAAATTACAGGTCCTTTGATTGTTTTGAAAAGTATCATCTGGAGTTCAGTTGTAACAATCGAGGCATGTTTTAAAATAGAGGTTACCTGATATTAATAGAATCATGAGAGGCTAAATGAATAAAATCAGCCTGTAGGCTATTGTTTAATATTGGATAGAAACACAAGACAAATTCAATGAAATTTTCCAGATTGAGAAGGACTACATAAAATATAGTTGTGCTTATCAAAGCAGAGTGACCCTTGCTGTTAGATCAACATGAAAACTTAGAGGAAGATGCAATGAAATAATGTAATGATGCAAGTGTAATTCATTGTTTTTTGATTTTGTTTTTGTTTTTGTTTTCTGGATTATATTTCTTTTTTGATGTTCATCAAGGCCTCGTGCTCATTCACAGTTAGACAGATCTAGTGATATAGAATAGCCTTCTTAGACCTAGCCTACTTTTCTTACTTAGTTACTTCTTTCAGAACAAATGCTGCCTACAGTCAGACTCAGAAAGCAGCAGACCTTTGAGCAGTACATCACATCTTTGCTTTCACAGAAAAGTCATTGAGTCAGCCCTGCAAACTCCATCCACCCAGGAATCAGGGGACACCTCCAGTGACTGTCTCATGAGAAGGACAAATGTAATTTTTGAGGCTCTGGGAGAAGAGCAAGGTCTCTGCCTGGTGTTCTTAGAGAGCACACCTAACCTCAGGTTGACCTTGTATATTAGTATGAATCACTGACTGTCAGGCACAAGAGAAGAATTGGGAACTGCAGCCAAAAATCTCTTGAGTTACTGGCAAGAAACAATAAGTGGAGAAAAGTAATACTATTTTACTTCTTTACTTCTTTTTTTTTTTTTTTTTCAAAATATAGAATTTCCATGTACAACATTCTTAAAAGGCACAGTTTTCAAGGAAAAGTGCACACAGAAGATATGGATGCAATTTCTTGTGTATTTATAGATTTGGCTAAGTAGCTCTCCTGGGCTACATTTCAACAATTATTGCCTCATTGATTCTTGATGTTTAATTTCTAGCACTTCCAGTATGGTTTTCAAAATAAATATAGTAAATTCATCACAATAATAAATTGCATCTGTTCCCTGTGTTTAAGGAAGAAACTCCCTTACAGCACAGATTGAGCATGACAGAAGAGATTGAGGAACATTGCTTAGTGGATGTAAAAGCTTTTCTGGAAGTTATATTGCAAAAATATTTTCAACTAATGTTAAGGAAATTAGGAATGGAAGCTTTTATTAATAATCTTCTGCTTTGGTGATGCAGCAGAAATGTTGTATTAGCTCTACTGTTAGGAGATTCTGGAATTACTTAAATCAAGCAATAAACCAACCTTGCTAATATGGTACTCCTCTGTTAAACAAAAATCAAACAGTATTAATGAGTAATATGGCCAGAGTAAAACAAATAATATTTTCAATAGACATGCACAATATTGACATGTTCACCATGTCCAAAGAGCACATGTATTTTGATATTTCTCTTGCAGTGTGCAGAAATTTGCTATGTGTCAAACAGACAATGAAAGATCTTATTATACTAGTATAAAAAATAGATACATGTGAGAAATGGTAATCAGTTATGTATAATGAACACTCTGGAGGCACTTCCATTTAATTTTTCCTCTCTTAGACTCCCTCTCAGACCATTTTTTGAATGTGGTTCATCCCACATCCCTCCAGATGTGACATGGATGTCACTGCCCTCCTAGTCAATGCTCAGCAGATCCTGAATGAAGCAATTCTTAAGCAAACCCAGTCAGCCCAGTTTAGCCCACATTTGTTGTTTCCTAGCTAACTTCCTGTCGCAAACAGACAAGTATTTGAGCTAAACCAGGTTTAGTTCTGCAATACTCTCTTTCAATATCCAAAGTAAAAAAAGAACAACAAAAACAAACAAAAAAAAACAACTAAACCAGACCAAACCAAAAAAGAAAAAACAACAACAACAAAACCAACCAAGCAACCAAAAAAACCCCACCCACAGTGAAAACTTTCTCAAAAGGAAAAAAATTGAAGAAAATTTCCCTTCTGGTCATGTTAAATGAGCTCAGAAACTAGTACACCTGTAGGCAAAGTTATTTTTGTTTGTTTGTTTGTTTGTTTGTTTGTATTCATTGAGTGGGGTGCAGAAAAAAAGAGAGAAAGCCACAAAATGAAATTTTGAATTTTTGTAGCTTTATTTTTACAGAAATCCACCTTAGGAAAGCCTTAAGAGAATGTATTCTAGGTCAATATTAGTAACCTCCAATAAATTCTGTAATGCACTCTGCCAAGGTTTAAGACAAACTTGCTTTTACTGACATGTCTCTCCAAGTCTGAGGTTATCATTTAAATTACAGGTGGTACAGTTAAAACTGTTAGACCTTTAACTAGGGAAGTGACTGCAAATGCTGTTCTAATTTATGTACAGATACCAATGCTAATTAAGTAATAGCAGAGGTTGTCTTTGAGTTTATAGAACTATAATCATCTCCCTTGTGTTCAGTAAATGCCACAACTACAGTATGTGGTGTTAATTTCACACTACAGTGGGAACTGGGGATTGTTGCCAAATATAATCATAAGTCACAGGCAATTTGGATTATTACAGTCAGGTACAGTGCCTGGAGAAATGACTTAGTCCATAATCACTTTTTAAAGTCACTACTAGACATGTAAAAATTATGACTTTTCTACCTCTGCTACAATATACTCTACATCCTGTTCTTAATCTGGAGGTAACATTATATACTTAAAACTGTTATTATGGAAAAGATTTTCATGTCGCTTATGTATTTTTCTTGCATTTGTTACGTATAAGAAATTTCATTAAGATACATTGTCTCTGGTAACAAACACAGGGGAAGTTCCCATTCAGAGCAGAGACTTACACTGAGCCCATTTTATCTGGGTTTCCCTAGAGCAGAACTCTGCAAACGTAGCAGTATGATTTTGCTCTCCTCTCTGCCCTTTGCCAGGCAGGTTGCCCAGATGGTGAGGCTTAATGCCAATGTCACATTAATAGAGGTGTCACAAAAATAAAGGTTGTTATTGGACAATGCCTTTCAAAATCAGTAAATACAGAAACTTTTTTTCCATCTTGGAAAGATGGAAAAATGTACATTTGCCATTTGAATGAAAACGAACACTAAAACAGGTGTCCATTTAATAATTTTGGAGTAACCATTCCAGCAAAATCCATCAGAATGAGGATGTTTTTAATTCACATTTTTCTCTTTATTTTCCCTTAAGCACAAGAAAAATAAGTTTAAAAAGTAGCTATATTGTGGCAATACTGACAAACCCTCATGTTTAGAGATCTTCCCACTAAACCTAAGAAGTTCGTAAAACACCAGAAGAATAATCAGGAATAGCATTTAAAGCAGCTCACTCTCCCATGTGATTAACACATGAAAGGCCCCCAAAAAAAGCACACCAAGCACCAACACAGAACTGTATCCTGTTCCCATGTGGGTCAATGGGAGTTTTCCTGCTCTTGCAAGCCTGAACTGAAACTATTTCTGTGAGCCATCCCTGGAGGTGACACGTGGGAGGCACTGAATGCAGCCGCAGGCCAGCTCTCATTGGAGATGCCCTTGCAGAAGTGTCTTGCATGATCTTCAGCATCAGCTGCAGTAACTGGCATCAGGGCAACAATGTGACCAAGGCACGTCAGAGTGAGGGTGCACAGCCTGCAGAAGGCAATTAGCTGCTACACATACAACCTCTTAAATCCCTGCCTCCATTGGCCTCTGAGAGCAGTACCCGAATTCCCGCTGCTGCTAATCTGTTTCAATAGATAATGGCCTCCCTGGAGAAGTGCTGAAAGATGGATTACTTACAGTTTCAGCATAGGGCCAGGCATTGCTATTCAGAGGAAAATGGAAGGAAAAATTAAAAGGAAATGCACTGAGATCTCTCTGAGTTCATATCTGAGTTGTTCTGGTTGTAGTAAATGACTTGGTAGATGTTTTACATTTTTAGTATGTATGATTTCATTTATGTAGGCACTCAAATTCTCTTCTAAGATCCCATTAAAAAACATCACACTCCACTGCATCTTCATAAAGTCACTTTAATTCGGAATGAAATCAGAATCACAAATCATGGATGCTGTCTGGGTCATTGGCATAAACATCTCCACTTATTAAAAACTTTGTAGCACAACACTTTCAGACTACCCTCAGTGCTAAATAATTTCATCCTATGCCATCTCCTGTTTCTTGTAGTAGATCTTCACTAATGATGAACTAATGTTCTCTTTAGGTCAAACAGATCTCTTCCTTAATCACCTCCAGATCTCTTTGTGAAGCTTCCCTGCACATATCTGCAGGTCTCATGTTTGTTTGTTGTTTGCTTGTTGATTCTGTTGCTTTGTTTTGTTTTGCTTAGCTTTGTTTTGTTTCTGTGTCCACAAATACACAAATCCACTTGATCACCACCTTATTATCCATTTTACAAAATGATAACCTATCACAGGTCGTCTGGGCCCCCTTGAGACATTCGGAAATGCTTTAAGCCTGTTTTTCAATAGCAAAGTAATGTTTCCGTAAGACTGCAGTTTATAAGGGTTGCAGTTATTGGACTTGACAGACAAAATTATACTGAAAATGAATATACTTCAATATATACTTCAACCACATTTTTTCCACATATTTGGCTTAAAAAGAAAGCAATAATATCCCAAGGATTTTCATTATGGTAAGTAAATATATAGATAAGTTTTGTTTGTTACTATTATAAAGCATGAAGAAACAAGACAAACCTTTCTATCGTAAACTTTGGAAACATTACCAAGACCCTTGTCTGGAGAGGACCTAGAAGTTTCAGAACTAAACGAGAAGTTCTCATGAGCTAGAGAGCAAGGAGGGTAACTATTTATTCACCTAAACACATGACACTAATCCAACACCATGGTCTCTCAATCATTGCAGTAGCCACCAACTGGGGCTAGCAGGAAGTTCTCAGTGGGCAAACTCTGTGGGTATTTTTATTTGTATAATCTTAGCTACCTAGCAGTCTTGGTACAGTACTGCTACATTTCATCCCATGGCTTTAATCTAGTTTGCCAACACTTCCTCACTTGTATTAATAAGATTTTTATTATTATTATTATTATTATTAATCTTAGATTATTCTAACAACAGGACAGGCTTTTCTGCCCCCCTCAGGGCCTTCCCAAGTAAAATTAGCTCATGGCAGAACCCTGCAGGTTATTGACAGCAGTTATCCAGGAACAGTATAACTTGTGTAACAGTTCTCTGTTGTATGGAGAGCTTTCCTTTCTCCATGTAGAATTAATAAATACATTTAAAAAAACATAGATCCACATAAACTATAATATAATATATATATATATTATATATATATATATAATATAATATAATATAATATAATATAATATAATATAAACTATAATTCAACCATTGGATTTGCAAAATGTCATAATTCACAGCAGTGATAGAGAGAATGAAAAATCAATTGCAATGAAGTTTATTGCTTCTAATATAGTGATCTTTCAAAGTGTTTCAATAAAATATCTTATTTAGAATTTCTGAAGTCAGATTTTAATTTACAAGACAGCATAGTCTACAGATATCAGATATTTCAATGCAAAATAAATGTTTTATTAAAACAAACGAACAAACAAACAAAAAAGACATAAGTAAGTCCAGTCTAACATTCTCTGGCATGTATATTTTTCAGTTAGAAATAAAGCAGCCCTGTAGAAGATCATGCCTGATGAAAGTATCCTTCAGGGTTTGTTTATTTATTTATTTATTTACTAACTTTTAAATTTGTTTATCAATTTATGTTTCAATTGAAGTGACAGTATTTCTCCCAAGCACCATCTGGGACACCTCTTCAGCAGCAGCATGCTTTAGTGAACAGTGGCTTATGGTTTCTAAATACCATTCAGAAAAATTGTATTTGAAGTGAAGGACACATGATGGCTGCCAACAGAAGAACGAAGTTTAAGTAAAAAACAAACAAAACAAAGAAACAAAAATACTGAAAATGTCATGGACTAAAATTACTTGTTAAAGAACAAAATAAACTTTTTGTAAAGTGTTTTTTAAAAATAATTTTGTTTGTTTGTTTGTTTGTTTTTCATGTTTCCTTGCAGTTGTTTGGAGTGAAGTGCAGTAATTGCATCTACTGGGATATATGTCACACACCAGGTATGTGCAGATTAAGATATTTTACATGTTATGCTGATTTTGATATAGGAATGAATAGTTTTGCAAAACTAGTACAAGAATCCTACAATAAGAGAAAAGGGATTGTGGCCAAATAATATTCACAAGAGCCTAGTAAAATACCACTATCCAGAGAACTAGAAACATATTTTAATGTTGTTTGTTATTGCATACAGCAAAATGCTTATTCTGGAACAGTGATGAACTTTTCAGCAAAGGGAGACACAAAAGGCTCTATGCTTTATCATGTTATTATTAAATTTTAGGTCATTTCTGTCTTCTTTTTGAGTTGGACCTGGTGAATTATTTTGAATTGCTTCTGCCTATAAATACCTGTCATCTGAAAAACAAAGTGTGTTGCATGGGAAGAAATATATGATATGTAACATCCTGAACCAGAAACATTGCAATAGTAGGAAAGAGGTAATAGTGGAATTGGACTGAAAACATCACAACAACCATTCTCTTACCCCCAGGCTTGTGCAAGGAAAGCATGAAGAATAAGATTTGCTGCTTCATGTCTTGATAGCATTAATTCCTTTAGTAAAGTCAACTCCCATCCATAAGTGTTGAAGGGATTTGTGTTACTAGAAGTCATTTGATGGAGAAAGAGTATCCAAATCCTACAGCCTCAGAAATGGTTGAGTACAGGAAGTATCTAGGGTGGCTGATGTCAGTCCTGAGTGAATGCAATTCTGCTACAGAGATAGGGAAGGGCTCCCAGCTCAACCCTTAGAAGCCCTGTTAACGTTATTCAGCTTTGAAAGACTGAGTTATAGCTTTCAGTGACAGTGTAGGGAAGGCATTTTTCCACATTCCTGAATAAATGGTGTAGATTTTTTGTATTGTGATAGAGGAGTGGGTGCATGGAGATATGTTTGTATGGGACTATAGTCCACTTTCTGTACTAAAGATCCTACTGTGCCCTAACTCCCACACAAATAAATCCACTTACATCAGTAGGGACATACAGGGTTCAACATCAGGGCAGAATCCAGCTGTGTGCTTCTGTGCTTCATAATAATATGAGTGTGTTGTGGTACTGCAAGAGCGGGAAAATATTGGAGCCTTTGCAAATCAAATTTCTGCATAGAAAAACACATATTCTGGAGAAGCAGTGTTGGGAATTACAGGACTCTCATCTGGAACTCTTTGGCATCAGATGGTATGTATTTGCCATCACAGTCTTGTTTTGCAGTGAAAGCAAGCTGTTGGTGGGAAAGGAAGTGAGAGCGAATAATAAAATCTACTTCTAAAAATAAGAGCAACTTTACAATAGGCCTTTTGGTCTTACAGTGTTTATATAGGCAAATTACTTGGCAGACTCTGCTCTGACAGCACAGAAGCATGCTTTAGCCTGCTATTTTTGAGCTACCTATTCATCACAGGAGCTTTATTAAAAATGTACTTTCTATTCTTCTGCAAACAAATATGAAAATCTGGTCTCTGAAGATATCAGAGCCATTCATTTTTGAAGCTGGCAGCACTGACTTAGAGAGAAGAATTTATGCATTATCTTTTTTTTTTTTTTTTTTTTTTTTCAGAGCAAAGTTTCATTTTATCTACTAGAAATAATGAAATATTAAATGTTGCATAAAAAAAAAATAAACTGTTTTGAAGGAAAGAGAAAGAAAATCACACAGTCTGATTCGAGTTCACCACAGGGATTCTTCTGATGCTGCAGAGAAGCATAAGAAAGTGTTCTCAATGCAAATCCACAGGCTACTTCTCCCATGCAGCTTCAGTACTAAAGAATTCAGCGTTTCTAGGGAAATAACTTCTATGCCCTATGAGCAATGCATATAACACACTTCCAGCAAAGCAGTCCCTGGCTGGCGGTTCAGTCATGTTACACATTCAGAGAAGCTTCACCTCATATTTCCCCAGAAGCCATCACTGCCTAATTTCAGCTGTCATTTCCTGGCAGTGCTCTGAGGCATGACAACAGAAAACTTGGCCCCTGACATGGAGGCTTCTGCTTGTTTGTTGAACACCACCATCTCTGCTTAGCACAACATTGTTATCGATGGACATGCCAAGATTGTCCCAATAGGAACAGTTTGGTTTTGTTTGTTTGCTTGCTTGCTTTTAGCTTTGTTCATTTGTTGTTGTTGTTTAGGCCTGTCATTGCCTGTTAGTATTAGAGAAACCCCAACAATCACAGAAATCCTAAACAGAAGGCTATAGCTGCTAGAATGGCCTGTGGTTTTATGTATTTGGTTACCAACAAGCATAATAGCGTGACATCTCAACCAACACATCAGAGACAGGACAGAGAGCACAGAAAACACCAATTTCCTCCTTCTTCCCCTGTGAATCAGAGTTACAGCAACACCTTGTTCAAATGCAGTATAAAGAAAGCAAGCCCCAGGATTTAATTGCCCTTGAAAGGTTTTGCTGCTTATCAGCAAGGAACAAAGGCTTGATTCTTCAAACTAGCTTGAAGTCTTTCTAATCTGAGGTACAGATAAAACAAACGAAGATCAATTAAAACACATATAATACCTTAACTGAAAACTATCTTTGGACTAATTTGAGAAGGACAGGACTCCTCCCTTCAATCATTTTAGATAACACCAAGCTGACACATAAGCAGAAGATGGGAAGATAGTAACGGTATGGGTGCTGAAATCTCCCTTTCCAGCTGCCAGAGGCTGGGGCAACTTTGCAGCATCCCAGGAAGGAAGGATGGAACCAGACAGCAGGCAGCAGACCCAAGGCAGCAGCACTGCTTCTGCAGGGCTGCACATGGGCAAGGGCTTTTCCATGCCATGGCTACCTGTAGAGCTAGATCTCAGGACCCAGCACATTGGTCCCAGAGGAAGCAAATACAATTTCAGTGTGAATGAAGTCTTAGATATACCCCTGTTACAACATCCATGGGAGAAAGACCAAAAAGTTAACCACAGATTCCAACAACAAAAATGCTAGACATGTAGAGCTCAAACGTTACCCTTGGCAGGTAGACTGCAGTACTACTGATCTGTAACTATGATCAGAGAGGATGGAGGTGGCTCCACAGAGCCTCTAAAAAGGTTAGATGTCTTCCTTATGATTGCAAGGAAGTAAATCTACGAACATTGATGCACTAGTGATAACCATGTCCTTGAACACACCATCAGAAAACTGTGAGGCGTATGCCTAATGGAATTCTTTCCATTACCTTTTCCATAGGATTACTATTTCAAATATTGTAGATTTGTTGTCTCTGTTTGGGCTCCATTTAAGTAGGAGTTTAACAACTCTATACTGCAAATTTAATCTATACATTAAGTCAAATTTTCACTCAAGTAATGTCCATCCTGAAATGGACTTTTCACATGTGCATATTTGACTTCACAAAAATATTTTTTCCAGATTTGAAGTAAGTATGATATAAGTTTTAAATACTTGAGTGTAAAATGCATAGCTGTTATAAAAATTATTGTGTATATTTTTTATTTAATTGGATGAATACTCTGTTACTCAGTTTTTGATAACATATTTAGATATCTAATCCAAAATATTGCAAATTTTTCATAGGATAGAAACTGGCTAATCAATTTATTGGCTTTTTCTTTTGGTTTTTTTTTTTTTTTTTTTTTGTCTAGGAGCATTCTGACTATTAAAAATTAATTGCCTTAATGTTTGCAGAGAGAAGACATTTATATCTCAGTTTCTATCTTGTACAGCATTACAGATAAAACAAACCCATACCATTCTTGCCCAGCTTTGGTTGTTTTAATTCGGCTGAAGTTTTTCAGAGAACCTTCACCTGACATGAAGAGGGCAAATAGTACTGTATCAGAAGAAAGGAGAGAGTTAGTCTGTCCTAGGTAATAGGGAATGAACCTTCTTCCCTTCCCAAATACATGGCACACTGGATAGAACACAGTTACTGTATCTCGGCTGATGGGGCCACTGGTGACAGAAGGAAGCAAGGCAAGAGAAAGCCAATGACAGCCCAGTACACACAGACACTGCCTGATCAGAGCATGGTTTCCCATAAATGTGCTCCAAGTCCATTAAATAAAACCTTTAAGAAGGGACACTGAAGCTAGCAGGGCCACATCTTCCTGTGCTACATCAGGGCTGCAGTCCTCTGGAGACCTGCTCTTTCCAAAAGCCCCCTCAGGAGCTCAGCTGAACAAACTCCCTCATTTACTTGTTAATACTGTAATATTAAAATTATATCTTTATGCACAGTTATATTTGTTGTAATATTGGAAAGCTCATCCCATTTGTTAATTCATCTCATTTATTTTGAAGATGAGTAGCAATTGGGAACTTGGTTCCCTATCGCTGTAGTGAGTCTTTACAAAAGGACATAGCAGATAAGGAAAACATGCCTTAATACAGCAGTAACCTGCCATTTGGCCTTCTCAAGAGATACTTATCTATCTGCATACTGAGTATCTGGATTAAAGGTCAGTAATGATTGATGTAGCACTGAGTCGCCATTACAAGGAGTCTATTAAGCACAGCTAATAAAGGGATAAAACAGGATGTATTCCTCACCACTCTTACATTTGGAGACCTTCTGTAGATAGTAAAACAAAAGAGGTGCCTCCAAACAGATGCTGGATGTGTGGGATTTCACGCTTACTGATCTTTATCATTTGCATTTAGTATTCGTCATCTCCTGCAAAGGAAGCATCAGATACCCAACCAAGGGGCAGGCACAAGTTTGAGCAATGCATTTCAAGCAGTCATTGGAGAGCAAACAGAAGTGTATTTTAACTCAATAGTTAGAAAATGACATATATAGATCAATTTCTATAAACTTATTTATCAAATACTGGCGATTTATGAGAGCAACTAGTGAAATAGAAAATAGTTTGCAAATGATTTAAAAGCTTAAGCTTGTATCCAGAACTGATCAAATTTGTCTGGCTAGAGATAAAGCCCTGAGATATATAATTCTCAGGATACTCTTCATAGGATCCTTAAATATAAATATATGCAACTGAAGTAACAAACATTAGGGGCAAATATTTATAATTATCAGAGTTTTCTAGGCAGTCTAGTTCTGATGTCAGTACAGCTGATGGTTAAAATCCCACAAGACTTCAAGAGACATCAAATGGTTCAGGACTGAGCATTTTATAATTTATGCTTATCCTCAGTCTGAAAGCCGTGTGTGTGTGCATGCTACCTGCTACTGCTTTTAAAGACCTCCATGTTCAGTCTGCTCTAAGCAATTGCACTTCCACTAACATTTCCAAAATGTCAATCAGTATTTATCAGTGTAGTAAATATATGGAAAGCAGATACCTGAGGTAATTTTGTCAATAATAAATAAAGTTATTTAAAGGATTAATATTTTAATTAGCCTTTCTGTCCTCTGTTATGGGTCCTCTGCAACTTAAAAGAATCTCACCAAGCTCCATGTCATTATGTATTCTATAATACCTATTATCTGCTCCATGTTTCATCTTCTTCTCCCATTCCTTATCTACTTTTTGGATGTCTCACATTCTGAATAAATATTTATACTCTTTTTTGATTCATTGCTGAGCATCAAATACAATGAAAACAAGTAATAAAAGTCATCTTCCAGTGATTATCCAAAAGGCAATAAGAAAGATAGCTGAGCTATTATTCATGAAAATATGATCAAAGATAAGCAAGATAATGTAGATATAATAATGATTGATATTTGCAGGTAAGGTACAGTAAAATGTGTTTATATTCACATAAACTAGTAAGGAAGACAGAAGCTATTTTAATATGTGATAGAGTCTATGTCCTTTTAAAACTTTGACTGGTTTTAGTTACTTTGTTTTGTTATACCTGATGTATTCCCTTCTGTACATTTCAGACTCTTCACCACAGTAACAGAATTAAATATCTGTAAGCTTGTATGATACAGTAAAAGGTGATATGTGCAAGTTAATCTTGATTAATTGTACAGTGACATAAAAGCACAACAAACCATTGGTTTAACAATTCACAGGAGATTATTTAAAATAAAATTTAGCTCATTCTTTTCATTTCAAATTATGGAGAGGACTGCCCAGATCAAGACAAGTTCTGATATCCTGGGAACAACACTACACACCTTAAGAATTTCACAAGTTCCTTTTATTGCCAATGAGCAATAATTTAGTGCTGTTTGCCTATCATGGTGCAGGTTCTCACTGCAAGTTATGCCTCTTGACTTGTGATGTTCTTGACCTGCCATGTCACTACTGCTCTTGTGTGCTTCATCTTAGCTGCTCTGCCTAGCTAGGCACAGGAGCCCATCAGGCTGCAGCCCAAATGTTGTGGCCCACTAACAGCAAGGCAGGATTTGAAGCAGCACCTACACAAAACCAAGTGCTGAATTTTTAATATGGACAAATGTATGTTTATTGAAAAATAAAAAATAATAATAAAAAAAACAGAGCTGATTTCTTATATGAGGTAATATTATGGGAGCTGGTTTATCTCTTTTGAGAGTTCAGCTCATTTCCAGTGCTCATTTCAGACCAAATAGTGCTTATTATAGCTTTTATTTATTTATTTATTTATTTTATAGCTGGAATACCTAGCATTGTACCCCAAAACAGGAGTCAGTTGCAAAGTCAAAGCTGGTCACACCAGGAATAGTAAGAATATACTGGCGAAAGCAATTGGGCAGGTAGAAAGACCTTCAAAAAACATAAATGCGGGATATACGGTGGGGTCCGTGGCTGTTTTATTTTAACTCACCCCCCTAGTAGTACCTGAGCTGTAGCCTCCCTAGTCTCACAGTCTGTGTACGAGTCTGTTGAGCCCTGGTGTTTCAGTAGGTGGCACTCTGTTCCTGGAGTCTGCCCGAAGCCCGGCACGGAATTCCAGGCTTGGGTGGGATTTAAGCAGAAACCCTCGGCTCTGGGGCATCTCCTCAGGAACGAACATTTTGGGGTCCAGTTCCAACCCCAGCACCTCTACTGAAATTAGTTCTGCGTCTTAAAGCAGATGACGAAGTCACCTCAACCTCAGCCCCTCAGCTCTTGCAAAGAGCTGCTGTGGCCGGTGCTGCCGCTCCCCTCATCATCCAGCTCAGCCCTTCCGTCTCTCCACTCCGACCCTGCTGCCACTAAGGGGGCTGAAGTTCAGTGGTCAGTGGAGCAATCTGTCTGAGACCTGTATTAATTTCGCAGAGGCCATGGGCACTGTCACATTAGTAAACCAAAAGCTTGAAAAAGCACTTAAAGCACTGCAGACAAACTATTACACAGGTGGTTGTTGTTGCTTTTAATGCACTACTCAGTTAGTGTAAGGATACAACCAAAGCCAGCCCAAAGGAAAAATAAAAAGGTGCAGCCCATCTCAGTATGCAACTTCCATGGCTATCTGGAAATTAAATTGTGTTCATCTGGCTTTCCAAAAAGTACACCTCAGAGGTAGTTGATGACTCTAACAGCTGGTGCCTAGGACAGAGAATTCCCTCAAAAACATAAATCAAGGGATGGGATAGTTTGATCAGTGGGCAAGTGAACAACTGTTTTTCTGCAGAGATCAGTACAGAGGGATCATTAACTTCTCCTTTAATTGACTCTTTTTTTTGTTTGTTTGTTTTGTTTTGTTTTGTTTTGTTTTGTACTCAGGAAACCTGGTCAAGGCATGATTTTTGTTGGTACCACCCTGTATGTTTTCTTTTGCTATTTATCCCTGAAATTCATTTGTTCTAGCTGGGTTTGCAGGCAAGCTGTTGCCCAGGCTCACAGGGACTCAGCACTATCTTATTATTTTGCATGGATTTTTCCACTACACTCAGTGATGATATTGAAAACTCACTGATGAAGGGACTCAGCTGACATGTATAACAAGTGAAAGTCTGCAGTGGTGGTTAATAAGAAAACAAGGCAAAATCTGCACAACAAATACCTGATTGAAATTGGTTTTGGAATATGAGTGAGCATTCATTTTAGTAGTAAAATCTTACTGAGAAGAAATGCAGTACAGAGGAAATCACTAGGTAAAGGCACAACACAGTGTTTTCCATTTTGTTAGAGCTGCTCATTTCTAATCTCGGCAAGTATCTCCTAAAGCAGCATATTGAAATGAAACAATGGCTGATGTTGTAATATGGTAGCATGGTAATTGCAATCAAAAATTAAGAATTAATGATCATAATATAATATAATCTTGCATGGTTTTCAGCAGTGTGAGATTTCATGTCTTCAACATTTGATCTCAATGTAAGTTATAATTACTCAAGCTTCTTTTTTTTTTTTTTCTGAATAACTTACAGGGAATTGAAAATGAATTCTTCTTTTTATGAAACAACACAAGCATTGTACGGAAATAAGACATTTTTGTAGCCCAGCAGATCAGGGGGACCTTCCTTCTCCCCAAAACACCACTCTGGATGAATCGGATTAGTAAATACCAATTCGTCCAGAGATAAATAGTCATACATTGCATTAAGACATAGTTGGACACAGAAGATGTGCACAGGAAGATTCATACATCACCACTCCTCTTCAGTCTTGCTCCTTACAACTGTCTCCACAAGTACTTGGGTCTTGTCATTTCAATGGCCAGGTGCTGTTTAGGAAAAAAAACAAGCAGCAACAATAACCAAGGAAGAAGTGACATTTTCTGATCTCCTTTTGAAAGTAGGAGGAGTTGTCATACTCTCACAACTACATCCCTCATTATGGTAAAGGAGGATCAGAAAAGAATCTGTACCTCACTGCCATCATCATGACTTTTTCATGCTGTTCAAAAGCTGTGCTTCTCTGAGGTGAAAACAGGCACCCCAACATCCTTAGGGAGGTCTTTCCTCCTCTCACGCTGCTGCATTACAGTTGCATCACAGTTGCATTACATCTCACTCTTTTGCAGTTATTCTTGCAAGTTAAGAAATCACAGACCTCTAGGAGTACATTTCTTAAGGAAGAGTGGAGTACACAGTATTTTTCTGTGTAGATAACAAATAGGCAAGGAAAACCTGTACAAGTCATTCAGGTAATCAAAACAACAAAAACAATAGCAATTTTGGATGTGTGTAGTTAGTACAAAAGCTTCCACTTATTTTAAAACAATAACAAATTATGATCACATGAATAAATTGTTACAAATGCTATGGAGAGCTGGTACAATATCTATTGGGAAAGCACAAAAGTACATTATCTTAGTAGCCCTCTCAAAGAGGATATTCAATAGGAACTTCTGTTGATTGTGCAGCCAGTAGTCTCAATGAATATATGTGGGTTTGTATCACTTCAGGAGATCACTCCAAAAACTACAGCAGATATATATGAACATGGCCTCAGCTGCTGGTCATAGAAGAGTTTGCGATTACTTTTAGTAGTATAACTTTAAATGAGCAAGACTGATATTATTTTACCTCTTTGACTTCTTTCTGAATCTTCTCATTTCACAGATTTCAGTTTTGCTTATCTCTGGTTTTGTGCTGTCTCTTTCAACTTCTTAATCCTATTCCTTGGTTTTATTTCTTTCTTCTGTCTTTAACTCTTACTTGTGATCCAACTAACATACTTTCACTATACAAATAAAGAGTACCTCCTCATTCCTAATTCTAACTCATGTTAGTCACTGTTAATTTAGAGCAGTATGTAGAGCTCGTGGCCAGCAAGACTCCTTTTTGCTCCTGCTGCAAGCTAGACCTTTCCATCCCTTTGCATGCTTGAGCAACAAGGTGAGAGTGAAGAATGAAAGACTTCCTTCTTCTATTTTCAGAGTGGAACTGAGGCCAGAGAGATGGAATAGAACAGGAGTTCAGAGTAAAGCACTGACATGGCAGGATTTCTTGCAATATTGCAAGAAATTGTTGCAGATACAAATCACCATGTAAATGTACAACTTTGGAAGCTTCCAGAAGGAAATCTGATGTTACTTCTTTTCAAGACTACTACAACTCACATGAGTTCCTTTTAGTTACAAGGAGTTTCAGATTGACTATCTCATAACTTAATTTTATATTGCCATTTTTCCTGCTCTGTACTGATCACTAAAAAGACCACACGGGGATATGAAAACATCCCTTGAAAATGCACTTGGAGGTCTCTTAAATCCCCCTGTGTGGAATACAACCTGATGATCTGGCAACCGTCAACTTCTGAAATGAGCAACGCTTAGTATCTTCATGGCCATGTGCTCACAACAAACAAGGGAGAGAGCAGAGAGCAGATGGAAACATCAGTGTTCACAGGAAGGCAGAAATTCATGCTAGAACTTCCTCCCCTTCTCTTTTAATTTTTATTAAAGTTACCACATTTCTATTAGTTTGTTACTGTCATTTCAAAGCTAGATTGATCTTAACAGATTTTTTAAAATCCCTTTTTGGATCTCAATTTCTAGAATTAAAATGCAAGTTTCATATTAGTAATATGTATTTATATAAGACATCAAAAGGAAGGATTTTTCTCCTGAAACTTCACTTGTTTTATTAGTTCACAGAGGAACTGGAGAAGAGATACTGCAGCTCATACAAACCTTGCTTGTATTTATGCAATAGTTTTTTAAAAATCTCCCAAAGCTGTCTATACTGTAGCTGTCCTATTGTTCTGTGAGAATTCTGGTCTCTTAATATTTCTCAAAGGAGAAATAAAAAGTCATAAAATTAAGTCACACAAAATAGTTTCAAATAATGTTAAGTGTTTTACTTAAGCCTGCACAAAGTTCAAGATATTACATTTGCCCTTGTACTCCCCATTGTGCAAGCACTTTTGCAGAATGAGGACACTTATAGATTATACACACCATAGCCTCTACCCTAAACCCTATGTTTTTCCCTCCTGCTCCTCCCTTTCAAATTTAATTTGGGCTTTTAGTGTTGTTTTTTTGAACATATGGTGTGGGGAGGGGATTGCATGGGGAGGGAGGGGTGATTCACTTGCTGGTTTTGTAATGCTCTTTGTTCTCATTCATATTGTTCTGTGATGACGCATACTATGAACGCTCAGTAATCCTGGAACCAGCATCTCAGCTCAGGCTACACCCTTCCACTAGTCAGAAAACAGTATCATCACGTTAAATAACATTCATGTAAAACAAATGGTGGAGCAAAAGACAATGACAAATAAACAAAGGAAAAGAATGAACTACAGAGTGGTTTCAATGAATGCCATTAAGTATGAAAGGCAAGTTTTCCTCCTGGCATGATTTTTTAATACTAATCTCTGTTGATTTATGACCAAATCACAATGGATGTTTTTGTGTATCTGAACGGTGGAGGAGAAAAGAGAAGCATGCCTATAGAGAGGGGACCAGCACACATGCACACAAGCTGTTGTGTGTTTCTATCTCTCACTAGTGAATACACTTCTGGAAGTCGAGGTACTGCAGTTCATCCCTGATCACTAATGTCAGCTTGAACAACACATTTCTCTAGTGGAAAGTTGGTTTACACTGCCCAGGTTACTTCTGTTCCTTGGCAAGTCAAGTAATAGCCATGGAACTCAAGTTTTTTCTTTAGAACACAAACATCTCATTTACAAGCATACATTGATCCTTAGCAACCTGACAATCCTAAGGGGATTTTGAGAATTTAAGATTTATATATATTATATATATTATATATATATATTCACAACATATTTTCATTATATATTTCCAGAGAACTGGTTATCTCTCTGTCACATAACTATTTTCTGGCCAGAATACCTACACAGTGTCATTTCATACCTGTGCTAATATGAGTACAGTATGCTTGCTGCCTTCAGTAAGGCTGGAATGCATTACTCCTGAATTGTCATTACATTTGTTTTGATTTCAGATTTGGATTTATATACACATATGGTGTATGCCCATGCCTGCAATGTCCAGTAAGACCAATGACAGAAGTAATTTGGACTGCAGTGTGCAGCAGCTCAGCCACGGAGATGCAATCCAGTTTGCTGTGTCTTTTTTTGCTGTATCATATGGACAGTGAGGATGAGATTATTTGTCAATTGCTCTATTTCCCTTTACTGTTCCCTCTCTTCCGGTGTTATTTGTGCTTCTATTTAGGCACAGACATATCCCATTTCAATATGTATTGACCTCACAGGGAGTGGAAAGATATACAAAAGGAGAACCATTTGGTGCAGAAATAGTCACCTGCTTCTTAATTAGAAGACCAACTGTCCAAACAAAAGAATGAATTGCATGCCTCACTTACTGTGATAGAGTGAAAGAAAGCTTCAAATTACATGATTTACAAAGAAGATGACACCTCTGTTAGAGCCCACTTAGCTGCAGCATGTAATCAGGAGATGACAAGGTCAGATTTATTTACTTATTTATTTTTACAACAAAAAAATCCAAAGGCTTCTCCAAAGGCTTCTCTCATTTTCTCTTCTCTCATTTTCTCTTCTCTTCTCTTCTCTTCTCTTCTCTTCTCTTCTCTTCTCTTCTCTTCTCTTCTCTTCTCTTCTCTTCTCTTCTCTTCTCTTCTCTTCTCTTCT
>CM021763.1:38085850-38108818 GCA_011075105.1 Heteronetta atricapilla | reverse complement strand
TTATGAATTCTAAAAAAAATATATATATATATATTTGCAATGTTCCTTGGGAACACACCCAAAGGATGACAAAGGTTTTCCTTGTTGAAATGTGGACAGCCCCTAGGTGAAAACCATTCAGCAAAATTAAACAGCCAGGAAGAAGACTCTCAGATGCAGTGTTATATACTTAGTGCCAAGAAGATATATTTTCCAGGTCAGAGTAGACCAGTTAGGCTTGAACTAACATTTTACATAGCAATGACTCAGTTTGCCCCAGGATGGACACAGCCTGGGAAGGTGAGATATGGTGCATGCTGTCTTTGAGACACTATATCAAGAGCCCACCAGGCATAAACCAGAAAGCAAGAAGTATGACCCAGTGTCTGACTATTGCCTGCTCCCATTAAGCTGCCTTTTCTTTGACTCTTCACCTGAGTTCACAACCTGCACGTCTCCAAGATTGCCACTGTACTTTGCTTGTGAGGTGCAGCCCAGTCCAAGGCACTCCCTTGGTTCTTTGCCTTTCCACCCACCTTACCAGACAGTAGGTGTCATCTACCCAGATAAGAGTATTAGATCAAATAGTTTGTTTTTCCATGTAAATCTTTAGTTAGATACATTGTTAGGGGTTTATTAAGATCATAGAGCAAGAAAATGTGGTAATTACATACATTTTTGTACTGAAAGAAACAAGGGAGTGTGAGTCTTAGTCCTAAATGGAGTAAATGCATCTGTAAAGAAGCAAGGAAACCTTTTTATGGTTAGCAATTACGCCAAGTTAGGTGAAGGTGGGGTGATGAACTCCCACTTGTCCGGAGTACATTTATAAGCAGAGTTGTATATGTCTCATAAGACACATAAGAGTGTCAGATGAGCATTGTTAAAAGCTTCATTATTATGCAGTGAGATGCACAGCACAGTTTTCTGATGATTCAGTTTATGAAGAAGTTGTGTGAGCTCTTCCTTTCCTGATAACAGCTCTCAGATTTTCACCTTTAGTGTCAGCCTTAAATTGGAAATATCTGGCAGTTTTCACAGTGACAATCCCTACAGAAACAGCCCTGACCTATTATAAGTAATCTAAATGCAATTTTTCCTCTCTCCCAGTAATGCAAACAAACTATTTTTATCTCTGTCACGTCTCTTATGTTTTCATCTTTTCCATAATGCCATTAGACTCAATAGCAAAGTCAAATGTAATGTAAACACTCAGTAAAGGCTTCTTTGAAGTTTGATTAGTGGAATGGGTTGATTGACCCAGATTCATGTCTTGATTTTGAATCAGGCAGAATGAGTTTGGTGGACTTAAAGTAGGACTGACATAAATTTTTGCTATCTTATCCTGACATAACATGGCAATGAAAAACATTATCATGAGTCACCATGCACTTATCATCATTTCCAGTGTCAGGCATTGCAGCAAAAAGATCAAGCACTGTGTTCCTTCTGTGCCAAGCTCACTTCTTTTCACATTCACAATATTGAACACTATTAGATTCCACCAAATTACCTATAAACAAGCTGTCCAGTGAATTTCCCATTTTCTGGTCTGCTCCCTACAAAAACTTTCACGATTCACATATTTGTTATTTCCTACAACCAGCATGGCAACAGGCAATGTTACAGCTCCCAGGCAACTCAGTTAGCTTCAGTGGATCAGACTATGTCATGTCTGCTGACCTTCCCTAAATGATCAATTGACAACTATCAACTGTTATTCTGCAGTAACAAGAAGAGCAAGAGCATATCTGAATTTAACACTTCTCCCAAGAAAAGACAGAACATGTGGAAAACTTATTTTCACCATGCAATTGTATACCTTCTTTTTAAGTAGAAGTGTTTTTAACAGTAGGTTGTCATTGTTATTTTTAGTTTCAGAGAACACAAATGAAGCTAGGTCCTTACAGGTCTTTCATCTCTGCAGAACAAATTCCTCCTTCTTACATGCACAGAAATAAATGTATTTTCTCTACACACTATCTGTAAACAGAGCATGCTATTTATTAAGGACCCCTCTTGAGGTGTCACATGGCCCACGTCTCCACCTGTAGTAGAGAAAAATTGTTCAATCATTAAGAGCCCTTGAGTAGTTCCAAAGGTCACTTAAATTGCTAAAAGTGTTTTTTTATTATTATTTTTTATTTTTTATTTTTTTTTACCAGGCTTTGGATAAGCTTCAGTAAGAGAAGGGGCAGAGGCTTATATGTATATATATATATATTATGTATACTTAATATAAATGCATATATATATGTATATATACTGTCAACAGTCTTCGCAGACAGAGAAGGGTAAACTTTTGAGATCTTCTATGCAAAAGTGGAGGTTGGATTTGTCTTGCAAGTGTTCAAAATACACTTGCTAAACTAATAAGTTCCTCTGTTCAATGAAATTTGGGGTTGGGGCATTGGTCCTGGAATTATTTTCATGCTTATTTGTAATTCTCTGAATATTCCTCTTAAAAGCAATAGGGCTTTCCATATGCTTCCAATATTAAGCCTACATAAGGCCTTAGAGGCATGAGGGCATAGAAAAATAAAATATTTTTTGTTATTTTTCAATATTACAGTTCTGACTGTGGCCATTTTATTTTCTGATTCACTGAGCAGCCTTGCAATGGAACTAAAGCTGTTAAAAAGGTACCTGGGGATATGTTTGTTTTAAAAACAAAAACTTTAGTTCACTTGGAAAGCTTTTACGTACTTAATATAAAAAATACAAGTTTTGTAAAAGAACAGCACTGATAAAATTGACAAAATTTATGACTCTTACTATTTTTAGTTTCCCTTAATAAGGGTTTTTCACCCCCCCAAAATATTTTCAGATTATGCTGGAATGGTAGAAGGGCTGATTGGTGCAACACCACAGAAAAACAAGTGAATTTGTCATGTAACACTGAAATGACATATCTGAAAGTAACTCAAAATCACATGCAAAATTCGAAATTTATGGCAAAAAGAGAGCAAAAATAATAATATTCATACATGATTTTGCATATTTCAGCATTTTGAAAAATCTATTAACAAAATGAGAAAGAAATTAGTAACATTTAACTGTGGTCTAATGTGTCTTCAAAATGATAGCTTGTGGTAGAATTGAGCAGCAAACTAGCAAAGAATTGCAGGTCTACAAGATGCTGACATGGGACTTTGCACCTCTAGAGAGATGGACCTGAGCAGAACGCTGAGCTGCAGCTGTCCTCAGTTACCTCTGGGCTCAGGGCAATTACACCAGCTGCTGCTCTGCTCCAAGGTATTTTTCATATCTTGAATTTGAGCTCTAAAGTACAATCCAATTCTTTCTCCACAAAAAAAAAAAAAAAAAATCTTCAAGGAGTAAAAATACCAATGAGCAAGGTTGATTTTGTCAGCCAAAAGTTTGACTTAGTCAGCCAAAGTGCTTCTATTTTTACTGACTGGAAGCCATATTTCTCCAGGGTGTCAGAGTAATCCTTACAGTCTGCTATTTAACACTGCAAAATCAGAATGGATGGGTGGATTTCAGAATTTGTTTCCTACCATTTGATACAATAAATAGCTGAGATCTGCAAGAGCTGCAGTCTTATGAAATTGTAATGTATTGAAACAGAAGGATTAGGATCCTCCAACTTCAAACAACAGTATTTTAATAGTAACACATACAACAAATAGTACAGGACACTCTTGGGAGTCTTTTATATAGTGCAGCTACATGATATTGATGACACTCCCTTGTAGTGTTCTTGTATGGCAGTTGGTGACCTAATTATTTGACAGTAACTTATATTGCATAGGCTGTCAACATTCTTGTTTGAACTCAGTGACCCAGTGTAGACCAAGTAGAATGACTTTGTCTTCCCAAAACAGTATAAAAACACATCATACACTTGTAAAGAATTCTTCAGTTTCACAACAGGGTTCTCAGATGAAAGTATTTGTGTGAAAATAGAACAAACTTGGAGGAGAATAAAACCTCTTTCAGCCTGTACAAGTTGAATGTTTGCAACTGTTTTTTGATTGATGCTTGAAAATTAAAATATGTCTTTAAGGTCATTACCCCTTTGGACACTATCACAGCCAAAAAAATGAAGAGCAAGCAGGCATATGAAATTGTGTGAAAATATGCCAATAGCATCCATCAAAAGTTCCCATAAAAGACCACCTTTCATGCCAAAAGAAAACAGCAGAGGGGTCAACTTTGCTCTTAGGCAAACAGAAAATCCCCTGGATCCTGACAGAATTCTGTTGATTTTATACTGATGTTAATGAAAACTTAACTGAAATATTTATTGTTTTCATTTTATTTCTGTTGATTTTCTGGCTATTTTACCAACTTCCTCAGTTAAAGTTGTTGGTAACATCCAGTGAAATTCACTCTAAATTTAAATAACAAATTATTTTTCCAGACTTTTTCCTGTATTAATGATTTCTTTTCAGATCATTCATGTGAGTAATCCTAGTAAAACAAATTCATCCGTTGCAATCCCATTGAAGTCAATAGATTTAACTCCATTCTGACTTTAGATTCTTTGCATTCTTTGGTCTTCTAAACAGAGACTGAGTTTTACTATACATCATTATAAAGTAACACCTCCTACATGCCCTGCTGTGAATAAAGGCAACTGGGGCTATTCATGAAAAGTGAGCAAAATGCATCCCCTAAGCCTTATGATGGATTTCTATTTATCTGTTTTTCTTCGCATTTGTTCCACATTATGGGTTGTTTGTTTTGTTGTTGTTTCCTTTTTTCTTTTTTTTCAGAGAAAGGAAAAAAAAATATATTATTACTTGCCTGAGGAAGAAGCATTTTCCCAAGGCTATTCACCCAAAATTGAAAGTTGAGTGATAACTGGCAGTTAGACAGCTTAATCAACCAAACTCTGGCCTTTTACCTCTGACAATGGTAGAAATGTAAGGCCTTTGTTTATTCATATTATAGGTGCAGCTGGGGAAGCTGTGAACAATGATCCATAAAACTAATTTCCTAGTGATTTAAATAGGTGATGTAGAAAGCCTGATGAAAGGCTTATGTTAGTGTGTATTTTCTATAGAGCGGTATGTAAGCACAAGTATGAAATGGAGTCTTCACATTTGCATTTTCTTCAGCATTTTCTAATCAAAGATAAAACACTACACCAGTTATCACAGTTATGTTAAATACAGTGGTAAAGTGTATTCCCTTATTGGACTACAAGGAGGTAAAAAAATAAAGATTTCCTTCCCTCCCACCTCTCCCCCCCCCCGCCCCCAAGACCCAAAGACATTGCAACATTGTTAAAGAGGAATCTTTAATAGTGTTGAAAGGAACTGTAAATGAAAGGATCATTGGATAATCACTAAAAGGATCACTAATATAATTAGTGAAGGTTTTAAAGCACTCAGAAATTTTCAACTTTAGTTATATTTAGAAAGTAGTATTTCTTTGCATATAATATGTATGCTATGAACAGTCAAGCTCTGAAGAGTAGTAAGGATGACAGATCCAAAGACCTTCTGCATGCAACTATTGCAATCCCTCCTCCCTTTTTTATATCCTCATTATAACTGTGTCCTTTCTGACAACCAACAAGAGACATAACATGATCCACACTGGCAAGATTATACTTTCTGGTGCCATCAACTTAACACTTGCATTCTATTAATAGGAAAGATTTCATTAATGTTCAGGAATGATTTGCAAATTAATTGTGTTTTGAATCCTTCTAATACAGAACAGTGTTCCTGAGTTTATCTGTTGAATTAATCCCTCTGTGTGCACCTAAGAGAGGCAATAATCTTGGGAAATAGCCAGGAAATTGAACCTAGTGTTGAGTTTTGATTGCCTGTATCAATGTTGTTATTAGTTTCTGGTGTGAGACTTGAAAATAATCCAAATAAATTACTACAGGAAATGGCACTGTATGATAACACATACTGTCTGCATATGTAATGTGTTTGTGTTTGTGTGTGAATGTGTGTACACAGTAGAAAGCCAAAGCAAACATTTCAAAGGAATAGAAGACAATGTAATGGAAAGCAAGATATTTCTTGTCAGAAGTACATAGATTAGGAACATTTACATCAAATAATGTTTGTTATAGTCTAAGACATATTGCAAGAGCAATGGATTGATCATTGGTGTTGAACACTTTATTTTCTAAACACATCCCTATGGTGTTGAGGAACTGGTGGGCAATGCAAGAAAGATGAAATGTCTACTTTGAATTAATATCTGTTGCTTTGCCCTGACAAAAGTAAATTTGCTTCCACAGGATAATCATTATTAACCTTTCATCTTTTCAAAGTATCTATGCAAATTTACTTTACATATTTCTCACAAGAACAGCAGCCTCAAAAATAAATTCATCAATATGAAGGAGAGAAACTTAAATGTAAGCTCAGATTAATTTCAACTCAAATATTGATACCACACTCACTTTATGAAAACATTAAATGTCTTTTTCTTTTCAATGTGACATTATAAAATAAGTCATTGGACTGAAATTACCCATGTCTAAATCTCCGTGCAAGTTTTGTAGAGATTCTGTAGAATTATCTCTATTATCAAAAGGATCTTGTTTTACAGCCTGTGATTGAATGTGTGCACCAAAAATACCTATGGAGAAAAATAAAAATCAAGAACTCTTCCCACCTCAGTATTTTGGTTAAGAGTAGCTAATACCACAAACACAAGAACTTTTTCCTTTTAGGTATTTTCTATTTATTTCAGTTGATGATGTACGTGGCCACTCAATACAGTTGTAACATAAAGCATAGTCATACTTTGCTGACCAAATTCAAAAATATTTTCATGTGTAGAATCAATCCCATGCCATTTCATCTCATCCCACTGGGGAAAAAGGAAGCAGGGTCAGGTTTTTCTGTAAGCTATTGTTACTAGGAGGGGAGAGGTTATTCCATAAAATGTGATTTGGCAGTCAGATCCTCAGAGGTTTCACACCCCTCCTTCACTATAAAACACCACCAGTGATAATGTTTCCAGGACTTTTGCTGTTCTGCTCAGGAATGCTATTACATTATTATTTCAGAATACTAGTAACAGCAAATCTCTCCTAGAATATGGTGTTGGATATGACTTTTAAAGAAGGGAGAGAGTAATACTTTTAAGAATACTGTACGGTATTATTTCACATCCATCTGTAGACTGTATTGAGTGATTGGAGCTTCCCCCAGGGAAGTGTTGGCAAGATACTGAAGAGCGTGCATGCAGAAATGTAGTCCTTCTCTCTATTATTTTCACTTATTGATGTCTTCTGTTCATGACTGAGACAGTTGAGACCTTATAGAAACACAAAAACACTGTCTCAGCAGTGAAGGCAAGATTATGTGACATCTCTGCAAGCAATGCACACGTCTCAGGTCTTGTGACACCCTGTTTCAGAGTAGAGACATCTGTGAGAGCAATCTATCAACTTGACAAATCACTTTCCAAAAGGGCATGGCAAGGCTAAATCTGGCTCTACTGGCCTTACTGAGGTCAATTCACATTTTCAGTTACTGCAGTTAAAAGCATACTACCTGAGATGGTATGCCTGTTATGCCTGGTCTTCATTCACATATCTGAGTTTTATTCTGCCAAGACGCTGTATAGTACACTTAACGGACTCATCAGCAGAAAATTCAGTTACAGATCTATGAAAACAACAAGCTTTACTCCTGTTTGCACTACGCTATATTTTTACTCTTGTATTTACCTGCTTCAGAGTATGATCTTTTAGCCATATTCCCATGATGCAACTCTGATGAGTTACCTTTAAATCCCACTCAGCTGGCAAACTATGCATACTTGGATGAGAGCTGAACTGGAGTGACTGTGGAACAGTCTTGCTTGGTCACTCTTAATAGTTTTCCTCTTTGTCTTGTTTTGTTTGTTTGGTTGGTTGGTTTTTGTTTGTTTGTTTTTGTTTTGTTTTGGCTTTTTGTTTTGTTTCCTCTGGGCTTGACTTTCCTTAACCTTCAGATGAGCATTTAAACTCCACATCTTCTTATTTCTGCTTGAGTTGACCTTTTCTTTCTCTTTTGGAGTGTGAGCAGATGGGAGAAAATGGGTTAACTTCACTTCAGGATGAGCACAGAGCTGACCTAACTCTGGCAACACAATCAATTCTGTGATGTCCAAGGACCTTCTACAGGGAAAACTCAAGTATCTTCATTTTTCATTTTTTTAGTCAAAAAGAACAGGGTCAGTTTGGGGCCTGATGGGGTTTCATTTGGCCTTTTTGGGGTTTTATAACTCCAGTTTGTTTGTTCAAGCCATATGGTTTTGCCAAAAAGAATTTGCTCTGTGTTTACCTGGAACAAACAGTCGGTGGAGCAAGCATTCATTGTGATAAATAGCGTTTGGCATGAAGGGACAAATTGAAGGAGCACAGCCACTATAAAAGCTGTTCTTCTGCTCAAAGTGAATGTTAATGACACTCGTTCAGTGTTTTATGATAAACTAATTCAAAACACTACGTTACTGGAAAGAAATCCTTGACTCCAAGAAATATGCCTGTGTTGCTGTTGAGTCAGAAGCTGGCAGGAGAAGCACTGACATAAATATTTTCTTAATTATTTATTTCTTTTTTTGCTTTTTCTGTGCATATTTTGTGACCCTAGAAGAGGTCAATGGAGGGTGTCCCAGTTTTTTTTATTTCAAAACAGATCTGTGCTCTTGCTATAGTTTTTCAGGTTCTTTCTCCATCATTTAACACCAAGCAAACAAAAAGAAATCAGCAATTCATCCCATCCTCAGTGATGTGTTTACGTATCTGAGTCTTTTAGTTTAGCCTGTCAGGCCAATAATCTATGTTTTACAAGTTTCCTAAGGATCTATTTAAAAATTCAGTGGTTTGGACCTGCGTGTTTAAGAGGCTGTCTTTTTCCTCATGCTATACTACTGCAGTTGTATTCAGCAAAGGCACTTGGTCTGGAGCCTGCTCTCCTCAATGAATTGTCAGCAGGGCATTTCAGTGTGAAGAGTCCACAGAGGTGGAAGCTACATCCTCTCTTTCCAAACAGCCACAGGGCAGTAGCATTCAGGATATGCTGCAGAGAGAAAAGAGAACTTTGTGAAGGCTTTTCTTTGTGTTTTCCTGTATTCAGATTTTCTTCCTGACCGCTTATTTGCTATCGCGGGATGGAAGAAAACAGCTGCCTCATTGTACCTTTAATTTGTACTATCCAAAAAAACCCAGGTTTTTAAGGATGTGAAGTCAAGCCTCCAAAATTAGCATTGGATTGAAGTTTCAGAGCCTTAATTCTGCCCCCTTGTGCTCATGTATAGTCTTTAATTAAATTACCACATGCTATTTTTCCAGAGGACTCCAGCCTCATTCTGTGCATAGGATGGACTGACCTTACAAAATGACAGCTATTCAGTACTTCCGCATGATCCTCTTAATTCACTGTGGCACATGCCTTATTTACTCTATATTACTCATAACATAGCGCTGAAGACAGAATTATTCATTTACTTTTTGTACCACTCATCCATTTCACAACTCTTCTGCAACATTTGGAGACTGGAGGACTACTCGGCTCAAAGCCAGAAACTGCTGGATTTACCTCCAGGTCTGCATGCCCCATCACTCCCATTCTGTCCCTGTTGTCTCAGGCTGTACCCAAGGCAGTCTCTCTCCCATCCTCCAGCTTTTGAATCCTGTATCCAGCCTCATTAGTCAGCAAATCCCAGCCTCCTCCCTGCAGTCCACCTCCCAAATGGCAGTAGCTCAGCAGCATTGTGACCCAGCGCCCATGGGAGCTGTGATTGCGGGTGAAGTCCTGCTCAGCCATTGCTGGTCCAGCAGCACACGTGTTCAGCACAGATGGAGTCCTTGGAGAACTGGCTGCAAAACTTTAACAAGTCTCTACTGAGCATGTGAAAAAGAGATTTTTCAAAGGCTTATATCTTGGCCAAATTTAGGCAGTTTTTCATAGAGATGAAAAAGCACATTCCTGTCACCAAGGCAACCCACTTGCCTAATTTCAAGTTCCTCTGCCAAAACATTGCAGCACTAGCACTTCTCAGCAAACACTTTGCAAGAATTTCTCTCTCTCTCTCTTTTTTTTTTTTTTTTTTTTTTTTTTTTAGTGTGGCTAAAACAATATGATTTCCTGTAATCCTGTTCTCAGAAAGCTCTGAAGCATTTTAACTCAAAATTACCAAAGACAGGCTCAGTCTGTTTGGGAATGTTCAGCCTAGAAAAGAGGAAGATCGGGGGGTATCATATCAATGTCAATAAATACCTGAAGGGAGGGTGCAAAGAGGACAGAGCCAGGCTCTTGCAGTGGTGCCCAAACCACTTGGTTTGGCGAGGCACAAACTGGGACAGAAGAAGTTTCATCTGAATATCAGGAAGTACTTCTCTACTGTGAGGCTGATGGAGCAGTGGCACACAGTGTCCTGAGAGGCTGTGGAGTTTTCTTTCTTGGAGATCTTCAAAAGACCTCCAAGAAAAGTCCTTCAAAAAGGTCCTTCCAAGGACCACCTGGATGTGGTCCTAGGCAACCTGTTCTAGGTGTCCTTGCTTGAGCACAGAGATTAGACCAGAAAACCTCTAGAGGTCCCTTCCAACCTTAATTATTCTGTGATTCTGTGTTACTGTCAGGATCATAGAGTGGAAGAGTGCAGTCAGAAACACTGAGTGAAAAATTTAAGCCCAAATAATTAAAATCTGGCAAATTTAGAGACAATTTTAAATGAAATCGCTGATAGATGGAGCTATCAAATGCACCTAGGAAGAGAAATATCTTGAATTTTGAAGATGCTTGGGTTTGTTTCTTCAAGTCTTTTACTCGGATAGTAAATAAAGTGCCATGTTTTTCCCAGTTTCATTTCTTGGTTAGGTTGCTATGCTCCATTTTTCTTCTGTGGTAAGAACACAGACAATCATCAGAAGATAAATCACTCCAAAAATCCTGAAATATCTAAACAGATGGCCTAAGAAGAAATACAATTCAGTTCTGAAGCTGATTGTCTGGATATGAAGGCTTGAGTATAGGCTGGCCTCTGCCAGCTACATCTTTATTAGATTTATATTGTGTAGTATGTGTGTAGGTCTGGCAATCAAAAAGCAGAGCTCTAGTGTGTGAGTTCAGTCCAAACATGAAGTTAATAACTGAGTCTACTCCCTAGAGCTTTCAAGACACAAAAGAAGGATGAGATAACAGTAGAACAACCAAAACTACACACACACACACACACACACACACACACAAAAAAAAAAAAAAAAAAGCAGTCTCTGATTCCTTCTTGTCCATACAGATTGAGAATGGCTTTATACTCTGGGTACATGACAACAAATACCAGACAGTGCTTTATGTTTGCAAAGTGATGAGGAAAAGGGATTCAACTTTACACAGTGTTCTTTTCAATGCCATCTTCACATTCTGCCATGTGAAGAAACAGGCACACTTCCTTGGTGACAACTGGAGCACAGCATATGTCCACTGTGTCTGCTCAACCTATAACAAACGGGACAGAAATTATTGAAGATAGAGCTCCCTCCCTCCCCCCCCCAGCTCATCACCAGTGTCATCAGGGTGGAGTAGCAATGGGCCATAGTACATTGCTCTTTTCAATTTGACTTACTAGCAAAGTGCATTAGCTCCCTCCTTTCAGTTACTGCAGACCCCAGACAGACCCACAGAAAAAAAAAGAAGAATGGACCAAATATTTGGAGTGCAATGCTGAGCACTTTGCATATTCATAAGAAAGGAGGACATCTTCTTTCCAAGTTCAGAAGAATTGGAAGAAAAGGATAGGAAAAATATTGTGATGGAGAAAAGCATAGTAGGATCTCCATAAAAAAAAAAAATAAATAAATAAAATTATTGTTAGAATTCTGAGGGCAATGCATAAAGTGTAGGCATCTGACTATGAAATCAGAGCAGAAAGGTGGGAATGAGGATGCAGTTTTGGAGCCTGCCTCACTCACTGATTTCTCTTTTAGATAACTAAGTTGCAAAAAATTAGATATTATGATTTCTCTTCCTTGACACAGCCTGGCAGCCTTACTTTTGGCTGGCAAGAGAAAGCAGTCAGAACTAAGATAGACCATAAGACCTCTTCCTCTGCTGCCAGTAACAATTATTTTATTTCACCTTTTTTATTTCACTGATTGATTTTCTAAAGCCCATGTGCCTTAAATATGTCAATGAAAGAAATAATATCCCTAAAACCTCCCTTTCTGCCAATAATTTCATATATTTGCAACCACTGCATATAAACAGTAATGCATTAGGTCACTGCTGTACTTAGAAAAGACGTCTTTACAATAAAAATAGCAACATAAAGAGGAAATTGCTAAATAAACAAGAACTTGCCCAGTAGATCTCTAACTTCTCTGCTAAGGACTGAATTATCCATTAGATAATGTTGCTCTGAAAGAAGTATAATTTGCTACTAAATGTGAAAAAAAAATGACCTTTTTATCTAATCATGAGGTGACAAAAGCACTTCAACAGTTTTTGAAAAGTGACAGGTCTCTTTATTTCCAAAATCTCATGACTCTAAAAATACTGTGTCCTCAAAATTCCCAGCACTGAGGCTATTATCCCTTCTACAGAGAGACAGGCAGTAAATGTTAGATAGAAAGGGAAGAGTTTCTGAAAATTGAATATGGAAAGGAGTCAAAAGGATTTTTAATAACTCTAGAGCCATTACATTACCATATGAGATCAGGGAAAACTTTCTGGATTCAAATTTTAGAGCTCTGAATTTGACCAAGGTCAGGGACAACCTGACAGTAATTTTCTGCTGAATTTTCAATGTTAAACATGCCTGCCTGATTTCCTCACTGCAGGTGCACTCAGCTCCCTGTGTACCCCATAAGAAACACAAGACAAATCCTCTGATTTCATATCTTCTTTCTGCAGACAACAATGTCAAGGTCAATCACACCTGGGCACTCTCAAGGAGCTCCCTTTAAGTTGTGAGGTAGGGAACCACAGCACACCCTGAGGTATATTATTTTTCATTTTTCTATTTGGATCAGTTCTAGCACATGGTACAGATCTGCCTTTTCAGGGTATGTTCTCTGTGATATAGTTTTCCCCTACATTTGTATGCTTTAACATGCAAATCAACATCTGCAGTCTACTTGTGTCTTTCATTTTCCTGTCTGGAACATTTATTTATTTTTTTTTAAAAAAGACTCTATAATCACAGTCTTGATAGGTTTGTTTTATAGAATCCTATAATCCTATTCATGAATACAAGAATCAGAACAATTGTCTGCCTTAACCTGCTCTTCATAAGGCAGATAACTTCCAGGGGGCTGAAAACACAGGCTGAATTTCAAAGTAGCATGCAAGAGTAAGAAACAGGAGCCAAGGCTCTAAGAACAAGGCTGATAAAGTAGTGTCAGTTAGGAGTAGGGTAAATATCTTACCAGGAAAAAACACTGGTAGGTATCTACCGTGGAGAACAGCACTGCACCAACCAGCTAATGCATTAAATGACCTGCAGTTTATTCCTTCATTTTCCTCTTTATCTTCCTGTCATTCTGTTTTCTCCTTGTTGCCTAGCCTCTCTCTCTCTCTTTTTTTTTTTTTTTAAAAAAAAAAGAATCATAAATTATCATGAATTAATATATAGATACTAGCTCAATGAATATCAATAAAATTTCCAGATAGGAACATCATTTTTTTAATGAAAAAGGGAACACTGTCTATTTTGGTCGCTGGCAGGAGTGGAGCTGTGTGGTTACTTTGAGGTAGTTTCTGCTGCTAGGTTTATGGAAAGTCAAATAAAAGCAGCTAACAGCATTTTAGTGTTAAAATGAAGCTTTCAAATGGTGCCTGGATTTGCTGATTTGTGAATTCAGTATCACATTACACAAGCAGTCCACAAAGAGAAATTAATTCCACCTAAACTAGCATTTAGCTGAGAAGACTACCCTATACAAGAAGAAAAGTCTTTCTGTTGCCTGCATTGAAGATGAGTGAGTTTTTATCATGTTTTGAAAGCTGGTCTTTTTATTGTTAAGAACCCTGCAGCCAAATATATATATATATAAACATATATATATATATTATATATATAAATTTCTTACTAAAACATAACTGTATTTATCTTCTCTGAATTTTAATTAGCAGAGATGTTAGCAAAAGATGGGAAGCTTTGTAACATTTACTAGAAAATTGCAGAAAGAACTTATATGAAGACCTAAAACTTTGTTTTTCAGCTCCCATTGAAGACCATGGGAGCTGTGGTTATGCATAAATTACAAAGGTTTGGTTAGTCATAATTTATTTGGAACAACCAAGGAGCTGTCAGTCCACTGTGTTCTGCTACTCTGTTAAGCTCTGCAGTTAATACTAGAAATGCAGTTTCCTCTTCCAAAGTATTCTTTTCTCTAGGATTCTTTTCATCTCATCTGACACATACCCCTTGGATTATTGGAGTTCTTGTCTCAGACAAAATAAGAACAAGCTAATTTCCTATAGTTGCTGATAATTTAAAATACTGATGTTTTCTAAATTAGTTACTCCCTTAATTCCTCCTGTTAAGCATATGGAGACTGGCCAGATATTTTAGGGGTAGAAGGCAAAGTCTGTAGTCATTCTCTTGACGCAGAGCCATTGCACCCACCTACACCCAAAGTCATCAGGACTTAGACAACCTGTCAGGCTGCCCAGTCATGGTGCTGGTTCCCTGCCAGCCTAGGGACAGCATGGCAGAAAGGTGTCGGAGAACTGTTGATGCCAGTCTACAAAAACATTTGGAGATCCAGACAAGAATAAGCTCTCCTGCCAGCTCTGACTGGCACTGGGATTAATCTCACCAGGTTTACACCACAGAAATACCCTTGGCTATAGCTGTAAATGGGGTCATTCCAGATTTGTACCAGTACACACAAGATCAGAAGAACAATCAACCCCCCCCCTGCCGTGGGAGCTTTGGGGAACTGAATTTGCAATGCCACAAATAAACCTGACATTTACAAAAGATCAAGCCAAGATCTGGTTGCTGTATTATTACAAATCACATTCAGCTTTATGTCCTAGGAGAGTATATTTCAAAAGAAATGCTAAGACTTAAACTTCAGTTTGGAGATATCAGAAATCAATGTACATTAAGGCATTAATGAAATGTTTTCACATAAATCCTTCAGTAGATCCTTTTCTATCCAGTCCCTACTTTGTTCCCAGCTGGCAAACTCATCATCTTATTTTGGATACTCACAACACTGTTACATGTTGGTCTACTCCTGTGATCATGCCCTTGAATATAAAAATTGGATGTTCAGTTTTATTGCTCCAAAAATAGTTTGGAATACTGAGATTTGCTTCATGCTGCAATAAAAGCAATCCTACTTTGTTAAGCAACAAATGAGAATGCATGTAAATGACAAAAGTATCCACAGTTAGGTATCACTGCACCTCAGTCCTTATATAGATTTTCTCATACCTCTGTCCCTCCACAACTTGTCAGAAGGTCTTGAATATGTTCATTCACAAATCCATCCCCAGCTGACAGAGTAAGTGCATGTATGTTCAGGCATCTGGTTAAAATAAATAGAATGAACTAGCACAGTGTTTAATTTACATAACTAAGAAAGCAATAATGTCTTAAAATGTGACCATACATTACTAACACTAAGTATCAGTTTAAATCTCTAGTAGACAACCCTGCGTCTAACATGGTTTAAGAGAATTCCCACATTTCAGAAAACTGTATTTAACTTTTCACTGAGTACTGCTGTCCATTAAGCAATTCACTGCCCTATTTATGAACATGCATGAGAAGCTGACACCTAATACATTCTCTACATCTGAAAGCAGGTATTCTCTTGACAACAGAATTACACAGAACATACACTGCCACTACATGCTGACAGTGTGATTTGAAAATAATATTGTAACCAGCATGAATGAAACATTTTCCTAATAATATTTGTCAGCTTCTGTGCATTTCTCTTTGCACTGTTCACAATCAGCCAGTCACATAACCTTCATAATACCTTACCCATCACAGAACAGATTGGTTAGAAGCATGTCCGTAATGCCAAATAAATATGTTTTATCTTATTGTAGTTATTTATAGGTATACATTTGTTTTCTGACAGCATGCACACATTGTGGTGAAAAGCAAAA
This sequence comes from Heteronetta atricapilla, assembly GCA_011075105.1. Classification (NCBI taxonomy): domain Eukaryota; kingdom Metazoa; phylum Chordata; class Aves; order Anseriformes; family Anatidae; genus Heteronetta; species Heteronetta atricapilla. Next base: position 38,092,775 of record CM021763.1, on the reverse strand, counting down.
GTTGTCTTTTTATTGTTATTTACAGAGGAAACTGTAACAGAATGCCAGAGTGATTTCCACTTTATCTTTTATTTGTGTCCTGTTGTACAGAAAGAGAACTATTGCACACTGATTTTTTTTCTGCATAATACTGAGCAAGTCCCTTTCAAAAGTATTCTGGAGTGGAAGTAACTTTTGTCCTCTGCTTCAGAAGCCTTGAACTTCACGTCTTTTCCCAAAACATGTGTGACCTGCTATCTTACTTGCAGCTTTTATGGAAGTACAACCAACAAAGCTCGAGCCTCTTTTCTGAACCAAGATTACAGTGTTCCACGCTGCACAGCTGCACACCTGGGCTGCAAAATAATAATTCTTATTGTTGGAGTAATTCACTAACTCACCCTCTAATTGTATGTACCTTGAATGAGCTTAGGAAAAAAAGGGTTTATGATCTTTGGAAAAGAGGGCAGGCCACTCAGAAGGAATAAAAGGATTTTATAAAGATAAAATTAGAAAGGCCAAAGCTCATCTGGAGCTCAATCTGTTTACTGCTGTTGAAGATAACAGAAAATATTTTTATAAATATATTAACATGGAAAGGAGGACTTAGGAGAATCTCCATCTTTTACTGCATGCGGAGGGAAACTTAGTGTCGAGAGACGAGGAAAAGGCTGAGGTGCTCAATGCCTTCTTTGCCTCAGACTTTAGCAGCAAGACCAGTTGTTCTCTGGATACCCAGTACCCTGAGCTGGTGGAATGAGATGGGGAGCAGGTTGTGGCCCTCACAATCCACGAGGAAATGGTTGGCAACCTGCTACAGCACTTAGATGTACACAAGTCAATGGGGCTGGATGGGATCCACCTGAGGGTACTGAGAGAAGTGGTGGAAGACCTGATGGACACTTTCCATCATTTATCAACAGTCCTGGCTATCAGGGGAGGTTCCACTCGACTGGCAGCTAGCAAACATGATGCCCATTGAAAAGAAGGATAGCAAGGTAGACCTGGGAAACTATAGGCCTGTTAGTTTGACCTCAGTGCCAGGGAAGCTCATGGAGCACATTATCCTGAGTGTCATCACACGGCACTTTCAGGGTAACCAGGAGATCAGGCCCAGTCAGCATAGATTTATGAAAAGCAGGTCCTGCTTGACGAACCTGATCTCCTATGCCAAAGTGACGTTCTTAGTGGATGAGGGAAAGGATGTGGATGTGGTCTACCTTGACTTCAGTAAGGCTTTTGACACCATTTCCCACAGCATGCTTATCAAGAAACTGGTTGCTTTTGGTTTGGACTGGCATATGCTTCATTGGGTTGGAAACTGCCTGGGTAGCTGGGCCCAAAGAGTTGTGGTGAATGGATTTAAATCCAGTTGGAGGCTAGTCACTAGTGGAGTCCCCCACGGCTCATTACTAGGGCCAGTTCTCTTTCATATCTTTATCAATGATCTGGATGAGGGGATTGAGTGCACCCTCAGTAAGTTTACAGACAACACCAAATTAGGTGTGTGCATTGATCTGCTCGAGGGTAGGAAGGCTCTGCAGGATGATATGATAGGCTGGACCAATGGGCTGAGGCCAACTGTATGAAGTTCAAAAAGGCCAGCTGCTGGGTCCTGCATTTAGGGCCCAACAATCCTAAGTAGTGCTACAAGCTGGGAGATGAGTGGTTAGAAAGCTGCCTGGCAGAGAAGGATCTGGGAGTATTGGTTGATAGTAGGCTGAATATGAGCCAGCAGTGTGCTTAGGTGGCCAAGAAGGCCAACAGCTTCCTGGCTTGTATAAGAAACAGTGTGGCCAGCAGGACTAGGGAAGTGATTGTCCCCCTTTACTCGGCTCTGGTGAGGCTGCACCTCGAGTACTGTGTTCAGTTTTGGGCCCCTCACTACAAGGACATCAAGGTGCTCAAGCGAATCCAGAGAAGGGCAACGGAGCTGGTGAGGGCTCTGGAGAACAAGTCTTACAAGGAGCATCAGAGGAAGCTGGGATTGTTCAGCCTGGAATAGAGGAGGTTCAGGGATGACTTTATCACACTATACAGGTACCTTAAAGGAGGCTGTAACGAGGTGAGTGTTGGTCTATTCTGCCATGTGCCTGGTGACAGGGCAAGGGGGAGTGGGCTAAAGTTGCACCAGGGGAGGTTTAGGTTGGATGTTAGGAAGAACGTCTTTACTGAAAGGGTTGTTAGGCACTGGAATAGGCTGCCCAGGGAAGTGGTAGAATCACCATCCCTGGAGGTCTTTAAAAGATATTTAGATGTAGAGCTTAGTGATATGGTTTAGTGGAGGACTTGTTAGTGTTAGGTCAGAGGTTGGACTAGGTGATCTTGGAGTTCTCTTCCAACCTAGATGATTCCATGATTCTGTAAACATTTATGATTCCTAAGGAAGACTTAAGGTGCTACATTCAAACCGGAAATATTGCAAAACTAAAAGTAGCAAATATGTAATATCATCAAAAAATTACAAAGTAGCCCCCAAAATATTTTTACTTGTTCTAACCTTTACAGCATGGCAGTAAATTAGTCTGATCAGTAAAACAAGAGATCATAATTGTCTAACAGAAAGTTCATGTGAGAACCAAACTGAAGAAATTAAAACTACCAGACCCATGCTCAACAGACAAGGTGGCAGAATCTGGGATTCCCAAATTCCTGGGTGTACATAACTTTTACCCAGACCCAGTTATGTACAGTCTGGGTGTACATAACTTTTTTTGCCTTACCCAGTTCCACATCATTTCCTTACAATCTCATCAAATGACCTAAGCAGATAATTTACTTTGAAATTGTTCCTGCTACCTGATCCATGAGTCCTCCTGTCTCTTACAATGGAAAAACATCTGTGCAGAAAGGATGTTTCTTATTGTATAACCCCTTTCTGTCATATCATATCACCTTATTCCAAGATAATAATATTCAGTCCTGTAGGAAACAGTCCCAGTGTCTTGTCCATCTGAGACATCACAGGATACCAGGTGACCAAGCGAAGCAATAATCATGGCAAAAGAAACTGCAAGTTCCTGTTTACATTGCTGTCAGTATATGCATTACCCCCAGGACAGAGCAGGCCTTACATAGGCAGGTAAGCTTGAGTATAAATTTTTGCCACTGAAAAAGAAGCAGTTGAAATTTACAATCAATTTCTACTTTATTAAATTTGTCCTGGATAAAAGTATAGTTGTTCTTCTCCTGTAGATCATCCCTGGAATAAGTCATAAACTGTCCAGGCTGATGCAATAAAATCAGTGTCCTCTACCTGTTGCACTGCAGGCTAACACATTGTGAAGTTTTGGATGCAGCAGTGTAAGAAAAACATAAAATTATTAGAGAGTGTCCAAAGGTGGGTTACGAAGATGGTGAAGGGTCTGGAGGGGAAGACATATGAAGAGTGGTTGAGGTCCCTTAGTTTGTTCAGCCCAGAGCAGAGCAGGCTGAGGGGAGGCCTCATGGCAGCCTGCAGCTCCCTCACGAGGGGAGCAGAGGGGCAGGTGATGAGCTCTGCTCTCTGAGGGCAGTGACAGGACCCGAGGAAAGAGTATGGAGCTTTTTGTCTCTTTCTGCTCTGCCCCTGTGAGGCCTCAATTTGAGTACTGCATCCAGGTCTGGGGCCTGTTAGAGCTGGTCTAGAGAAGGGCACCTCTCCTGTGAAAAAAGGCTGAGAAGGCTGGGTCAGCTTGGAGAAGAGAAGGCTTTCAATACTTATGTAAAAGTTGGTTAAAATTTAAGGGGCTTATAAAAATGATGGAGAGCAACTTTTTGCTCAGGCAGATAATGATAGGGTGAGGGGAAATACCTTAAAACTAAAAGAGGGGAGATTTAGATTAAATGTTAGGAGGAAATTCTTCACTCAGAGAGTAGTGAAGCCCTGGAACAGGTTGCCCAGAGAAGCTATAGACGCCCTATCCCTGGAGGTGATCTAGACCAAACTGGATGGGGCCCTGGGCAAAATGATCCGGTGGGTGGCATCCCTTTTCATTGCAGAGGGGTTGAAACTACAGCTGCCAAAACCAACTTTCCTGCTCACTGTGCTTCCTACTCCTAATTCCTACTCTTTACACTCACTACAATGCAGGAGACCTCAGCCCAAGCTCTCTTGCTGATCCTACACTCCTTTCAGTATAAGTCCACTTAGCAGGTCTGGGAATATGGCAGTTTCCAAGGAAAGTGGTAAAGGGAAATAATTCATTTACAACTGGAAACAATGTCTGCAATATTTAAGGTCCTTTCCAACCCAACCCATTCTACAGTGATGATGCAACAGGGAAGATTCAGGCTGGGTATTGGGAAAAGCTTCACCAAGAGGGTGGTTGGGCACTGGAACAGGCTCCCCAAGGAACTGGTCACAGCACTGAGCCTGCTGGAGTTCAAGAAGCATTTGGACAATGCTCTCAGACATAAGGTTTAGCTTTTGGATGATCCTGTGTGAAGCTAGAAATTGGATTCAGTCATCCTTGTGGACGCACTTGAGCTTGGGATATTCTATGGTTCTATGATTCTGTGATTCCAGGTATACCTTAGAGTTTACAAAAACTTAACATAAATTAAAGAAAGCAAAGTATCCAGTCCTGCTGTGAAAGGTATGTTTGGTATATTTTTGTGTCTCAATTCTCCTTTCCCCTTTCCTTCTTGCCTAAATATCAAGCTTCTACTTAGCATGAAATATCTAAATTTTCTTCCTGAAAACACTTGTGGAGCATTACTGTCTTCAGAGAAACATTGCTACTTTTAGAGTGATGTAATTGGCAGCTGTGTCAGCACAGCCTGTTGGATCTGGCCATCACAGCATGAGGAGCATCTAGTGGTTAAAACACTTATACAGGTACCTGAAAGGAAGTTGTGGTGATCGGGAGGTCAACCTCTTCTAGCAGATAACTAGTGACAGAACTAGAGGGAATGGCCTTGAGCTGAGCCAGGGGAGGTTTATATTGGAATTTAGGAGACATTTCTTCTCAGAAAGAGTGGTCAGGAATGGATTGCTGAGGGAGGTGTTGTCCCTGGGCATGTTTAAGGAAAGGTCAGACTTGGTGCTTAGTTAAATAGTTTAGTGGTTAATATTGGTGATGGGGGACAGTTGGACCAGATGGTCTTGGAGGTCACAGGATCTTAATCAAGTCCTTGATCAGACAATGCATGATGGACAAAGGTGAGCAACATCTTGGATGAAATCCTCAGAACAGGACTGCTGACAGACCTGAAACAAACTGACTTCTACGTTAAAATAACTAGCATACTGAAAAAGATGCAGGAAAATAAAAAGTTGTAGGTGTCCTTCAAGATTTTTTTTTTTTTTTTTTTTTTTTCCCAAAAATCAGTTTACTAGAGTAAAAGCTTTTTCATGATGGTATTATTGCCTCAAATGAACTCTTGGAGTACTGGATATTGCAGCTGGAGATCATGATCAAGCAAGCCTAAAAGCTGAAGAGTTTTTATTCTTTTAGATTTGGACAATAGCAAATCCATCCTAGTGTGGAAAAAAAAAAAATCTGGTAGTTTTCATACATGAAAAAAAAAAAATGTCATGAGGAAAATGAGTGGGGAAGGAGGAGGTAATCAACTGCCAGTAATCAACTTTTTTTCCATTAAAGGCATTGATAAACAAACTGGGCGGAGACAAGAGAATGGAACAGGAAAACTAGCACAGACCTAAGGAACATCTTGTCTTTTTATCACTTTTTATCACATTGCTGTCTGGTTAATACTAGTCTTTACAACTGTAGCACACATTCCTCATTGGATTTCAGGTTTATAACTACTTTCACCGCCAGCAGCATTCAAAGTCAGAAGAATCACAATTCTTTTCTTTTATTTTTTCTTCCAGTCAAGTATCTTAGATGGAGTGGACAAGACTTATCTCAGCTGCATGATAAGGAATGTTAAAATGTAAGAATAGCTGTATTGATTCAGACCAGGGTATATCTACCAGCAGCCTGTTTCCAACATTGGTGATAAGCAGAGCAAGAAGAGGGCAAGTATCTATGTTATCTAACCCCTCATTTTACATTAACCTTCTATTTCCATTTTAGGGAACAAGGAAAAAGTAGTATGCATTTTCATCAGGCCTCTCTGAATCTCTTTCTACAGTACCCATCCAGACTCATCGGGAATGTAGGTGAACTCTTGTGCAGTTCCAATATCTGCTACATAATGTATGGAAACCAAAGTGCCAACTTCCGTCGTAGTATAAGAGTCCTACCTGCTCTCCTCATTAAATTTAATCCAGACTACATGTACATTAGTGTGTGTTATTCAAACTTGGGACTAGAACAGTAGTAACATGTTAAAAGTATCCAAAATATTGCGGTTTTCACTGTTTTTATACCAGTGAGAGTAAACCCACTTTGCTGTCCACAGCAATATTACAAGTTTACACCTTCTAAGGCAACAGAAATGAAGATTTGATACTGAGCTACCTCTGCTGGAAGGACACTGTCAGTTTTACTAATCTCAATGGTCGGATTTTATCCTGCTGCATCATAGTTGAAGCATACATTTTCAATAACTTAAATTTTAGTTCACCATGGATATTAGAGAACTTCGTGTGCAATAGAAAGTACAAATGATCTGTCACTTCTTCTGGCAGAATTTTCCCTTGCTGTCATTTTGGTGTACTTACCTGCTTTGACCAGTAACTTATCCATCATTGATGAAAGAGTTCCATGCCCCAGATGGAATAGTTTTTTGCCAGAATTCCTCCTCTGTCCTCACAGTCTAGACTTTCATGTACTTTCCAGTCCTCCAACATGAAAGTTATCACTGATATTCTTGTACTATCAATGTTATATCATTCAGACACCTAATGCTATTAACATCTTGAGAAAGGATTTTTATATGAGTTTTGAAACATGAAACAACACATTTGTGCTAGTGGAAAAGCTCCTCTGGTAGTATAGCTTGAGCAAAACAGAGACAGAGAGAAATGAGATGAAGAGAAGAATGAAGATCACAA
>CM021763.1:38065984-38085750 GCA_011075105.1 Heteronetta atricapilla | reverse complement strand
AAAAAAAAAAAAAAAAAAAAAAAAAAAAGCAATGGTGAAAAATGGTCTGCAGGGTGGGAGATCTCAAATGATATTTGCAGCTTTGGCTACCACATTGATATGTCAGTTCACATGCTGAAATAAGACCAGGCAAACCAACCTGACTCACCCAGAAACTCTTCCCTTGGATGCACATCTCTTTACTGGGACACAGTCTCGACCTTTGTACATTCTCTCAGTAAAACATTACAGTCAGTGCCTCTGCTCTGGGTCAACATGTTCTCTTGGCGTATGCTGGAGAAAAAAACTTAGTATATCCTTTTGACATGTAGATTTTGCCAAGCTGTGCAAAGTCAGCAGAAATCCAGGTCTCCCAAAACAAATGTTGGCACAATCATTTTCCTGATAACCCTATGAACTGCTTTGGTGTCCTCATCTGAAACATCTAAGTGTGATCAAACTCCAGCTGCAATAAGGTCCCTGTCTTCAAAATACTCAGGCATCACTGAAACAGTGGATTTCAGACCCACAGGAAATGCACTGTAATACTGTTTTGCTATGTGTTAAACCTTATTTGGCCCTTGATGCTGACAAGAGGACATCTTCCACAGACCCAAAATTTGGTTTATGATGTTATAATAGCATTTTCACTATGAATTCCTTCAGACTGCACTGCCAACACAGACTTACAAATATATCAGAAGGCTAACACCTCTTCTGTCCAAAGGATGGTCAAGTTATTCTGCAGTATATAGTGATATTTTACAGAGACATAACTTGTGCTCAGATCAGGCAAAAACCTCAAAACAGTCACTATTCTCTAAATGATCAATAAAATCATTTGTCTTGTCCACTTCCATTATCATGTGAAATTCTCACAAGCATGCAGCCACATCTGCCAAGACTTTTCAAAAGCATCATTTTGCCTTAATTGTCTAATAAAAACTAAAAAAATGCAGGCTTACCTCTCCTTCCAATAAGCAGAAGAATGTATAAAAAATCACTGAGAGTGTACATATAAGCACAGCAATGATTGAGAGGAGGACTTCTTGCTGCAGTATGTAAACCAGTGCTTACTGTAGATCCAAACACCATTCTGCTAATACAACCTTACATTTGGCAGTTTGAAAGGACAAATCCACTACCCCAGGACTGGTGGGAACAGGAGCTGATCACTGCAGGTTCACTACTATTAAATATAGTGTTTCTAATGTATAGGTCTCCTCATGCAAAAAAAAAGCTCTAGAGTTTCTTGCAAGCCAGCCATACCTAGTCTTGATCCAAAGGTTGAATTTTAACCTTCTTTTTTATTGTATACCACTTCAAGAAATTGATTTAAAAAAAAAAAAAATCCTTTGCTGCAGAGAACCTTTTGACAATGAAAGCACAAAGTATTAAAAAACAAAAACAACAACAAAAAACTTTCAAATATTAATATATATTTTTTTTTAACAATAAGTAGGTTCTCTGGCAGAATTGTAGCATACTGAAAAACCAAAGGATTTACTAACTGCGAGAAATGAGGATACATTTGTCACATTAATTGTGTTACAAATGGAGCTGTACCAGTAATACTTATTGAATCATCATTTTACTAATTATCTTAACATGTTTAATACTTTATTTTAAAATACTGTCACTATAGCCACTAAAAAGGAAGGAAGAGACTTCATTAATATGCATGGTTTGTAGAGTACATTTATATGTAGATATATGTTTTCAAGATTCACTTTGGCTTTAGCTGGGAATCACTAATGAGGGACAAACTATCTCTCTATGGTATTGTTGGGGATGTGAGGATTGGAGATAGAAATTAATTTCCCAATTTATTGCATCTAGTTGATTAAACCACTTCATCTTCTCACCTACAAAAGGAGCCAGACTCACAGGAAAACACTCAACAATATAACTGACAAATGATAAAGAGAATTCTTATTGCATCAAACCTAAATTCAAAGAGAAAAGCAAAGCCAGGTAACTAAAGGTTTCTGATTGGTTGGTTGGTTGGTTGGTTAGTTTGTTGGTTGGCAAGCTTGTTTGTCTATTTGCTTGCTAAAGGTACTCACTAAATCTTTCAGAAACCATTTGAAAGACAGAAGCAAAACCTCTCTGAAGGTCTCCTGAAGGGAATGATAACCATCAAAATATTAAGCTCAGAGCTGAAGTAAAATGCAATATTTGCAGCCTTCCAGTGCTGAGATATATCTCTCCATGTAAGTTATTTCTCTCTCTACATGTTGAAGGGACAAAGCAGGCATCTTGGACATTTGAATATTTTATTGATCAAAAGATGTTTCTATTTCTCTAGGAAAGGCACCTGAAAACTACTAGATTAACACCAGACCAGAATCTGAGATCAGAATGATCTCAAAAAATACAAATATCCAAAGCAATCTGAGAGGTTCCAGAGGCAACTCAAAGCCTCAAAACACATCTCAGCCTTAGCTCATGGCACTTGTCCTGTCTTGACCAAAGGTCATGGCAAGGCTGTAGCAGCCCTGCCAACTCAACACTTTCCTTTCTGCAGAAAGAAAATCAGTAACTGCAGCAGAGATAACGTTTGAAATTCTCGTTACAATACCAAACCAACATTTAACAAATAGGCTGGCATCTTTTATGCAGCTGGCACTTTCAGGCTTTACTAAACATTAACTTCAGAAATGCAACAGAGAGCAAAGTCATGCTGACCAAAAGAGCATGACTTCAGAGCTCGACAGCAGCTCATATTATAAGCAAGTTTCCTACTGAGAAACACTTTAAATATTTCAAATTATCACAAAGACATATATCTTAATGGTTAATGTGACATTGTGACTTTCCAAATTCACTTCCTTCACACTGTTTCCCTAATTTTTCCAAAAGAATATTTACATTACTTCTGTTTACACCCTCTACAATTCTACTTCACCTCATAAAGGTGTCATAATACACACCAGTAACATTGTTGATAACCAGTTTTTCCAACCACAGCAACTGGATATCAACAATGGATAGGTATGGCACTTACTCTTTCCCAAAGTTTGTTGTCATAAACCAACCAAACAACCTTAATGAGTACCTCTCCTCTGAGAAGTACAGCACACAAAAACGAACTTCTATGTTTTCTACTTCGATTTTACTGGGCAATTAATTTCAGGTGTCTTCTTGATGTGATTTAAGAAGATAAGTATTATCTTCTTAAGAAGATTTAAGATAAGTATTTAATATCTGGGAATTCCATAGCTGTAAAGCTTCTGGAGTTAATCAGGGGCTATTTATGCAAAGAAGAGAGCTAAAGTACGCCACCCTACTATTTTCTGTGACCACAGAGATAAATAAATAAATAAATAAATATTTTTTTGGCCTGCCATTACATTTGGGTTTTCTTGGGGCTGATTTACCATGGCCAAAATGTGTTAATCTGAAGCAAGCCTAAATAAAAATAGCCTTCTCTCCACTCCTCTGAATCCAGATATGTCCTCCAGGAGAATGCATGCTCCCATTAGCAACCACAGTCCAGAAGAAGAAAGAAATATCCTCAGCAATTTTCACATCCCAGTAACTCATCCTATAGTTAAAACAGAGTTCAGCTGTCTCAGTGCTGTAATTCCTCATGTCTATATTGCCATAGTCTGATATATGGATGAAGAAATTAAGCGGTAATTCTCCAACAGAGGTAAAAATAATCATAATAATATTTTTTTTTAAAAAAAAAACAAAAAACAAAAAAAAAACATTTCCTATAAGGGAATATCCTCATATAAATATGCATTGCACCAGAAGATACAGACATGTAAAGGGAGAGAATCTGCTTCCACAAATGTCCTTTGCAAGTTTTACTGTGAGTGAACACTAGAGGGTACCAATATTTAAAACAGATTTTAGATATAATGGTCACTTTCCAACAGGGGAATGTAACTCAGAAGAGACTTTTTCTTCCTCTTTCCAATCTGAAAGAACATGTTGTGTAACTTTCCTATTATTTTGTGAGATGTATATACTCCAAGTTATGAATGAAGTTATACAATTGTTGTCTGAGTCCACTTAACTTGTCCCTGACTTAGAGACGCCCTCTAAACCATATAGGTTGTAAGGCTGATTGAAAAGAAATTTTGTTAGCAATATTTTTCATTTATAGAGAATGATCATTTGAAAATAAAGCCTTAATACTCTTATTAAAAAATATTTCAACTGGAAACATTCAGCATGTTTCACATGTTAGCATATTTCACATGTTAACATTGCATAAAATAAATAGATATATAAAACAAAAAATGCAGATGATAATTAACAATTTTAGTTGCTCTGATCAGAGGTGGGTTTTTTTTTCTGTTGTTGGTGGTGAAAGCTTGTTTTGTTTTGTTTGTTTGTTTGTTTTCAGTACTTGTGTAATTAAATGAGCACCAATGGACAGCACTGTTGGTAAATACATTTTCATCCAGGTGTCAGCTTCTCACTGATGTGAAAGGGATTTAGACATCTAACTAGTTTTATAGATTTTGTTCTTCCTTACTTAAAAGCAGTTCATATGAGATCAAACAAATACTCTTCACACTATTCTTGCTGCTCATCTGGCATGAGCTTTTGCAGTGTGACTGAAAAAAACTGAAACCTGAAATATCATAAACATGATATTTTTTTTGCAGTCATATTTGTATGACTGCAAAAACACCAAAATTTTGGATTCAGGAAACATGCTTCAATACACTACATTTGGTGATTTGTGCCTTCTAGAACTTCAGTTTCCTCTTTTCTATGTCAGGTAAATGTCTCCTCACAGAAGCCTAGTCTTGTACTGCTGGTATATGAGGCATGGACATTTTCTGAGGTTTATTAACAAAATGACATACAGAAATAACACACTGCTTGCCTGCTTTATCATGCCTACCTACAGCGAGTGCTATTAGTCTTTTGCTTTCATGAGCAATTCAGCAAAACATTTAAAAATGCCAGAGGGGTGGAAAAGATAATAAATTAAGATCGTAAGATATATGAGGGGAAAGATTTACATCTTTCAAGTAGAGGCCTGAAAACAGAAGTGTCTCACTGACATTCTGCAAAGACATCACATGATAATCCCCCCAAATTATTTAGTGCTGAGGATAATACTGCCACTGAACGATGAAGGAGTTTGCTGGCAGAAACACTGAAAGAGTGACATCGATCAAAGTTAACTGCAGTGTCTTTGCTCATGCTGCGCACCCTGAAGGGCTGCCAAAGTGCATCTCAGGTGCAACTGATGATGAGGCCATAGATGACTGTGATGATGACTGATGTGACACTTGTGCCAATTTTGGCTGAAGACATCTTCAGTTTCCTTTCCCTTACCTCTTTTTTCTTCTTTTTTCTTTTCTTTTAAAGTCTAGCTTGTCCTTCTATTTATTAATTGGATCTTAATGAAGATGTCTACTTCATCAAATTAATTAAATAGATAGATAGATTAGATGAATTTTACAGTTGAGGCTGGTGTTGATAATATTCTCTGTTGCCCTCAGCTGGCTGATCTGACCCTGTCATCTCTTTTAACTACCCCATGCTTTCTTTGGGAGGGTTAAGGAACCCAATTAATTTTGCATCTTGACCTGAAAGAGAACAATCTTATATTTGGCTGGTGCAGAGGGAAAAAAGAAATAAGAAGCCCTTCCCCTGACCACTACCACCAGTAGAGTTGATTCCAGTTGATTCTGTGGAAATACAGATAGAATAAAGACAATTTATTTTTTCTATGTTGGACATGAGAACAGTAATACAATTGTTGAATTTCACTCTCTGCTCTTTAATATAATAGCAATAGCAAATCATTGTCACATAATCCTGCCCCTTGTGTTTTAGTTGTCAAATTATTGTTAAACCGGATACCATGAAAAAAAAAAAATCCATTTTTTTTTTAGCTCCAAAATGTTCTCCACCTTTAAACCACCTGTTGGAAAAAAAAAAAAAAGAGTCGATATAATTTTAAATTGTCTCAAAAGTCTTATGGTGGTGGTGATGGAAGGTGTTAGGGATCAGGATCACTAGCAGCTTCTCTTCTATTATTATAATTACCTACCTGTTAAATCAGTTAAAGAAAATAACAGTTACTGTTAGCATGTGAATTGGCATGACTTGACTCCCTTTAAGACACATGGTGCAATTTTTGTTGCAAGGCATTTGAGAACCCAGAATTTTGCTGCTTTGCATTTTGCTTGTACTCTCTATTAGACTTGGACATAACATTGGACATAACATTTATAGTCTCATGTCTTTACTTGCTGTTTTTGTTGATGTTTTATTATTATTATTATTATTAGACAGGAAGTGACATCTGCAAATCACAGCACATAAAGCATTAATTATGAGTTTGCTATGGCCCCACATATCAAATTGGAGATATCTTCTGTCTTTTGTTTTATACAAAACAAGATCAGTCTATCTGTTTGGAAATATTCCTTTTTACTCTTCTTCTTTGTTTTACATATGTTTTATCTGTGCCTATATGTTGTAGGGTGTTTTCAACTTGGGTTGAAAGACACACAGAGACTTTCTTATTCTTCAAACAGATGTAGCACCAATACAGACTAACCCTATGCTGATTAATATACTCCAGCTCTAAATGAAGAGATTATTCAGCACATTCAAAGAGAGATACTTACTGTCCCTCTAGCTTAATAATAAGTTCTTAAAAATAAATTATACAGGTTACAGCTGAAAGAAAGTTCATTGAAGTTATATCCAGAAAGTTCTGTGAGACCGTACATTGGCCTTATAGCACTTAAAAGGCCTACGGGAAAGCTGGGGAATCATTGTCAGGGAGTGTAGTGATAGGACATGTCTTCAAGCTAAAAAGGGGTAGATGTACAGCATATATAAGGAAGAAATTCTTTACTCTGAGGGTGGTGAGGTACTGGAACAGGTTGCCAAGAGAAATTGTTCCATCCCTGGAAGTGTTCAAGGCGAGGCTGGATGGGGCTGTAGGCAACCTGATCTAGTGGAAATTGTCACTGCTCATGGCAGGGGGTTGGAATGAGATGATCTTTAAGGTACCAAACCAAACTATTCTGTGATTCTATGTCTGGAGTAGAAGCTGAATAAAGTACTGAGCAGCTATTTAAAAAAAAAAAAAAAAATAAATAAAAAAAAAAAAAAAAAAAAAAAAAAATAAAAAAAACAAAAGAAAGATGAGGTGAGGAGTGTCTAGATGGTACAATGGATTCTACAAGTATTTAGCACAGTTTTTCCATAGCAGCCACAAACTCTCTCTCTCTCTCTCTGCTTGTGGATCAGCACCCCATAATATTGCTGCCTTCTGCAGCAGCTGAAAGCAGCTGAAAGCACAGTCTGCCACAAGCACATGGACACACATAAATATGCTGACTTATAAAGTGATAATTCATATTCATTACAGCTGAGGATCCCATCCCTATTGTGAATCAGGTTACAAAGACTCCTTTGGAGAGACCAAATTTATACAAGCCTAAAAATCTTTCTAGCCTCTTCTCTCTTCCACACACTATCTGCTCCTTGCTGTGTTTCATCAGCACCTGCCTTGTTCCATAACTCAACTTACAAATGCTGCAAAACATCTATTCATAAAAACAAACAGAAATAGTGAATAAATTCATCTCACTTGAGAGTTTCATGTGGGCAAAACCTGGCACAAGAGGGAACAGAACTGCACAGCAGGTGGGTATAAGTGGAACTCAGCAACTGCCAAAAACCTCGATCTAAACAGATGCAAAAATATCAGAAAATATATAGGTTGTGACTCTTCCTTTTCTTTAAAAGGAGTCTTTACTTCCAATAGTTTGGGGAACTATTTATGTACCTACTCCAAGTGACACAGTCCTTTGTTTTTTTTTTTTTTTTTTTTTTTTTTTTAAAAATGGTACTTATATCTTATGTTTGAATAAAACTCACAGAAAGTGACAGAGGAAATTCTTGCAAGTGACACTGGCTTACAGTAGGCAATCATTGCACTTTGATGTTAGCTAAAATGAAACAATCTTTGACAGAAAGATGCTTATCACCTGGAACAAATGAGTTTTTCATCTCTGAAGAGGAACAGAGGTGGTATCTAAACAGTAAAGCCAAACAGAAAATTAGCTGGTGGGATAATTTGGATCAGGATGAAAACAAGTGAAATGGGTGAGGACCACTTGATGAATGGGTATGGATGTTATAAAAGAAATAGTCTTTGAACACCAACTTGAATGGTAAGAAAGCAAGGATCCTTTGTTCTCATATCACTATACACTGGAGAATGAAAGAGAAGAGACTAGGAGCACAAGGGAAAAGCTTAACATAATTTCCTAGAATAAAACAGCATGCTCTGATTTTCCGGAAAAGCTGTATGAATCCTAGGCACAGCTGGCTCATTCTAACATGTTTGAGGAGTAGTCCATAGCTGAGGATAAAACAAGGCATGAATGAGCGGGCAGGAACTTATTTTTTCTAGTTCTCTTTCTTTTTTATTAACTATCTTTTGTGTCGTATCCCCACAAGGTTAGCATGTCTGTCCCTGGAAAAGTGACAGATAAACCCAGAAGGCTTCAGATCTGAGAAAGCATAAACTGGAAACCACTTGGAAATTGTAGAGTCCACACAGGTCTCCAGAGAGCAGTGTCATCCGACTGCAAAATCCTGCTTTTTTGGAAGCACAATACTTCTAGAAAAGATGCCAGAAAGTCCAAGGCAAAAGACACTGCTGCAGCTCATGGCCTTGAAGGCACTCTTGCCTAGTTTGAGGGGAAAGCCAACCCAGATAACAACCTGATGAAGGTCTCTTGCATGGCCTAATCAAGAGTTCACTCAGAAAGACTAGCTCATATCTTAAAATATTTCTTTACACTTTTTTTACAGATGAAATTAGCATGGAAAATAAATAAATCAATAAATGTGGATTACACTGGAAGGAGCCATCAACATGGAAAAAAAAGAAATAGGAGTGAAAGAAAAGAATCAGGAAAAGATTGATGGACATAGAGAAATCTGAGTGATGAAAAAAGAAGTTTTATAAACTTTAGCAATAAGTAAGAAAAATTGTCTAAAACTGCTTTCTGATGACATCAGAATACCCTCTTCCAAAGTTTTATGTTGGCCTGGTCATGCATGCCATCCCATTCTGCTGGCCACTAAGCAGGAGGCATCTGCCACCCCCCTATTCCAGTTACCACAGATCACTCTCAGGATCCCTTTTTTTTATATAACCTAGAGAGCATGATCTGTATTTAGGCTGTGAGCTAACTGAGTGAACAGAGATTCTTCTTCTTTTTTTTTTTTTTTTTTTTTTTCCTTTTCTGGTTACAGCTTTTGCTGTAGTTTGTAACTGTACATCACTACATTTTGGTCTTGAATTAGACTGATATTTTTTATGCTGAAGTAGCATGGAATGACATCATACCCATGTTTGCTACTTTTGCTGGATCAGACTATGTCTGTCCAGTCTTTTCTTTGAGTAATAAATCTAAATATAACTTTACTTTTGGTTCTTATAGTTGGCTGCATTTCCTACATGTTCCAAGACCTTTTGTGCATCTACAGTTCTGAACTCCCTCAAAATAGTTATTAGGCAAAAAAGAGCTCAGAAATAGCTAAAAACATGAGCATACCAACCGCCTAAGGACATGAGTATGGATTTCTCTCTTTTGTTAAGACAGCGATTACCTTGTATTCAGCAACATCACCATCTTTCATGAAAATTGGCCAATGGGCACATTTTCTTTTTTCAGTGGATGGACAGCATCCCCAGTTAGTTCAACAAAAAATCATACTAAAAAATCCTTATTAAATTGCTCCCCTTGACTTTAATATTGTTCAGAAATGACTGCTGCGTGAAACAAGAAAATGGACTGATACAAAATACTTTAAAAATAGTGCTATCAACATTGATTGTTCATGAGTTGTATAGTGATGATAGAGTGCTTTCATCCACACACAAGATCCTCACTCTGTTTTCTTACATAATATTTTTATCTTCCATTCCTGACACTGCTGAGTTACAGCTGAGCTGAAGACAAGGGATACAGAACAGATTTCAAACACTCAATGCACAGGAGCATTTGTTTCCAAATTTGTGGGTCAACTCTTTATACTGAGGGCCACTGGAAGAATTTACATTTCCTCACCTTTAGAAACCATGCGTTTATATAACTGGGACTTTGGCTCAAGTCCATCTCTGCATCTGCCATCTAACGCAGGCAGTAAGCTGTCCCCATGCTGTATACTTTTACTTTCAAAACATCCCTTCTGGGTAGAAATAATATCACACACATACTTTTTTTTTTTTTTTTTTTTTTATCAATTATTAAAGTGGTGTTTTCCCTTGATTGATAAGATTTTATAACTTACTTGAAGGCAAATGATTACAGCTCACACCTTTTTATTGCTCCAAAGCAAAAGAGAAAAGCGAGTTATAACTGAATGCTAAAATGCAAAATCAGGATGGCAAATAAGTCAAAAAAGAAGTTGGAGCCAACTTCTTGCCTTTCTTTCATAACTAGTCTGCCATACTAAATATCACTGTAGAAAAAAAAAAAAAAAAAAGTGCAAAATAAACTTTTTCCTATTTTACCTTCTATGGTTGAAACAAGTTAAGATACACAGGAGAGAATGCAAAGCTTCCACCAACATTTTCATCAGGGAAGCAGCCATTTCACCATCAGATGAAGCAGATGAAGTCATAGATATTATGGCTGTGCAAATGTGGCTTACATTGCAATAAGCTTATATTATTATATTAATCAACACAATTAAAAAGAGGTTCCAATTACAGTTTTAATACAAACTAAGTGCAAAGTATTGTTATTGTCCTTCCATCTGCTGATCTCAAAGTGCTTTGCACACACTAGTGAGCCAAGCCCCATAATTCAAAATGACATACTCTTTCAGGAAGTCAAAGCCATCTGCAATCCATGATGCTTTTCTGGGTCAGGTATAGCTTATATAGCCCTACACATCCAGCAGTAGTCCAATGATACTTGTTTGGGTGTTCAATGCAGAGCAGAACATTGTCTCTGTGTCTTAGATCAAGATTCAGAGAAATTTTTCTAGGGTAAATGACCATTTCTCTTAATAACAAAATCTCCTATCTGTCTTGGGAAATATTTATGTGGTCCTCAAATCCACACTGCCCAAGCACCAGAGAACAAAGAATAGATAACTCTAGCTTGCAAGCTGCTTTTGGAAGAAGGGAATGGAGACAGAAATGGTTAGCAAACATAAATTTGAAAAGCAAAAAAAATCACTCATCTCTCTTAAAGGAAAGAAAGACTTTTTCCTATAGATAAGGAGATCTCATCTTGCTTTTAGCACTGCAAGTTAATATTTCCCCCTACTGAGATTCTTAGTGTACACTGCTCAGTTCTACTCCCTAAAGAGTACTACTGGTAATTCCTGGATTGTGCGTAACAAGAACCAAGCCCACTGACTCCTAAGGAAAACTAGGTACTTAATTTTCAAATACAAACTACCAATATAACTGAGCTCAGATAGGGATCCTTTGTATATCTGTTTTGCAAATAAAACAAACAAACAAAAATATAGAAATACTCACCACTTTTAAAACAAGAACAAAACAATGAAAGGACTTCTGTTACACCTAGAGGGATAAGAGCAGAGTCCCAAATGGGGTAAGAGAGTCAGGATTGAGTGGAAAGACTGTATTATATGGACACTATAGATTAGTCATTAGAATCTCATGATCTTTCTTGATTTTCATTTCTTCCTTTCAAAACACAGTAAAATGGCATGACTGAAAGAACAAAACTTGGTAAATATGTGGACAATGAGCAACAACAGCTGTTATGCTGGATTCAACCCCTTTGAAAGTAAGGGATGTAACTGTCATCTATCACTTAGGTTAGTCATAAAATGCTGTCAACTATCACATTATGGAGTGTAGAAGTTTTGTTCATAAACTCACGGGAGTTATTCTTAAATTCTCTCTTCAAATTTCCTATTCTAGAGCAGGTGAAGAGGAGTTGACAAAAGATAAATATAATCCCCATTTTTTTTTATTCCTTTCCCTACTATTGTCATATATTCTGCTCATAAAACTTACATCTGCATGGATGTCATTTGAGCTGAACATGTATCATGTTTTAAAAGGAACATTCAAAAGAGACAAAATGGCTTCATAATCTCAGTTTTTCCCACATAAAATGTTGTGCCTCTAATGCCTGTTACCAAATGCAAACTGCATTGGCCGTGATGACAGATAACTTGGGAAAAAAAGAAGACAAAAAGTTTGGAAAAGCTCAGCCTGCTTTTTGACTTTCAGCTAGCCTAAGACATTTCTGATGGCTATACATTTGTGATTCATAGGCATGCACTGATACATAATGACTGTTTCATTGTAACTGTTCCACAAGGTCATACTTCTGGAACAGAAAATAAAGTTTTGTTTTGTTTTGTTTTGTTTTTTCCACAAGCCCATGGCTATTTGCACCTCTGTACCCCATCAAACAATGTGATAAGGAGATCTACAGACAAACCAAAAAAGCTGTAGAGGTAAAATAGTTAATACTTCTGAATAGACAACAGCCACTACTGTGTCATAACCTTGACAAAAATATTTCTTCTAATTATTTGAAATTTATATATATACATATACAAACACACACAAAAACAACAACAACAAAAACCACTCAGTTCACATGCTAGTTCAGATCTGTGTATGCTTACAAGCCTGAAAGGAACTGAAATGGATGAAAAGACACATTTTCAAGAAATACAACTTACAGCATGTTTGCATACTTGTACTAGGTGCAACATTTCTGAGAAAGTCAACAGTAGAAGTCAAAGAGATGTGAAACAGGAACCTAACTGCAGAAGAAAGCAATAAGTCAACCAGCAAGTGAAATAAGGAAAAGAGAAATAGGGCAGTCAGTTTTGCTCTGCCTCTGACCCAGCCACACTAGTACTGCAAGATTCTCTCCTCTTTATGAGGATTCATATTTTCACCTCCAAAAATGCTGATTTCCATGCTGATTCATACATGTTCAACACTCAGTATATGTATTCCTTCAATTTCTTCATTATTTATGTCTCTATTTCTATCTAGCCTTTATTTCTAAATAAACTTCTCTTGTCCTGACTTCCCTTAAAATTCTTAGAATGATTCCCACTGTGACTATTAGCACTTGAGTGCATGCTTTTCGTACCAATAACGTACAGAGTCTTCTCAATATGTAAATGGCACCACCTGGGCAAGGACTCTTCACTTTAAGTTCAAATCACAAAACTGAATCCTGTGAACTCTTCACATGCATAGTCCCTATTCAGAAGTCTCCCTGAGGTCTAAAGGTTCATAAGATCAGGTCTCCAGTTTGAATGTAATGCTTTTCCACCAAAAGCAGATGGATTTGCATTTCTGTCCTTGCCCTGTCTCAATGACATTTCCTACCCTATTTCTTTGAATGCAAAGATTTATTGAAAAAAAAAAAAATGCTTTTCTTATCTGAGAAAAGGCATTTGAAAGTGCCACACAGAGATATATTCTAAATCCTCTGATGTGAAATTTCACTAGGGTTTGTATTTCCATGAGACTAGGGCAAGACCCTAGTAGGGTATCATTCTGAATTTACATATTCTGAAGCCAATGTTGGGGAAAGGTTGAATCAGTGTCATCCATCTAACTAAACTAATGGAATTTAAATGTTCATTTCCACAGAAAAGGACTAAGTACATTCATTTCAAATATCAGCAACAACAAAGACACAATACAGCATTTTTATATTTTGATTAAGGGAACATTTGCAATATGCAAAACAATATAATCAAATGAGGGAAAAAAAATCTATGATAATTTCACACCATCAGCTGTCAGATAACTGTTTATTAACATCAAATAAAGACATGGTATCGAGAGCATTATGATAAAGAGGACAGACAACATACTTGTCTTCCTTAGCTCTACCATTCTTTCAGCTGTTTAGCCTATTCAAGACATGCAAGTCTACTGAACGATTTATAGAGATCTCTCTTTCCCATGTTGGAAGGATTTTGAAATGCTGGACCCTGAAATGACAACTCTGTGGTTTATAGAAAATCTTGTACCTATTGGCTGTACCAATCAAAATTAAGTAACCTTTCAAACGGTTTCCAAAATAATTTCTTTGGCTTCCAAAAACAAGGACAGAAGGAAAAGTGAAAAAAACTCTCCTGCTCTCATAAATGAACAATCATCTCACAGAAAAATTACCATAAAGGCAGAATATGAGTTCAGTAAGTTCAGTAGTACTCTCTCTCTCTCACACACACACACAACAACAGCAACAAAAACGAAAAACAGAAAAAAGAAAAGCAGGTACTTTGGAATAGTTTGGAAAACATTGATGAGTTTGGAAAGAATAAAATATTGTTTAATATTGTTTAATATTGTTTAATATTGTATAAAAGCCAAAGTTCAAGTTCTGTTGAGAAAACAAAAAACAAAAACAACAACAACAACAAAAAACTTGAAGCATAATGAAGAATAATGAAGAATACCAGTGAAAGAACAAATAGAGAGAAAAAACACCTTAAAGGGACAGACAAAAAAAGACAAAATAAGAAAAAGAAAAAAAAAGAGAGAGAGAGAGAGAGAGATTGTCTGGGGGAGCAAAGGCAAAGGTTTTTGTTTTAAAAGAATAAATTTTTTTTTTTTTTTTTTTTTTCCCATCCTTTAAAAAAGTTGAAAATGTTTGGCAGAGGAGATGGGAACAGAGCAGGAGGTTTTAGAGGAAATTCAGAAATAGCAAAGAACTGAAAGGACAAAGGTCATGCTCGTTTAAGAGAGAAGAAAAATAAAGATATTGATCAAGGGACAGAGAACTGGATAAGAAAAGAGAGAACCTTTTGTGGAATTGAAAACTCAGTGATGCTCACAGAATATTTCTTCAGGAAGGCATGGTGATACTAAAGTAGGGCAAAATCACTATGAAAAATGGAATAGTAAAAAGATAAAAAATATATATATATATATTTTAAATGGACCCCAAGGAAGAAAAAAGAAAAATGAACCATGAAGGAGAGTTCAGACAGGAGAGCTAAGAGTAGCTAACAAAATGAATGAAAACAAGTTAAGAGGAACAGAAGTAAGTTGGTGAAAAACTGCAATAGGCATAAAGTACAGCATACAACTAAGAGTATGACTGAGGCCAGTAAGGAAGACGATCCCAAGAGATTGTGAGGAAGGGTAGGTAGACACCATGGAGTAGCAAGAACTTTCACTGTGAAAGCCATCGATTCCCTTAGCCACACTGGAGAACTGAGGGTAGAGCAAGAGCGAGAATTACTGAAAGAATACAAAGGGGAACAAAAAGAACTAACTAACTTTCTTTCGAGAGAAAGGAAGAATCAGAAATTACAGATCCCATCTACATTGATATGTCATGTTACTGGTTGGGCAACTTGCAATAATATTGTGAAATATTGCAGAAACAGAAGTTAACTTTACCTATTCCTCCTAAAAATATACAAAATGCACTGAATTATTTCTAGTAATGAAAAGCTATCTCCCAATTACTTCTAGTAACCAAATGCACATTTCAGAAATGAATGAAAACACAGAGCTATCTGGAATTATATCCTGTTTATGGTTTTAAACATTTATCACAGAATCATAGAATTACTAAATTTGGAAAAGACCTCCAAGACCATCTGGCCCAACCATCCCCCGACCACCATTATTAACCACCAAACCATGTCCCTGAGTACCACATCCAACCTTTCCTTTAACACCCCCAGGGACAGTGAGTCTACCACCTCCCTGGGCAACCCGTTCCAATGCCTGTCTACTCTTTCTGAGAAGAAATGTTTTCTAATTTCCAACCTAAACCTCCTCTGGCACAACTTGAAGCCAACTTTGATTGCTGATTATTCCAGGATGCTGTTGGCCTTCTTGGCTACCTGGGCACACCGCTGGCTCATGTTCAGGCAAGCAATGAACAGCACCCCCAGATCCTTTTCCTCTGCACAGCTTTCCAGCCATTCTGCCCCAAGCCTGTAACATTGCATGGGGTTGTTGTGGCCAAAGTGCAGAACACAGCACTTAGCCACATTGAACCTCATCCCATTGGTCTCTGCCCATTGACCCATCCTGTCCAGGTCCCTCTGCAGGGCCTTCCTTCCCTCCAGCAGATGGACACTTCCCCCAGTTTGGTGTTGTCTGCAAACTTACTGAGGAAGCACTCAATTCCCTTGTCCAAATCATCAATAAAGATATTAAAGATGATGGGTCCCAACACCAGCCTCCGGGGAACACCACTCATGTCCAATCACCAGACGAATTTCACTCCATTCACCACCACTCTCTGGGCCTGGCTGTCCTGGCTCTGCAATTCTAGGTAGATTATATCAACAGCCTTTCCTTCATCTACCAGGCAGGCTACGTAGTCATAGAAGGAGATGAAGCTGGTCAGGAAGGACATGCCTTTCATGAACCCATGTTGGCTGGGCCTGATCCCCTAGTTGTCTTGCATGTGCTGTGTAATTGTACTCAAAATTATCTGTTCTATAGCCTTCCCTGGCACCAAGGTCATGCTGAGAGGCCTGTAGTTCCCCAGATCCTCCTTACGACCCTTCTCATAGATGGGTGTCACATTAGCAAGTCTCCAGTCACCTGGGTTCTCTCCATCTGACAATGAACACTGATAGATGATAAAAAGTGGTTTAGCAATCATGTCTGCCAGATCCTACATCCTCAGTATTCTTTATCCTCAGTAGTCACGTTCCCCACCATGTCCAGTAAAGGATGAAGATTCCCCTTGGCCCTTACTGTTAATATATTTCTAAAAACTATTTTTTAAAATCTTTTACAATAGTGGCCAGGTTGAACTTATGCTAGGATTTAGCCTTTTTGATTTTCTCCCTGCATATGCTGGCAACTTCCCTGTACTCTCCCTGAGTTTTTTGCCTCTTCTTCTACTGGTCACAAACTCTCTTTTTTCTCCTGAATACACAGCAAAATTTCTCTGTTCAGCCACGCTGGTCTTCTTCCCCTGCGGCTCATCTTATGGCGCACAGGAACAACCTGCTCCTGCACCTTTAAAACTTCCTTCTTGAGTGAGCCTTCTTGAAAGGCTCTTGAGGAGCCTTTCTGGACCCCTCTGTCCTTGAGGACTGACTCCCAAGGGACCTTTCCCTACCAGTGTCCTGAACAATTCAGTCTGCCCTCCAGAAGCCCAAGGTAGCAGTTTTACTGACCCCCACTCCCAACTTCACCAAAGATAGAGAACTCTGCCATTTTGTGCTCACTCTGCCCAACACAACTCCTGAGCACCACATCTCCCACCAATCCTTCTCTGTTTGTGAACAGCAGGTCTAGCGGGGCACTCCATCTGGTAGGCTCACTAAACAGCTGTCTTCCACGCACTCCAGAAACCTCCTAGACTGCTTCCTCAGGGCTGTATTGTATTTCCAGCATATATCCGGGAAGTTAAAGTCCCCCTCATGAGAAAAAGAGCTGGCAATTGTGTAACTTCCACCAGCTTCTTATAGAACACCTTCATCCTGATTTGGCAGTCTGTAGCAGACTCTCACAAGGATGTCTGCTTTGTTGGCCATCCCCCTGATCCTTATCCACAGGGACTCTATCTTACCATTCCCAGCCCTGAGCTCAACAACATCACAGAATCACAGAATCACAGAATTTTCCAGGTTGGAAGAGACCTCAAGGTCATCGAGTCCAACCTCCAACCTAACGCTAACAGCCCACCACTAAACCATATCCCTAAGCTCTACATCTAAGTGTCTTTTGAAGACTTCCAGGGATGGTGACTCCACCACTTCCCTGGGCAGCCTGTTCCAGTGCCTCACAACCCTTTCAGTGAAGAAGTTCTTCCTAACATCTAACCTAAAACTCCCCTGGCTCAACTTAAACCCATTCCCCCTCGTCCTGTCACCAGGCACGTGGGAGAACAGGCCAACCCCCACCTCGCTACAGCCTCCCTTGAGGTACCTAAAAAGAGCGATAAGGTCACCCCTGAGCCTCCTCTTCTCCAGGCTGAACAAGCCCAGCTCCCTCAGCCGCTCCTCATAGGACTTGTTCTCCAGGCCCCTCACCAGCTTCGTCGCCCTTCTCTGCACCCGCTCAAGCACCTCGATGTCCTTCTTGTAGCGAGGGGCCCAAAACTGAACACAGTACTCGAGGTGCGGCCTCACCAGAGCTGAGTACAGGGGGACGATCACCTCCCTAGCCCTGCTGGTCACGCTGTTCCTGATACAAGCCAGGATGCCGTTGGCCTTCTTGGCCACCTGAGCACACTGCTGGCTCATATTCAGCCGACTATCCACCAGCACTCCCAGGTCCTTCTCTGCCTGGCAGCTTTCCAACCATTCCTCTCCCAACCTGTAGCTCTGCTTGGGGTTATTGAGCCCCAGGTGCAGGACCCGACACTTGGCCTTGTTAAACTTCATGCAGTTGACATCAGCCCATCGGTGCAGCCTATCCAGATCCTCCTGCAGAGCCTTCCTACCCTCAAGCAGATCGACACACGCACCTAACTTGGTGTCATCTGCGAACTTACTGAGGGTGCACTCGATGCCCTCGTCCAGATCATCGATGAAGATATTAAAGAGGACCGGCCCCAGCACCGAGCCCTGGGGGACGCCACTAGTGACTGGCCTCCAACTGGACTTGGCTCCATTCACCACGACTCTTTGGGCCCAGCTATCCAGCCAGTTTCTAACCCAACGAAGCGTGCGCCAGTCCAAGCCAAGAGCAGCCAGTTTCTTGAGGAGAATGCTGTGGGAGACGGTGTCAAAAGCCTTGCTGAAGTCAAGGTAGACCACATCCACAGCCTTTCCCTCATCCACCCAGCGCGTCACTCTGTCATAGAAGGAGATCAGGTTCGTCAGGCATGACCTGCCTTTCATAAACCCATGCTGACTGGGCCTGATCGCCTGCTTCCCCTGCAAGTGCTGCATGATGACTCTCAGGAGGATCTGCTCCATGAGCTTTCCTGGCACTGAGGTCAAACTGACAGGCCTGTAGTTTCCCGGGTCTGCCCTCCGGCCCTTCTTGTAGGTGGGCGTCACGTTTGCTAGCCGCCAGTCGATTGGGACCTCCCCCGATAGCCAGGACTGCTGATAAATGATGGACAATGGCTTGGCCAGCTCCTCTGCCAGTTCCCTCAGTACCCTTGGGTGGATCCCATCCGGCCCCATCGACTTGTGCACATCTAAGTGCCGTAGCAGGTCACCAACCAGTTCTTCATGGATAATGAGGGCCACATCCTGCTCCCCATCCCCTTCCACCAGCTCAGGGTACTGAGTATCCAGAGAACATCCGGTATTGCCTCTAAAGACTGAGGCAAAGAAGACATTGAGCACCTCCGCCTTTTCCTCATCTCTTGTAACTAAGTTTCCCCCCGCATCCAGTAAAGGATGGAGATTCTCCTTAGTCCTCCTTTTTGTGTTGATGTATTTATAGAAACGTTTTTTGTTATCTTTAACGGCAGTAGCCAGATTTAGCTCCAGATGAGCTTTGGCCTTCCTAATTTTGTCCCTGCACAGCCTCGCTACTTCTTTAAAGTCCTCCTTAGTGGCCTGCCCACTTTTCCAAAGCTTATAAACCCTCTTTTTCCTCCTAAGATCAAGCCACAATTCTCTGTTGAGCCAGGCCGGTCTTCTTCCCCGCCAGCTCGTCTTTGGGCACGTGGGGACAGACCGTTCCTGCGCCATTAAGACTTCCCTCTTGAAGAGCGCCCAGCCTTCCTGGACCCCTCTGCCCTTCAGAACCACCTCCCAAGGGACTCCACCAACTAGTGTCCTGAGCAGCTCAAAGTCAGCCCTCCGAAAGTCCAATACAGCGGTTTTACTGGTCCCCTTCCTGGCCTCGCCAAGAATAG
>CM021763.1:38040089-38060391 GCA_011075105.1 Heteronetta atricapilla | reverse complement strand
TTATCTCCCAGACTCGAGTCTCAGTGTTCGTCCTTCAAACCCTCTATTTATACAAATTGCTCTTATTTTGCACAGTACAAGAACTATGTACACTAATCACTCTGTTTTTCTTAGATAGAAAGTTACATTTCATCATGCTGCCCTAGCATTGTTTCACACACGATACGAATCAAATGGACACATTTCACACTCAACGTGAAGTATCTTGCAAGAGGTTTAACACCACACATCACATTTTATTACAGGAGAATTTATGAAGCAGATTTTTGAGATTTTTGAAAAAAAGGCCGAAAGAAAGGTCTTGTTACTCATAAAAAGACTGCAAATGTTCATTACAGTGATACAGAGTTTTTTTTTCTGTATCAACCTTAATGATTTTATGATAATAGAAATCTCACATTTTAAAGACTATACAATAGGATATCACAGAAATATGGTGTGTATTTAGTCAACCATTAAATCTCATTCTTTTTGTGGCTCAAAGTAAGGGATACAATCAAGATACTTTTATATTTTTTAAACAGAGAAAAAAATGGCATACCAAGAATTCAATTGAGGCTGTGTCACAGGTTCTGCGTAAAAAGAAAAGAACTATATGTCCAACAAAAAGTATACTTTCTTCCTTCTGTTTTATTTCTGGGGCAGAAATAAAGGCACAAGCAACCAATTGATGCTCTGTAACAAGCAGCATGCCGTAAACCCTTCCATATTACAATTCCAGTACCTGATGTCTTCATTCTGCAGTGAGGCGTATCCAGAATAGTAACTGATTATTCCTGCATAGAGGATCTGTGCTTAATAACTATTAACTACTTGTTCTTTACAGAATATCAGAAAAATAGAACTGTCTGGTCCTTGAGCATAGCTGCTTTTCAATGCAGCCAGTATTTTTTTTTTTTTTTTTTTTTTTTTTTCCTCCAGAAAAGGATACTATTTTGTTTTGTAACTGTGGTGTGGTTTTGCAGGACAGTTTCCCCATGGAAGAAACCACCACCATCAGCAGAAGAGGTTCTGACATAACCTTGACTCATCCTGCTTCTACTTAATGCTGTGAATTACCTTGTAAAACTTGAGGGAGGTCCAGGGAGGAGCATTGCTCCCCCCAGTACTTTACATTCTCATTCTATACAAGCCTTTTGGTTCATTAGTCATTGGGTGCAAGCATCAAAGATCTCAACTTGTTCGGTGTTAGATCATAAACAGGAACTATTAAAAGAAAACAAAAGCTCTCTCAGTCTCTGACAAGCTTCTGAAAAGAGAGAAAAATGGTATCTAAAGCAGATGTGAGTTACATCCCAAAGAAAATTGAAATAAATATTTCTGTAGTCATTGTCTTTTAACTTGTTAGATTTGAGCCCAATCCTGCCAAGCACTGAATGCCTTATGCTCCTCAGAGAAGTGAGAGAACAATGTGGGCCCTAAACACTATACAGTCATACTTGTAACTTAGAGATATCTCTGGATCATTCATAAAAGCTAAAAATGGCATTTTGGGGATGGCAAGTGGTACTTTATCTCCTTCCTCAGACCTATTAGACTTCTAGAAAAGATAAAGTAAAATAACTCAGTAATAGTTTTCCTGCAGTAAAGAATCATGAAAGACTTGGTTCTTTAGAGGCAATAGCTAGCTACATAATAAAAAATTACAGTTCAGGGACAAGATTTACATTTCAAGCACTTTGAATATTTCTTCAAAATGTGATGGCCTTTGGCAGACATCTGTGCTATTGTTACTGTCAGAGCTAAGTTGATCTGTAGTCTGTGATTTATGGTTCCTGGGACAAACATTTTGGATATGAGTTGAAAAATTAAGTCCCAATCTACAGCCAAAGTATCATAATTTGATTGCACAGGTTGGGCTATAGTCTCAGTCTCTCCTCTAACCTTAGATATATGTGAAGTTACAGAAATTTGCAGTGATGACAATCTGTCAGTGTCTATAAGAGTGTAATGTATTTTGAAGTTTCCTTGCTGCCTTTTTTTTAAAAAAAATACAAACTACCGACCGTCCCACATAACTTTAAGGCAGGTGACTGGAAGAAAGATTAAACATCATAACTTTGACAATCAGCCTTCTTACATACTTTAAATCACTGAAAGAATGGAAACCAGTAAAGTAACAACTCTTGGTGCTATTAAACAAAAAACAACATTATTTTCTTGCTTCATTTTTTTAAAAATCTTTTTATCTCTACATCTGTTTATGTACGGAACTTCTTGCCAGTATAACATACCCACAGATAGAAATAGGAAAACAATTTCATTATTCTATAACCCCAGCTCCTATCTGATTGTAACATCCTTGTTTGCAGATTCAACAAGTGAATTTGCAGTAGTCCTTCCTCTTGTGCGTTAATACACTCACCTTCTTCAATCCATATCTATATTGTCACCAAATTTATGCATATAATAGAAGAAAAAAGTAGCAGTCTCCACTATGATTAGTCTTTTCTCCCTCATTCTTCTTAATCAATCTAAAAAGACAGAAAAATAAATACATCTGGCAATACTGACATTTATGGTTTCCAGAGGAGAATAAGAGAGCTAACAACAGAAAGCAAGAATGTATCCTCTATTTCTTAAGCATTCAAATTCTTAAAGATGATTAAGAACAAGAGATAGTTGGGCAAGATAGTGTAAAGTAATATCTCTCATCTGAGACATTTTTCATCTGAAGCTTATGAGCACTGAGGGCAGGTATTTTGGTTGACCAACCAGTTGTCAGCACTTCAACAGGAGCACAAGAAGTGAAAAGCAAGGATAACAAAAGGCTTGTTACAAATGGCAACAGCCCATGGCACAGCAAAGCCTGCAGTCTGCAGATGGGGAAAGAGCTGGCATCACAGAGAGCTCTCCTTTCAGCTATGCATACCTGCTGTGCACTTAAACCAACTCTATCATGTGTGGTCCTCTGGGAGCTGCATTAGCTCACCACGACTGAATTATCACAGAATCACAGAATTTCCAGGTTGGAAAAGACCTCAAGATCATCGAGTCCAACCTCTGACTTAACACTAACAGTCCCCACTAAACCATATCGCTAAGCTCTACATCTAACTTTATTATTAATGGTTTATTCTCCAAAACCCCACACCTCTCAGGCACAGGAGAAAAAAAAATAGCCATATTGAGTTGGGTAAAAGGTTTCTCCAGCCTACTCATCCTGTACCTACTTGTGGCAACACATGAACGAAATACATAAAGTCAAATCAACAAAGTATCATTCAATCCACCAAATTACAATCAGCTTTTAAGAAGACAGGAAGGAGATACTTTATTTCTCCTCCAACGTTTCAGTTAACATTATTGGTTTGCTCTTAATTACATCCTTCTTACTCCCCCAAACCTGCATAAATAACATTTTATTATGCAAAATGAAAAATAAATAAATAAATAATCCCAATAACATTCTGTTTTTAAGGAGATGTTATCCATGTGCACTGAAAAATCTGTGGAGGACTCAAAATACTCTCACACATGTAGCATCTGTCCCCTCAAAGGAAACAAAAGAAGAAACAGAACAAAGGTGACTGCTTAAACAAAGCAATGGACCAAGTAGCTGGACATGATGACTCTCTTACTGCAGCTGCTTGTCATTGCCATCATTACAAAACCAATTCCACACAGCCATGCTGAGAAAAGGGAAGTTCCTGCAGCAAATTCTGTCTGGATAGCAAAGAGCAGAGCTCAAGTGACTTAGAAAATGTTTCTGCTCTTTCTAGTTTGCCTCATATCACAGCTCAGTCTTATTTTGGTAAACTTGCTGCCTGCTCTCTGTCCCCTTCTAGTGCCGCCTGCCTTCTCTTAACACAACAAGCTCTTTAGAAATGATAGATGACACCTGCGGTGATCATTCAAGGGCTTAAGTTTCTTGCAAAAGATCTGCTTTATTTTCTATCTGGTTTTAATTGGCTGTGCATAATAACAAAAGGGGCTTCACAGCCCCCTGCCCACAGTCTCTGCCTGAGAACCTGAGACCTTAAAGGCACAGTCCCCACTGCCACAACATCTTATGGAATCTTAAAAGAGTAACATTTAAAAATGTACAACAAACAAAAGAGACAGATTTATATCAACCTCATAAACACACAAACTCTGCTGTCTACATGTAGACACATGATAGTTTATAGTTGCATATTGTAGTCAGTTATGTGTACAGTATGATATGGGCACCTATGCCATCTGTACGCTGGCTTATCTGAGAAGAACCTATCTGTGAGAAACAGGGACCATTTTAAAATGAGCATGCTAATTATCAGTGAAAATTAAGTCTTTTGGGCCTTCTTTTCTTCTCTCTGTCTCTGGCTGAGATAGTTGCTTTAACACAGTTGTGTAGCTTAAATCAGCATAAGCCAATCTCAATGTCCCCAAATCGGTCCTGACAGCACTTCTGTGGCCATGCAGAGCAGTGGATTGGGAAACTGATCAAGGCTGAAATACTCTCAGCTACATTGGGGAAAAACAAGGAAGAGAGAAAGGAGGAGAAAAAGAAAGAAAGGGAGAAAGGACAGGGGGTGGAGAAGGAAGGAATGAAGGAAGGAAGGAATGAAGGAAGGAAGGAAGGAAGGAAGGAAGGAAGGAAGGAAGGAAGGAAGGAAGGAAGGAAGGAAGGAAGGAAGGAAGGGAGGAAGGAGAAAGAGAGAAAGAAAGAAAGAGAAAGAAAGAAAGAAAAAGAAAGAAAGAAATGAAGAAAGAAAGAAAGAAAGAAAGAAAGAAAGAAAGAAAGAAAGAAAGAAAGAGAGAAAGAAAGAAAGAAAGAAAGAGAGAAAGAGAGAAAGAAAGACACCTCAAGGAGGAGGAGGAGGAAAAGAAGAAAGTAAACCTAATGGGAAGAGAGCAGTCTATTTTTCACAACAGTGGTAAGTCGCATCAGCTTAATTTATCTGTGGAATTACAATACCAGAGGATGTTGCTTCATGTAATGTCCAGTCCAATCTGACTGTGTGATGCCACTCAATGCGATATTCTCCCTTGTCTCTTGCTGGATCTCATGAGTGTTTGGCCATGACATACATCAGATCACCTTTATTGGTCCTACCTTTTTCACCAGGCTGTACATTGTAGGTGTGCAGTGCCAGATCTGATACAAAGAACATGGGAAGGGGAAGATGGTGTGTAGGGGGATGAAGAGCACTCAGTTCAGCCTGCAGTTAAAGCAGAATAAGGGTACAGATAAATACAGACCAAAATATGGATAAACTGCAATCAAAGGATGCAGAAGCAACAGAAGAGCGTCTTACTCCAAAGCTCTTTTCTCCCACTCACTCCTACTGATCTGACAAGGTTTGGCAAAAGATTTTGCCTCAACTACACTGATTACCAGAGTTTGGAACTCCCACCATGTTCAGCTTCCACAGAAAAAGCTCACTTCTTTTTAAATAATCGAAACACAGAACCCTAGTTTTTTGATTGTTGGTTGGTTGGTTGTTAGAGCATAACTGGTATAGGATGAGCAGAAAGCATGAACACAACAATTCATCTTATCAACTGAACTTAAAACAAAACAAAACAACAAGAACAACAACAAAAAACACATTTAATTAACCTAAGTTCCCTGAAACACTCTCAGGAACCACACAGCTTCCCTGACAGGCTGGAAATACTCCTGGGAGCATGCATCTGGTTGTCCAAGGTCTTGGGGTACTCACTTTGTAACATCTATTGCCTGTCTGAGCAAACACTCAAATAATACGGAGTTGGGTACCTCCTTCCTTGTTGGAAATATAACATTCTGTTTCCTACTTATTTATTATTTGGTGATGAGATCTACATGCAAGTGATGAACATCCACATCTGTGGTGGTTTTACTCGGGTGGGTGGCTGAGCTCCACCACAACCGCTCTCTCACTCCCCCCCCTTCAAAGAGGAGCAGGGAGAAAATATGATGAAAGTAGATCAAGGGTTTAGATAAGGACAAGGAGTAATTATCATGATGGACATAACAGACTCAGAATAGGGAGACAGTAAGATTTATTGCCAATTACTAACGAGCTAGAGAAGTGAGAAACAAAGGAAAGAAACAAAAAGTACCTTCCCCCCATTCACCCTCCTCCACCTCCTCCCCCCACTCGGTGCAGGGGAACAGGGGAATGGGGGTTATGGTCAGTCTATAGTGATTCTTCTCCGCCACTCCTTCTTGGTCACTCTCATCCCCTGTGCTGTGTGGTCCCTCCCACGGGATGCAGTCCTTGCTGAACTGATCCGGAGTGGGCTGCCCACAGGCAGCAGCTCTTCAAGACCTGCTCCCACATGTCTCTGTACCACAGGGCCCATCCCCCACGAGCAAACTGCTCCAGCATGGGTCCCCCACCGGCAGCAGCTCCTGACAGGTCACCTGCTCCTGCGTGGGCTCCTCTCCACAGCCTACAGGTCTGGCCTGGAATCTGCTCTGGCAGGGGTCTTCCACAGGCCACAGCCTCCATCAGTGCAGGTCCACCTGCTCCACTGTGGTCTCCTCCACGGGCTGCATCGTGGAACCCTGCTCCACTGTGGTACTCCATGGGCTGCAGGAGGACATCCTGCTTCACCATGGGCCTTACCACAGGTCGCATGGGACTTCTGCTCCAGCACCTGGAGCACCTCTCCCCCTCCTTCTTCACTGATCTTGGCACCTGCAAAGCTGTTCCTCACTCCTCTCACTCTCCCAGCTGCTGTGTGGAGCAGCCGTTTTTTCCCCTGTCTTAAATCTGCTCTCACAGAGACGCAAAACAACATCACTTATTGGCTCAGCTCTGGTCAGCAGTGGGGCCCTTACCAAACACGGAGCAGCTTCTAGATCCTTCTCACCGAAGCCATGGCCCTATGGCCCCCTGCTACCAAAACCTTGCCACGTAAACCCACTACAATGTCTTTTTACCCCTTCTCTTCTTGGCCCTGTGGTTTCTCAGCCATGCTTCCATAAGAGAATGAATTTTTTGGGCACATATGGCAGATCCAAAATATTGTAGACCCATAAGCAAAATAGTTGAGCTAGTATACACTCACTCTCTGGATTCAAATTTGTCCAAAAAAAAAAAAAAAGTATTTAAAAGTTAACTTTGTCCTAGCAGATTTTCTGCCAGATCATGCATGTATCAGCGGTCCTCTTGTAGTCAGCAAGAAAAGCCAGAAAAAAAATACTGTTATCATGTACATTTTAATTTGATAGAATTTAGCTAGTTTGACAGAAACGTAGTCATATACTCTGGTCTGATCCAGATGAAATCTGTAACAGGAGGTGATGTGGTGGTTTTCCAATCAGGTATTTCTGGATGCAGAACCCTAGTGCTGGCACAATAAAACTTACTAAATCCTCTTTTAATCCTCTACCTGAAGTTGCCGGGGATTTCTAGCAGCATGAATCACGGAACAGGGGTTGCTTTCTCTTTTTAGTTTTGTGTAGTTTTTTATAAGTTCTCAACTCCCTCCTCAGTTCTGTGGTCTTGAATCTACTGACAATCTCTGTGGCTTAGCTCAGCACAGTGTACCACAGCAAATTCCTTCCTATCCAAACATTTTATTCTTCTGTGCCTGTAGTGAGTAGAAGCTTAGCAGGGGAAACCTTAAGTTTAATTTTTAATAGATATAAACAATAAATAAACAATTTTCAGAGCTACTGGTTCTCTTCAGTGTAAACAAAACTGCTTTTTGTGTAATTTGTTGCTAGAAACAATGTCCAAAGTAATTTAATAGGTACTTTAATTGCTTTCAAATTAATTGCCCAATCATCTCACATATTGCTCAACACTCCCAGAGAAAATCTTCTGGCTTAATAGTACTGTTGTTACTGTCTGTGTCTATGGTGTTCTCCGTATTCATACACCACAATACTAATGCAATTAGCATTAATGCTGAACTCTAAATTTGTGCTATATGTAATCTTCTCTCTTTCTTTACACGTTTCTTGTGCAACAATCTTTATGTTTTGCACTTTACTGGAATATGGACTACCTTCCATAATTTTCATCTGGATAAGGGGGCATCTCTTTCACAATTTGGAGACATCTCCTAGTATCTTGCCAGCTGTCAGGAATGTTTGAAATCTGGTCTCCTGAAGGGACGTCGCACCCAAGA
This sequence comes from Heteronetta atricapilla, assembly GCA_011075105.1. Lineage (NCBI taxonomy): Eukaryota > Metazoa > Chordata > Aves > Anseriformes > Anatidae > Heteronetta > Heteronetta atricapilla. The sequence continues at coordinate 38,052,339 of CM021763.1, read as the reverse complement.
TTTCAAAATAATTCCTCCATATGTACAGAAATCATAAATGCTCCTGTTAATTTATCTCATGTTTGATGATCTCATTTAAAGTATTTAAAATTACGCCATGCATATGCATGTACTTTTTCAACTTTCCAAGAAATATATAACTCTTGAAATAGAATAAATTTTCTTTGTTCTGCTTAAATAAATGGTTAAACTCAGAATTATTGCACCCACTTACTGTCAGAAATTATGAGAACTTTTATCTTCCTTGTTGCTTCCCTTTTTTGAATTCAATCATAATTAAATACACTGAACTACAACTTAAATCTCCTCAGTTATCCCCTTCACTCACAGACAATTTAACATGTGAGGGACTTTTAAAGCTGCTTCCATCTACTCAGTTCTTTTCCCAGATTTTATTTTTTAAATTTGTGATACATTCAGGTTTCAGTTTCCTCCGATACCAGCAGTTTTTTCCTGAATGTGTTTATTTGGTGCCTGGATTCAACTGAAAGTGCCCAGTGAAGATAGATGAATTCTCCACCAGCCATTCATGTGCATGAACTTTTTCAATGATGCCTCAAAATAGCAGCCTGTTCTGAACTAGCTCCTATACTAAAATGAATCTGTATCAGTAGCCAATATTCAAAGCAATTCTGCTCAATAATTCTGATTAATGATGACACCTTGACTGAAGAATACACACATATGTGTATATATGGATACATACATCCATATATATCCATAACAGAGAAAAGTTTTTCTTTGAGAAGGTATAAAACAGGCACCAAGATGTGCCCTATAGAGAAACAGGGAGCAGAAGATAAAGGATGTGAAAAGGGATGTGATGAGAGGCATGGAACAAGGCAAAATCAGTTGATATTTTGAATATGATTGAATTTGAATATCCAGTCAGCAAAATTGGACAGGAAATGTCATGAGAATATGCTTTCTTATGCCATTTAAAGTACTTCCTGCTTCCAGTAAGGACAGATATTTCACCAGAACAGGCTTTTTAGCTTTCTACCATGGAAAAAAAACAAGGAAGTACAAAAATGCACAAAAATAAAAACATCAAAAATCACACTGTGTTTTCAGACTTTTAAAAAGGACTGCTCCCACTGCATTTGGGCAAGCCTTTGACTTTATTTTTCCTTGTTTTCCTTTACTTTACCAACTTCCACAACAAAATACGGTAACCAGGCAAAAAGCTCGTACGCAAATTTTAACCTTTCTGACTTTGGTATGTTTGAATCTAAGGATTTGGTTCAGGTTAGATAAAAATAACCTTTAGTCTGAATGTCATTTGTTTTTCAACATTTGAGGTGCCTGGAACTACATTTAAAGTCATCTTGACCCAACATAGACATACAGAGCAATGACAAAATATTAGAATTTTAGAATGAGCTCAAATCCCCGGAAAACAAACAAATTAAAAAACAAACACACACACACACACACAAAGAAAACAAAACAAACAAAACCAAACAACCACATTTTAGATGATGCAACAGTGTACAGGGTCTGGCTGAGATGGAGTTAAATTTCTTCACAGCAGCCTGTATGGTGTTATGCTTTAGATCTATGACCAAAACAGTGTTGATATTCACCCGTGTTTTAGCTGCTGCTGAGCAGTGCCTGTGCAGCATCAAGGCCTTCCCAGTTTCTGACTCTGCCTGGTTGAGTAAGGAGGCTGGGGGCTGTGCAAGAGGCTGGGAGAAGGTAGAGCAGGGACCAGTGACCCCAGCTGATGAAAGAGGTATCCCATGACAGATAACATCATATTCAGCAACAAAAAAGGTGTGCCGTCTTTCAAAGGTAGTTGCTTAGAGGTGGGCCGGGCTTTGGTCTGCTTGTGGGAGGTGTTAAGTGAGTGCTGTTATATCACTTTTTTTCTTTTTTCTTCTTTTTTTTTCTTTTTTTTTTTTCTTCCCCTTTTTTTTTTTTTTTTTTTTTTTTTTTTTTTTTTTTTTTTCTTTTTCTCCCTTTATTTATTAAAATTATTTATCTTGACCCATTATATCCTTCCCACATTTGCTCTTCCGAGGCTCTCCTCCATCCAGATGTGAAGGAGTGAATGAAAAGTTGGTGCGTGCTTTGTTGTTGGCCAGGGTCAACCCACCACAAACAGGAAGGTACACACTTTTTCAAAGGGAAGAAGTTAAAATAAAATAATTTCTGTGCTAACACTACAGAATGCAAGTAGAAATGAAATAGGAAGGGCACTCTTCATTTTTCAAGCCAGGATATGCCAAAACGGCATACTCCTCAGCCACACTTTTGAATGTAACAAATGTTTGTCTCAGGTGACACTTCGTTCTTACCGAGCATTAGATTTGGATACCTTGATTGTGTTTCTAGTCTATAAAACTGCACATATGAGCAGAAGTTTTATCACACTGTTTGTGTCTCTATAACAAATTTTAAAAGGAGCCTATAAATCCTTTACTCCTTTATAGAAAATGAATCATCGAGACACTAAGAGTTACAACACTAGAAAGAGATGGGTAAGTGTGTTTCTATTTTAAAGACAAAGAAGCCAAGAATGAGACATGGGGTGATCAGTGCAAGGCCATAGAAAGTTGGTGTCAGGGTTAGGGCTGGCTGCCTTTCCTTCCTCTTAACCCTGCTTTCAGGTCTGCGAAGGACATTTTGCTTCTGTCAACAGCCCACGTAGTTTTCTTTCTTTGTTTACTTGGGAGTCCTGAGACAGCAGAACATATAGAGTACTCTACTTTTGAAACGCCATTTGCTACAATTATGTTAAAAATACCAGCTGCTGATGAACCTACCTCTACCTACACTACCTCTGTCATGCATAACTGATAATACCAATTTGTGCGCCTCAAAAAGGCCAGAGAAGTACATACTTTAATTTTGTTTATTTATGCTTGCCGATTTAATCTTCAGTTTAATAATTCAACAATGGCACTGTTTCCCCTCCTTTTTTATTAGTAACTGGCCCTTTAAACTGAATGGCAATGATTGTAAGAGGTTTTTTTTTTTCATGTCTTTCATGTTATAGTAAAGAACTTGTAGATATTTTTTCCCCTAAGTCATTGTTGAATTTGACAGCAGGACTATTCATTGCAGGACTAGCTGCAATTAGAGCAATTATGCAGATCACACATCTTTCCAGTTTAATAATGTTTTTAAATTATTATTATTTTTTATTATTTTTTTTTAGTTTAGTTTAGTTTAGTTAAGTTTTTCCTTCTCTTACTGCAGCTTCCCTAAGTGAAAGAGGAGGATAAGCTAAGGCAGACAGACAAGTGGACCACCTACTGACTAGGTTCCACCACGGAATTGGAGAATTTGTTAAATACCTTTGTGCTGGAGGAAATTCCTGCCGGGTGCTTTGCATCTCAGCTTGCCAAAGGTCATCATTACAACAGCTCCCCAAGCCCTGTTCCTGCTTCCCAGGCAGGAAGGGGATGGCACACTCTGCAAATACTGATATACCTCTGTTCTCTGCGAAGTGGCTTAGGGTGGAAAACTAAACCAAACTACAAAGCAGAGGGAAAACAGCACTGAGAATGCAAAATATAGAGTATCCTGCATTGTAAAAGTTGAAGAAGGAAAGAGTTCTTCATCTCAGGCACCTGTTTATTTAGCTCCACCTCAGAAATCAAAACCAGGTCACTAATTAAGACACGCAGCGCAATATCATCTGCTTTCCTTACTGAAAAAGCACACTGACTTACTGCAGGCTGACAGGGCATCTTTCAAAAATCTCCCCTCAGTCACACCAGACAACACTATGCAGCCTGACCTTCAAAGCACAGTGTGAATGATGTAAGAAACTGCTGTCCTGCAAGGCACAGCTATGAGCATAATTCTTGTCCTCCAGACCTAGAAATGCTTAAAAGCCTAGAAATCAGACAACTGCCCTTAGATACTTAACTGAAAGGAAAACTAAGGACTCTGACAGTCATCTGTAAGATGGTTTATTGGCTTGTCAGCAATACCTTTCTACTCCTGCTTTACTGATTTGCTGTCAAGGAAATCTCTCAAGTTGTCTGTAAAGCAAATAGAAATATCAGGGTTCAAAATCAGACAGGTAACTTTACAAACAAATAATTTACTGTGTAACATCTGCTAAACATACAAACAAAATGGAGTCAGACAATTGACTACTCGTAACGAAGGTTGTGCAGTAGCATGAAAAAGAACTGTTGGCATTTTTTAATTCCAGACTACTGCATTTTTTAATTCCAACTGTATTTTTTAATTCCAGACAAACTTTCAAACCAAACCAAACATATTCTTGAAGGAAATCTGATGGCATAGATATCTTCTCTTCCCTGGGGACATGTTGGTTTCATGTGAGAGCTCAATTAGCAGTAGATATTTTACTTAAGTTTGTAAAACATTTTAAAAAACAATTTGCTCTAATAGGAAAAAAACTTTGAAAAAAATGTCCTTTTGGATATATGGATTTTTGCCTGCAGACATCCGTAGAATATATGTATGTATGATGAAATGTATTAGGCTAAGCAGAATTAGGTTTAGTATTTGTTAGTTCTAATTGTGCAAAAATACGTTTCTTACATGTGTGAGTATGCTATGCAGTCTTTTCCCTCATTCACAGATAGGGATACATCCACATCCAACTGTGGAAAGACTATTCTAATTATGAAGGTCTGACAATGAGCTGCTGCACTCACATTGTCAAAATCTTCGGCACAATACAGCCCTTTTGTGTTGTCTTGCTGGAAGAAACAGATCCAAAAAGGTTCAAATTTCACTCCTCATTCTCCTTATGAGTCTAGCAAGAAATGTGTAATATAGGCAGTTTTACATCTTCACAACCTGGGGACCCATGTCTGACTTTTAAGAGAATTTGCAGCTAGTATAAAATAAAGCAACCATTTTAAGATAAAGAAAAATTTTAAGGAGGTTTGCAGTAAAATCAATGAAGTTTAAAGGTCAGTCTTCAGTGTCGCCTTATCATGCACTATGCAGACCAACTGCACAAACAGCACAGGATTCATACACAAATGCATTACACACATGTACAGACTTTGCTAACTCAACCTGCATCCGTGCATGTGCCTGATTTTAAAAGCCCTTAATAAAATGAGTCTCATTAATGTCAAACTGCTTGATTTGGGACCTGATTAAAAACCATTTGACATTAATGAGACTCATTTTATTAAGGGCTTCCTAAAAGTTGGAGTTCAGATCTGAATTTTACTTGACCTGAGCAAAAGCCCATGTGAAATGCATAGAACCATGATTTTACCTTTAATTAGGCTCTATTAAGGACTTCAAATGATTTAAACATTTATGCTACTTTGACATCCAATTAAGGACATCAATTTACTGTAAACATTTAGGAAGGGTAATGTAAGCTTTTAATTTGTCATTTCTAAAGTACAACAAGCACTTAATCTAATTCTAGCTTCTATCTACTCAGATAAATGAAATGAATAATGTTAGCTAGAGCTTCCAACACATTATAACAACTAGAGGTTCTGCTGCAGCAGGAAAATATTAGTTATGTTTGCAATACATAGTCTCACACACAGGCAAGCCTAGCAGGTATGAGAGGCTGCTCCTCTAATAAACACCATGTTATGAGATGACCCCACATTGCCCCTTGCTGTTTCCATGGCCTTCTTCACAATGCACACCGGTGAGAAGGGGAAAGGAGCAATGTCATACCACATATCAAATATGTCTTGTACTTACCTGTTAACTGTTGCACTGAGGTACTGTACACTTGGTATAAACTCAGTATAATAACCTCTTTCTCTAAGTCACCATTTTCTCAAATTATTTGATTATTTGAATTTCTCAAAATTCCCTGGCTGCTCCAGGGGCAGCAGAGCAGCATGGTTTTCTTAATAATGAGTTCACGACAGAGCCAGAACCCTGCCCAGATAATTTTAGTTTTTCATGGCAAATCCTGCTACATTTCTGAACATAACTGTTTGTCTGATTTTTTCTTAGTTTGTTTTATGAACACTTACAGGTGGTTTTCCAATGTATTACGCAACATAGAATCATAGAATCATAGAATATTCTGAGTTGGAAGGGACCCATATGGATCATCAAGTCCAACTCCTTGCACCACACAGGTCTACCCAACAGTTTAGACCATGCTATCTTTAAAAATCTTTGAACATCTGGAAATAAAACTTTTGAATTAACGGTCACATTTTCATCATTTTCAGAATCTGTCAGGCTTTGAGCTTTACTTTCCTGCCTTTCCAAGAATAAATCTGATAATCTCTTCTGACTTTTATCAGGTCACTCCAACTTTCTGTGATATTCCTTGTGAATGGATTTCATTATGTAAGAACAATTTTCCTTGAGACATTTAGTTGCTACAGCTGGCTTCCATGTGTTAACTTCTCATCCTGACAGCATCTCCCTGTGACACTAGAGATGAAAAGCTTGCCAGTTGTGTTATATTGTTTTCTTTGTTTATGTTGAAAGGTTTTCCGTTTGGTCCTCACCTGCGATATTACTGGTGCTGAACAAAGCGTGTTCTGTTGGAGGAGGAATTCTTGTTTTCCTAATGCATGCAGCGGTGTTCAAGCATCATTTCCTGTACCCAAAAAAACAGTAACAATATTACTCATAAATGGTTGCATCATCTTTGCCATCTTGAGATGATTTCACAGCCAAGTTAACAAAATTTGTCTGTACTTCCAGAGAATCCAAATCAGGAATGAATACACATTGGGACCCAGCCCACAGATATTAAGCTGGCATTGTACAGTTGCATGATCAGAGTCAGTGCCCTTACCCAATTGTACTGGAAATATACCATGCTGATTCAGTGAGCTGGATCCAGCTCTCTGTTACACTAATGTAAAGCTGGAGTATTTCCTCTGATGACAACAGAGTGATAAACAGCTGCAGACTTGATCAGAAAACAGGCCAGGACTAGAGCTGAACAAGTAGCTCAAAATATAAATTGCCTAAGCAAGTACAGGACACTGGCTTTAGGAGTCTGTTGCATGTTGAAGAATTCCTCTGCTTCACTGAAATTAACAAGATTGAGAGTACAGTCCCTTTTTCTTTGTATTCAATGTCTAACAACAACAACAAAAATTAAATTGTCATTTCTTATTTGAGTGCTGGGATTGATTATATGTGCTCTGGCTTTGTTTACTTTATTGATGATGTAAAAAGTGAACTAACTAACACAGGATATACCAAAATCCATTTTTGCTGGCAAGTTTTAACTGACCATGTAAATCAGAGGGTATTGTTTCTGCCTCTGATGCTACAAGTGTGACTCTACTGGTCAGAAGGGGGTCTTGAGAAATCCCAGTCTTTTTCCTCACTCAGAGAGAGCTAGCATGAACATTTTAAACTGTTTTCTCTCTGGGTCACACAGGCCTTGCTCAAGGCACCATTCCTAGAAAAAATAAAATAAATAAATAAATTTTAAAAAGATGATTATAAGATTTATTCACTGAGTAGAGCTTCAAAATGTAACTTTCAAATGTCACATTCACATTGTGTTTGTATCTGTGAGCACAATTATGTTGCATTCATGAGACTCTCATGAAAGGTTCACAGAAGATAATGAACTGGTGGACCGGATCTGAATGATAATCTATACACTGTAGATATATGTCTTAGATTGTGAATATTGAAGTTTAGGGCTACTGACCTTCAGAACTAACTAAAACAAATCATTTCTTGCAAAAAAACAAATCCTTCTTCAGCAAATAATTATGTGGTACATGTACACTGTGGAAGTAATTCTTCAGAATACAAGAAGGATAAAGCAAACCACTTCCAGGGTAGCTCTGCATACATGCTCTTTTCTTTTCAGTGATTATTCTGGAAGTTTTGTTGTTGATTTTGTTTTGTTTTAACTGTTAACAATTACAAATACAGATTCCATATATTAAACTGGCCCCTGCACCATATTTATTTAATGGATTAATCTGCATTTTAAAGCATGGGGAAAACTGATGTAAATGCAAAAGGCCACAGAGAAGTGCCAGACTTTGAACAGGTATGTTGGCAAATGTTCTCACTTTCTTTGTTTGCTCTGTAAATGCTTGGTTACTGAATTAAAAATTTAAAAACACAAATATTTGGCTCCAAGTTATCCAGCTGAGGAATCAACAAAGAACAGACAGAGGGGATGTAAGACTGACACAGAAGGGAATAAAGTGTGCTAATAGGAGTGGAAGAACTTGATGTAATTTAGAATCAGTGTTTTATATTTCTTCCAGAATGAGTGAAACCTTTCTGGAAGCAATCTAATTTCCTCATGAACTGTGGGAGTTTAATTTCCTAACAGCAGAGAAAGGTGGCAAAAACTGTCTTTTGCGTCACTCACAATATAAATCCTGACCAAAATCACTTTCATTTTTAAAAACAGTTAAGCCCCCAAGAAAATGTACTTTATTGTCAGTATCACATCATTTACAAAGCTGGGGCATTTAACAGCAAGGAAATGAATACTTAGGGAGATCGTAAATCATATATTGCCCACATAGTAAAGTTGCACAGTATTCTTATCAGTTATAATAAAATGCCTATTTTGGCCTTAACTCTGACCAGGGGCTTAACTTTTCCAACTCTCATTTTGGTAATTAATTATTTTATTTTATTTTATTAAATCCTTCTTCAGTTATTTCCTTATCTTTTCTCTTTACTATTCCCTTCCCTTCTTGCTATATAACAAAATTTAGCAGAAACTAAAATCCAACAAAAATGATTTGCAGACAAATGTTTAAGAACTTGGCTAAACTTAAGATTCAGATGATGCTTGTGGCTATAAACATGTTTGTTTCATTCATTAGTTATCGTTACTCTCCAGCAATGACCTTTCAGACTATAAATGCACAGCTGAGGACAAATGGACACATAGGAGGTTTGTAGTCATATGCAATATTCCCAGAACCTTCTGGGATAAATGAGTTTTCCAAATTACTGAGCAGTTAACTCATCCAGATTCTTCTTCTCCTTTAATGGGTTGCCTCCTCCAGTACTGATTTACACATTACTGTGTTGAAGACTCACCGCTGTGGTAACTTATAATTCAGAGTTGCCATTTGCCACTCCTGCAGAACTCTGTACTTTGAACATGGACAACCTGTTCCGGAGCATTAGGCTGTTATCTATCACCATGATATGATACCTCAGGTGAGGATCTCTCAGCAATACTGTAGGATATACAATAGATCATCATGGTCATTATCACTGATGAAAACTTCCAGCTATGGCTCTTGTTTTTCATGATAAACACAGTCGAGCACAGTGAATAACATCCCAAGAGTAGGACACAGAGAACAGCTGCCTTGGTAAGAATGAAGTGGAGAAAGGCTGAGATGGACAAAGAGGAGAGAGAAAATCTTCACAGCAGCAGAAAGATGAGTCAAGAAGAAAAGGCAGATGGGCTGAAGAAAGGACCAAAGACTATTTAAAGAAAAGGATGTGAAAGAGAGAAATTGGGAAAGGAAAGAGCTCTCATCAATGGATTACTTTGTCCTTTGTGCCAAATCAAAGAACACCAAAAAGGTTCTGACAGAAACTGTCAGAGCTCCTCTGTTTTCAGCATATGGAGCACAGAGTTGTCTGCAGATATGTGCATCTTCCGCATCCATTATCACAGAAATGCCAGAATTGTCTCCTCAAGGAATCCATATAGCAAAATGATTATCTGAAGCAAGTGAACAGTGTCATCACCTTGAGAAAACCACTGCACTCCCAGAATTTCTCTTTGTAGCTGGGCCATTCTTAATGGGAGCCTGCATTTCTGTCCTCCACCTCCTCTTCCAGATTTCAAATCTGCTAGGACTTATCAGAGAGAGATTAATCATTTCCCAATTTTGCTTAAAAATAAATAATGAATGGACAGTTTCATTTTTGCATTCTTGGCATTGGCTTGATAACAACTACACAACAGGGAAGAGAATACTCAGTTCTATATGTGGTCACAGTACCCTTCTAATTCAGTAAACTCTTTGGCTTCTTCACTATTCAAGAGCATGAAAGTTTATGAACAGTCTTAAAAGAAAAGGATGTTTCACAGTTGTGACCTTCCACTTCCTGAAGACAGAATTATTGCAGGATTATTTCTTATTCAACCACCAGCAACTAGAGGTTCTATGTCTTAAGATACCTATACCCAACTTCTTTCTTGTCTGGAACACAGAATGTGCAAAAACTTGCCATGCTTTAAAATGATAGATTTGTGTTCTTTCAGTTTCCTTCCCCATTATGTATATGTATGCACTTTGTATGCACAATGTATATTCAGCACTTTGAAGATGTATCTCTTGTATATATCTCTTGTTAGACACAGGCTTTAGTGAAGAGGCTCCCTTTAGTTCAAGGCCCAGCAATTGCACAGAAGTCCTATGCAAAGAAACGTCAGGAATATAATTCACAGGAGTTTTACCGGGACTAGTGGAGAGCCCCAGGTAGAAAGGGATGCTCTAAAACTAGTATTTCTGTACATTAGTTAGTGGAAAAGATGCTCAGATTCTTTTACAGGTTAAAGACATGACTTCCTCAAGCAACAAGAAGAGGGCAGTGAAGATTAAGTATAATTACTCCATCATCATATACTTAGTTTTTTAGGCATGCATATGAATATCATGAGAAGATGAGTCTCATGGAAGCACTTGAACAAAGAAAAAGGAGCAGGAACTAAGAAAACAATCCCACAATGAAAGAAGGTACCAGATATTTATGTGAAGCAGCTAATACCACCTCTCCTGGTCTATGATAGTGGGGTTCAGACACAAACAGAGCCAACCCAACTAGAGCTCTGGAAATGAGGGTAGGCCATGCTGCAAGGCACAGGAAGTAGTATGTTTCTCTCTTCAGTTAAGGGCAAATACCTACAGTTTTTTAATAATGTTTCCGGTTTGAACATTGGAGTAGATCTTCACTTGCCGCTGGACCATTCTTTTTAACAAGAATATGACTTCAGACATATAATAACAACTACATATTGGTCTAAGGAAAGAGCAGGGAAATTAATAGTGTTTTTTGACTTGCTGCTTTCTACGATAGAATGATAACAGAAAAATTCTCTATCTACCTACAGTACAGCTGAGTCAGTTTAACAGAAAAGTGTTGCTATAATAATTCTGGCTCAGGGAATGATTGAGAAACAAGTTAACTGGAATGTTATCTCAAATGAACTTGGGTTAAAAAAAAAAAAATCCCAATGAACTTCTTCCGTGTGGATGAATTCACCCAGATGAGTCACTTCAGATAAACCCTCTTTCTACCACTATATGAAAGGGGCTCAAGTGAACTTCCAGATAGAATTCAGAGCCTCACATTAGAAATGTCACTTTGATGGCTATTTTTTGCATGTATTTGTGACCCTATACTTGAAACTTTAAAGTCCAATAAGGAGCTGGAAAGGGAAAAATGTAGTTCTGAAAAGAACTCCAGATTTCATGTCAGAGGATGCTGGATCAGCACTTGAAAAAGATCCCTTCCTTCTTTCTTTCTTTTCTTTCTTTCTCTCCATGCCTTAGCCATTTAGCCTATCTATGCACTATGGTTTCCCAGAAAAGCTAGTAAAGCTGTTTGCACTGTCAACCAGACATCTGAATTAAACAAAACAAAACCAAAAAAGAGGAAAAAGAAAAAAAACTAATGATGTAAGTTTTGTTAACATGATTTTAATGACATAGTTTAGATTTCAGCCCAAAGAGGGCTGCGCAAATGGGAAGATGGCAAACATAAGCATGCTGGCACAGGCATGAGTACAGGCAGTTGGAGTTTCTTCAGATAGTTTTGCTACTAAAGCTATCATCTTTTCAAAGTATGCCTGCCAGTAAGGTCAGAACTAGAATGAGGTGGGAGCCAAACCATCAAAAAGACAATAAACACAATCAAAGAAGAAAAGGTAACAGAAAGCACGGGGTGAACAGAATGGAAAAATATGCAACGCAGCCTTATTCATAAAAATAAAATGAAATCCATATGGTAATTGAATAAAGAAAGTCTCTGTTGATCACGTAACAGCATCAGTCCAACCATCACTGATCAGCAAAAGCCCAGACTCATGCCTATTCCAATGTCCAAACCCAAATTCTCTTTTCTCACTACCAACAGACAGCATCTCACTTATGTCCCCAACCATGAACCCGGCCCTTATTTTCCTTCCTGAAACACTGAGCTTATGACACTAAATTGCTCAGGGAAATGCCAGGTGTGGGCTAGAGCACACCCTGTGCAGAGAACTCCTCTGTCAAATCCCTTTCCCAATTTCTTTCTGTCCCTTTCTCCTGTCCCTGACTCTTTATCTTCACCCTCTCTGTTTCTCGTC
>CM021763.1:38013062-38040079 GCA_011075105.1 Heteronetta atricapilla | reverse complement strand
TTTCTCCTGTCCCTGACTCTTTATCTTCACCCTCTCTGTTTCTCGTCTCATCTGCATTCAGGGCAGGAGGTTTTCCTCCTCTGCATTGCCACAAGGGTCATTAAAGACTGCTATCTGTTATTGTGCTCACTCCCACACTGACTGAGAAGAAATGGGAATAGCAATTGCTCCATAAAAGCTATGCTTTGCTGTGAACTGCTCAGGGGTAGGGGCACAGACCCTACAGCCTACGCAACAGGAATGGTGAGGGTGATAAACTTGAGGTATTGGCTCCTGAACTCAGAAAAGTGTCTTACTTCCTGGTGAAAACTGTCACTTAGAATTTGGCCATACATTGGTGGCTTTTCATGAGAACAGTGATGTACTCAAAACAGGGATCACATCCTGTTTCAAAATATAAGGAGACAGGTATTTGCCAAGGAAAAGCTGCTAGTATTATTACATCATGTGCAAAAGCAGTGTTTTATGTAAACAACTATTACTCTTTTTAAAACAGCTGAAGTTAAAAGTAAATAAAATCAAGGGCAACCCTGAAGCATGGAAAACTGCAGATCAAAGAACTGTATATCAGCAAATTGGATCATGTGACAGCTAGAGTCAAGTGACCCAGCTGCACTGCTAGTGAAACCAGTTATGGCTGTAAACAAGGAAATCTTAAGGCACTTTTGGATTTCAGAAGTATCCATCTTTCTAAGGCAAACTCTAAACCACTCTGTGACACAACCTCCACTCTTTGAAGCTTTCTCCTCTCATCTCTGAAGAGTATTTTCAGTTCCTTCTGAAGTAATTCTCTGTTCCATAAGGTCTTCAGGAGCCAGTATGTTGGCTTGCAGCACTTCTTGGAGGACTTTGGGCTGTCACTTGCTTTGAATGGTGTCTTCCTTCTTACTTATGACCTGAGGGTGACTAACACATCTCTGGAGCACTGATCTGCGAAACTCAAACAAAAATGTTGGAAAGTTGAAATCAGCCACAGCCTAGACCACAAGAGCTTGAGAGCCAGAGAGATTTTCAGAGCTGGGGAAGGACTACAGAGAGAAGATCTTCAGGAGTAGGTAGGGAAAATAGTGAGAACAAAGGCAATCAGATCAGATTAGGTAAGTGAGAACAGAGACTGAGGTTGGATCCTGGATTACAACCATTTGGAACTAACAGAAGTGGAGGCATCTAGGGATTTGTATCAATAAGTAAAGGACAAGGCAGATGCATAGAAACTTGCATTTTGAGCAGTCAGGTATTGATTTTGATCAAAGCAGAGGGGTAAGAATGTGGAAAAAAAAGAGATAAAACGCACAAGTTTTGACTGTAGTGATGAAAAGGATCAATTCTCCTCTGCCCATTCCTGGAGGAGAAAAACCTTTCCCTGGAGTGTGGTGTGTACAGAGAAGCTACCTGGCCTCTCACAGAGTACAGAAGCAAGCTCACATATAGCAGGTATGCTGAATAAAACTACACCACTGCTGATAGTCCCATCGGTGCTCTCACCATGCCCCTACCTCCTACCTCCTACCTCCTGTTGGAAAAAAAATCATCTTATGTTAGAACATGGCTCGGCTTAGGGATGTAGTACTCACATCTCATTGGGAGGGAATTCAATCCCACCTAGGGATCTGGCTGTGACGAGGTACTCTGCAAAACTTTGCAGTTTGGGGTATGCACTGAAATGGTTTCAAATACTCTGTATTATGACCACTGTGCAAATGCTCCCACATTTGTGTTGCCAGCTGCCTCAGAGGTCTCAGCAAAGAGGGCTCTGCTCATATAGAAAACATACATGAGGACTATGCCACTCCTTCTTCAAAGGCTGTTTTAAGGTATAGCATAACTTTGTCAGCTTTTTGTTAGGCTATATCATTCAAGGCAGCATCATGAAAAGATGCTTGGGCCCATTTATTTTCAGGAAAATAATGGTGTTTTTATCAAGTCTATCAACTCCTAACAACTTTGGTGCCTGTATATGAAATATTCTGTCACATAAAACTGGAAGTAGATACTGGAATGACACGAAGGTTTTATTTTTTGCTAACAGTTTGTGCCTTTTGTGCCAGATGGAAAAACCAAACCAAACAAACAAACAAAAAAACCCACAACAGATCTATGTCAGGAAACAAAGCATCAGAACAATTTCACAATTTTCACAAATTTCAACAAAAATCAGTGGGAAAAAATCAGAAAATAGATTTTTAATTTATAATTTTAAAACATACAAAATCTGCAAAATGTCCAGGTTTTGTGATCCACAGATTGCTTCATGCTTCAGTAAAATGGCTATTTGTGATAAAATATACTTTAAACACTTGAGATATAGGAAGAGAACTGACTTGTGTAGTTGCCATTGAACCAATCAATACGGAGGGCTAATTGCTAGAGGATATTTAATGTCATATTCAATAAACATATATTTATGTTTGTTGCAGGATATAACAGTCTGGGCCTAACACTGCTGCTACTGAATCTAGTGAGTGCTGTGGTTTTGGTAGAAGCATGATTCATAATACAAAGGCCATTACCTGTGAAATCCTGGGGAAGGTATGTGCCAGGTCTTGAAAACTACAAGGTCTTGAAAATGTCAAGGTCTTAAAACTATTAACAGGAGTAAATAGGATGTTGTAATGCATTAAGTAAATGATAATGCAAACTAAAGGAAAAAATAATAACATGGAAAAGCTAGCAAGAACTGGCAAATTAATTTTGCATACTTGGAATAAACAGGCAAGCAGAGAATGGCTTTTCCCATTTTCTCCCCTTTAAAAGCAATTAGAGGATATGGGAGGAGGTTTTTTGTTCTGGAGGAGGCTCAGGCGCGACCTTCAAGAAGGTCTCTCTAGAACTACCTGAAAGGAAGGTATAGGGAGCTGGGGGTTGGCCTCTTCTCACAGGTAACTAGTGATAGGACTAGAGGGAATGGCCTCAAGTTGTGCTAGGGGAGGTTCAGGTTGGAAACTCTGAGACATTTCTTCTCAGAAAGAGCAGTCAGGCACTGGGATGGGTTACCCAGGGAGGTGGTGGAGTCACTGTCCCTTGGGAGTGTTTAAGGAAAGGTTGGATGTGGTGCTTGGGGACACGGTTTAGTGGTGACATTGGCAGTAGGGGGATGATTGTACCAGATGATCTTGGAGGTCTTTTCCAATCCCAGTGATTCTATGAAAATGATCTTAAGGCCAATAACAGTTTAAAGTGGAGTGCATGGTATTGGTTGTTTGTCTTTTATTTCTACTTTATTAGGAAAAAAACATTTTTGAAAGTAGTGGCACAGGTCTTCAGGGAGGGGAAAAGGCACACCATGTTATTCCACGATTTTCTGCAAAATATGTAACTTCTCACATTTCATGACCCCGGGGATCAGGAGAACGATGGCTGCCTTTGTAGGACACCTTAGGATCCTCAGAGAAAACAAAAAACAAAGACCCACCAACATCTCAAAAGGCTACTACTATCACTCCTCACGTTCAGAACCCTTCACAAAGGGCAGCGAGCCCTCACAGCAGGTCTGTCAGCGCCGCGTTTCACCGAGACTCGCTCCAACTTTCCAGCAACAAAGAGGAGACCCGTGGGTGGCTCCGACCCGCCGCGGCGGCGGCTCCCCGGCTCGGGCCGACAACCCACACAGCCCGGGTCGGTGCAGACGTGGCTTCCTCACACCCCACCCCACCGGCCTGCGCCACCTTCCCCACCCGCTGCCTCCCCGGGCCCCGTCCCGCCCCAACCCCAAATGCTGCCCTCCGACCGGGTCAGGCGCGCGGACCCCCAAGAGGGACCAGACGGGAGAGGCAGCTCCGGGGCTGCACCCGCCCCCCTCCCGCAGCCCCGGGCCCGGCCGTGCGGGGCCGCCCGGGCTCCCCGCAGCCACTCCTCACCGCCGACACCGGCAGGGGCACGGCCGGGGGCGCCCCGCAGCCGCCAGCAGGCGGGAGGCCTCGCCGCAGGCCTCGCACCTCGGCGCGGCCCTGCCGGCAGGGTGGCGGCTGCTCGGCCCGGCCCGGCCCGGAGGGGCCGAGGGGGGAGCCCCCGGGCAGGGGGCGGCGGGGACTGCGGGACCCAGGGGGCGGCGGGGCGCGGGGCCGGCGCGGCTGCCATTTCTCCTGGCCCTCGGCGCTGCCGGGCGGGAGCGGGGGCGGGAGAAGGAGGAGGAGGAGGAGGAGGAAAAGGGAGGGAGGGAGGGAGGGGAGAGGGAGGTGGCCGAGCCGGAGTGAAGTGAGGCGCTCAGCTGCCAACACTCACACACTGCCTGCCGCCGCCGCGCTGCTCCTGGACCCTGGGCAAGAGGGGGAGAGGAGGGAAGGCGAGGAAAAGCGAGACGCGGGAGAGGAGGCAGAAGACCCCTGGCAGGGGGAGGTCAGAGAGGAGGGAAGGGCGGAGAGGGGGGAAGGAGCCTCCTCCCCGCCGAGAGACGACTTCCCATGTAGTGGGGGACAGAGGGAGAAGGCTGGCACTCAGAAACTGTGCGAGAAGCGTTCCCAGCAAGTTACTTAATCCCCGAGGAGCAGAGGGAGGAGGGGACAGCAGTAATCACCGTTGCCGCTCATAATCACTATCCCCAGCCCCTCACCATTTGACCCGCAGGCGGTTCAATGCACTATTCCAAGCTCTTCCTAGTTTCCTCCTCGGGGTAACTTCGGAGGACGCGCCGCCGGTGTCGCCGGGAGGCGAGGAGGAGAAGAGCCTCGGAAGAAGGAAGGAGAAGTTTTGTGGGGGTTGCGTGCGGAGAAGATGGGCTGGAAGCGCCGCTGCTGCTGGGGAGGCGGAGGCGGCGGGGACCTTCTCTGCCGGCTCACCCTGGTGCTGGGGTTCCTGCTGCCCGCCTGCAGGACGCGCCTCTACACCAACCACTGGGCTGTGCGGATAGCTGGGGGGCTGCCGGAGGCCAACAGGATAGCTAGCAAATACGGATACGTCAATATAGGACAGGTAACCCTCCTTGAAACTACTTCCGAGCCGGGCGCCGGGCAGGGGCTCGCAGGGTCCGCTGCCACCCCGCCGCCGGGGCAGGGGAGGGGAACGGGGACAGGGAGCGGCGGCAGTGATGCCCGGGGGCAGGTAGGCAGCGGCCGGGGGCCGCCAGCGCGGCCGCAGCGCCCCCTCCGCGGCCAGGTGCGGAGCGGGGAGCGGGGCTGCGCCCCGCGGAGCCGGCCGGGGGCGGACAGGCGGGCGGGGGGCCCTGCCGGGGCTCGGCCGGCCTCCGAGGCGGGGGGGGCTGAACTTAGCCCCCCCCGCCCCCCCCCCCCCCCCCCACTCGGGCGGAAAAAAAATAATAAAAAATCTTAGAAAATCGGAATCAAAGAGGAGCGCGTCCCGCGGCCAACGCGCGTGTCCCCGGCGGCCAGGACGTGGCAGCCGCGGCCGCCGCCGGGGGCGTCCCGACCCCGCGGGTGGTTGGAGGCGCGGCACAGAGAGGTGACAGCGGTGGCCCCGCTGCCCCCGGCCGTGCCGCCGCCATCGGGGCCCCCCGCCCGCTGCCCCGCCGCCGGCCCGGCAGCACCTGGGGTCTGCGGAGTCCGCGGGTGCTGGGTTGGGAAGAGACTGGATCCCGGCACGTCCTGGGGTCGCCCCGTGAGCAGATTGCTGGGATCTGTCGGGAGGTGCAAGCGAGCAGCAGCCGCTCGTCGCGGCGTCCTAGCGTTGCTGCCCTAGCGAGGCACGGCTGCCGCTCAAAATGTCCCGGGATCGCCGTTTCAGAGGTTGCAGCCGGCAGCCTCGGCTTTCCTGACCATTAGCCACAGAACAGGATTACCGTATCGTAGGGCTGAGTCGAGTGTCTGGAAAATAATTCTGTTGCACGGCTGTGTGCGAACATCGCAGCACGGTCTTTCTAGACAGTAGTTTACATGAATCGAAAGTTTAATAGTGAGCGTTTACAGGTAGGGAAGGGTTCATCTTGTATGTGAAATTCACAGAAATGCAGCCGAGTTTACACAGCAGGCCTCTTACTTCAGCCAGATCAAAGTGACATCCGTTTTTTTGTTTGTGTTGTGAGTCCCCACGTACCATATCCTTGACTCAAAAGTTTGAAGTGTGCATCTCAGCTGTTCCCAGTCATAGCAAGCCTGAATGAGACAGTTGTGCAGCATGTTAAAGTAAATAATTTACATAAGAAAAGATCGAAAATGATGCCGAGGCAGCACAAAACATGATGTATGAAGATGCGGGTACTCAAGCAGGTTGAGTAGCAGGCTTCCCTCATGGTGCTCTTTGGCAGGTAGGAAGTGTAGCTTCCTCTTAGAGGCATAGAAATTAGAAAGGAAGTTTTGGTGTCAAAATTCAACCTAGACCTTAAAATTGCCATGTTTGTGAATTGAAGGAATCCAGGGGTAAGTCTGCATATTCCTGCTTGGGCCTTTTTAGTGGTGTAATAATAAGCAACAGTTAGCCAGTTGGAGGATTCCCTTCTTCCTCCTTTTGTCTTTTGCCAGGTCAACTGCCTAGCTAAAGGCCTGCTTTTTTTTTTTTTTTTTTTTTTTTTTTTTTTTTTTTTGTAACTTGCATATCCAAACCTCCTGAATTAAGGAAAGAATGTAGTAAGCCACTGTTGCCTTCTTGTGTGCCAACGAAGTGCCATGTAGACACCTATGGCATATTAATAATACATAAATTACTGATCAGGTGTACAGATAGGAAGGAGAGAAAATAGAGACTATAAATAATGAACAACTGGAAAACAAGTTACAGGATATGCAGGTGAAAAGAGAGTATGTGAAGGGAGTCAATAGTTATTTAGTTATGCATATAGGAAGAAAGCAAGTAGAAGAGCAATATTAAAAATGTTAATGATGTGTGTGTGAGAAAGGAAACTTCACTAATATATTAACCACTGATGGGTAGCTCCTAGTCTTCTGTCTGTAACAAGCCTTTAAGGACAAGAAGCAGGCAGTGGACAACAACATAGTTTGTTGAATGTATTTTGGATCAATGTCATTGTGTCCCACCAATGCAGAGCTGGGGTCTCTGCCATTGTATGGTTACGTATCCAGAAGAATCTTTTATGCATTTGCACAAAGTCTTACAAAAAAAAAAAAAAAAAAAAAAAAAAATTCCTTTCATAAATATCTTTTGAGGATGGCCAGTTCTAAGTTTCTGGTAATTCCATGCAAAAACATCTCCAAGTAGTATTTCTGTGACAACATGGTTATTAGAGTATTGGTGGTCAGTCTCATGTTTACAGTGAATCTGTTCTTTTGTTCCCAACTTTCATCAGGCTGACCTGATCACTACAATTCAGGACCTACAATTTGAGAATTAAAGAGTTCATAAAGTAATCAGAATGACATTGGTCTGGCCATACATAAACACGTAAATATATGGTTCAAAGCGTATGTGAAATAATTATGTAACTGTATTTCTCAAGAAATGTACACACACAAAAAGTAGATCCTGTTCTGTGAAGGTCACATAAAAGTCAGAATGTATAGTAGAGTAAATCACTTGATAGGCACAGGTAAAAGGGAGTAAGGTAGATTCCCTTTAAATAAAGGAAGTCAGGAATAGTGAGTGGGATTTGGTTGTAACAGGCTTTTTGCATGGGTTTGGAACAGCGGGGTCTTATTTGATGTAAAACAGAAGGTACAAAAGAGTATGAGCAGGGTTAAAAATCTCCTGTTCGTTATTGAGAGACAATTGAAAGTAATTTAAAAATCTGTATTTGGTATGAGATTTTGAAATACATCCTGTTAGCTGAATACACGACCAAAACACTGAAAGAGAGAAAACCAGTAAGCAAAATTATCTGCTAGAGGCAGGACTTCTGGTGCTCAGTGTCTGTATATTGTAGCAGCTAAGGCCAGGCAATTAAACTTTGGTTTTGCAGATAACATCCCTTCTAGGTAAGCTGGAATAATATGATTAAAGCTGAATGCATCAGTAAGAAGTTTACTTTTGCTTGAAGAAGGTAATTACAAGCCTCATAATAGCACACATCCATAAATAAGCTGAAATAGGTGAAAAACAAACAAACAAACAAAAAAACCAAGTGTAATGTACTAAGTGTAATGTTTCTGAGATGAGAATTTATTAAATGAGAAAGTTCACCTTTAAGTAGGAAGTGCAAAAAGCTAAACTCAAGGTGTAAATACAGATGGTCCAAAGAACTGACTTAGCACAAATGACCCAGAAGAATAACATTGTTAAAACATTCTAGAGAAAAGGTAGCACAGTTGTGTACAAAAACGAAAGTCAAGCAGGGACAATTACAAAGAAGCAAACCAGGAGGATTCTGAGAGCAGCTAATTGCAAGATGAGAGCTGAAGGAAGTAGTGGAAAACAGAAGAGGGTTTTTGAAGGTGTTGTTCTTGCCAGCCTGTTAATTTTGGATGATTGGAGATTTAAGATGATATGAGAGTGAGAGAGAATAATTAGATCAGGTTATAATGAGGAACCATTTGGGCTATTTTTGTAGAGAAGTGGCACTGAAAGCTGTGTTACGTTGGTCAGTGCAAGCAAGACAGTAGACCCAGAAGTCACAAGCACCAGATGACATCCCTTCTCCCACTTTTTGTTACACAGTAAACTGTTGGTAATAGAATTGGTCCCTCCTTTTGTTGGTGCTTGTGTGATCTGGAGAATATCCATCGAGTCTTGAAATATCTGTGAAGTTCATTTTCATTGCCATGGTGATGACAGAAAAGCTACAAGGACTGTTATTGTACCAGTCAGTCACAAACTGATGGATGGGATGTATTTTTAAGAAAGGTCTAGAGATCACCTGCTGGTGAGCAATTGAGAACTCCTGCAATGCACAGCTTCTGGTAAACTCCTTTTGCTGTCAAACTTATCTTGTGGTCTTCATCTCTTGTAAGAGAAATTTGAAGCTTCACTCTCTCTGCTTATTGGAAAGGGGAGTTTTCCATTAACTTATAGAAGAATCTGTGCTTTTCCAGGCTGCGTGATCTGGTTCTTGTTTCCTGCAAATTGGTCCAACGAATTGCTCATTTATCCTGTGTTTTCCTTACCATTAACAATGTGAAATTGGAAGTAGACATGGAAGCCTGTTCTTCAGAGATGCTTGAATTCCTACAGTGAACCTAGTGAGACTGTCATTAACTTTGTTCATCTGTGGCTTGGAAAAAAAAATAGAGCAGCAATGTCAACCTATCATTGTATCAGCTATTACACAGTGTATTTTGGAAGATTCTCTTCCCCCTAGGACTGGGTGGAGGTTAAGTATCATGAAAATAGAGGCAGTAGAGCTCTTTGACCAAGACAAAGGAGCAGGTTAGTTAGCCTTCTGTGAGCTGGTGATTTTTATGATTGTGCCACCAGTGTGGAGCTTCTTGTTTGGACAGTGGGTCCTGCTTGTGCAGACGCTCCTATCAGTAGACTTTTGTCCCAAGACTTTTGAGTACTTGCTTACTGTTAATGCAATTTCTGTGACAACCACAGCTGTGTTAAGGCTAATGAAGCAAATGTGGTGAAGCATCAGTCCCAAGATCCTTTGTACAAAAGAATCAGTTCCGAGGCCATCTGTGTCTGATTGGACTTCAGAATAGCAGAGATGGTAACATCATGACTTAAATGTGTGTAAATATATACATATATATACACACACACACATATACATATATGTATATTTCCTTTACCACCTATTACAGGCATTTCTGGCCTGCCCTTGAAGTACAATTAGTAGTTTCTCTAACAAGCGAATCCTTGTCTCATGAAAAAATGTCTCCGCTCCTTTTGCATGAGTCTTTCAAGCAAGCAGTCTGGACTGGCAGTCCCTCTGGGACTGTGATAAGGCAGTACAATGCAAAGCAGCCAAAGAGTTGTTCTAAGTTACATGCTGGATGGAGCAATTTGGGATACACCCTGTCCGCTAGCAGCTCCTTGCTGATATATTTTACCCTTCTGTCTTGCAGTGGCTGTACTAAGCAGACATTTGTCTTGGAGCAAAGTGTTGGTCACTGACATTTTAGAAAGTTTCTTCCACTTAGCCTGGGTAAAGGTACATTGGCTTACAGAGGGATGACTTGTAAAGCATCTGAGAATCTGGGAATGTTAATCCTGGCTCTAGTGCTGAAGGCTTTTGTGCTCTTGAGCTGCTGGCATAAGCTTTTTCCCCTGACTTTTTCATTTATATAGATGAAAGAAGAGAAGCTTCAAGAGACTCAGAACATAAGTTTATTGTCATATGAAACATTGGCTTCAACATAAGGAAGATTTTCTGGGCTTGTACTTTTCTAGAAATTGGTGATTCTTCATTTTCAAGAGTCAGGAGTTTCTCATTCAGGCAGAGGTCATTCCTTGAAGGTGCAAGAAAGTATGAGAAGCCACCAGCTGATACAATGAAAGAAATGGAAGAACAAGAAAGATCAAGACATTTCATCTGTGCCTCCAACAAGGGAGTGAAATGCTGCATTAATTAGTATAGGAATAAATTTTAGATCCTTCTATTCATGTTCCTTACTTAGATCTAGGCAGGGGCTGTGGATGAGTCAACACTTTTCCAAATCACATCTTTCATCCCTACTAATTTTTCTTTTCTGATCTCTTTCAGGGTCTAGTGGCCTATTCCCTACTGTTGGCAAGTGACAAAATACCATTTTCCTCCAGTTTTCTGTCTGTGGGGAATACATACTGTTTACAGAGAGGCACCTAAGCATGCTAAATTGAGGGGTAGCCCAGGAGCCACTGTGAGATATACAGATTTTGGTTATTAGATAATGCAAATACTGATGTGATTTGTCAAAAGGTATTAGTGGGAGTTTACAGACTTAATGCCAGCAAATCATACAAATAGTTACTGAATATTAGTCCATTTCAAACCTGATTTCCCAGTGATGGCACAGAGGAGAGTTGTGCAATAAAATCAATTGATTAGCAAGAATAGGAAGAATGTCTGTTTTCCATTTTCCAAATCTGTTCCCGATGGGAAGCAAAAGGAAATTTTGCAAACTAAGTAGCTGAAATTGATAGACTAGAAAAAGCATTGAGCTGAGAAAAAGCAGAGCTTCTGCTAAGATGAAGAGCCTGAAGTAAGGTTGCTGTCTACAGCAGAGGTTAGAATTTTCTACCATAATTTCCACCATCTCACATGGATGACTCAAAAAAGCAGGATGGTCTGTCTCTACATGTAAAGAATTTCAGCTACCCAATAGACAGTTAATAGTATAGACAAGCCCATTAAAATCCTGTGTAGTCATGACATTGAAACAGAGTGTACTCTTACCTAACTTAGTAGCTGGAATAAGTTTAATGGCCTCCTAAGAACAAAAGATGCAAGTACTGGAACTACTGTATTGGAAGAATCAAAGTGAGGTATAGTCCAGACTATATGCATGTGCAGGTATAATAGATTTACAGAGATACAACAAGGAAAATTAAATTCTCTCCTACTTGTGGTAGCAGAAAGTACATTTGGGGACTGTTGGAGAATAACTAGATAGACAGATCTTTGGAAAATGTCAACAACAAAACAACATTCTTGCAGATGGGTACATCACACAAAAACAGAAAAACAGCACGTATTGGAGAACACAAAGGGTAAGCCATGTCTAACTAATTCATACTTAGCAGTAATTCTCTTGTCAGTGCAGTTTAAAATGAGAAGGAGGAGGGAAAGAGAGCAGAGCATACTACTACTAAATGTGAGCTTTCATTAGGAGGTGGATGAAGAATAGGATGTGCTAAATGGGTTCTGGTTATAAAGGCAATCTAATAGCCTTCGTATGCTGTTGTAAAATGAGGGAAGATGAGAATCTGGTTTTACAGCATAGTAGTCAAGCTACAAATTATGTGATGATTTTTTATTTAAAGCCCTTAGGCAAACACACACTAAATTATACTTTTAAGAATAGCAATTAGTTGCAAACCCAATTTTCAGATGGCAGTGTTTGTGGGAACTACTCCTCTCAAACAAGATGAAGTGGACCAGGCTAGATGAAAATGGAAGAGGAGGAAAATATCTGTAAAACATAGTAATGAAAATCAGTAGTATGTCATATGTCTGGTACATAATGGCTGACAGTTGTAGAAGTCATGGGATGGGGGGAGATCTCTAGAAATCACCGTATCCATTGCCATGTTCTTAAGAGGACCATTTATGTCTATCTCTTTCATAGCAGACATTTAACAACTTTTCAGATGTCTTCCTTGAAGAAGCTCTGCAGTGCCAGGCCACAGCCAATTGCTCCTTTGAACTCTTAAGCTGCAACAGTCTTCCTGCAGTTCTAAGGCTGGATTTCTTATTTCTCCATGAATGTAAAGAGTAACAAAATCAGAAAAGTTGTAGCAATCATTCTTCCTGACACTTTTTTTTTTTTTTTTTTTTTTTTTTCTCATACAAGCCCAGTTCTTTCCCTTGTTTCAGATAGGTCATGGATTCACTGTTCTTTCTAAGAGAACCACATCTTGGGAAACGAGCTGTTACAGCTTTACAGCTGAGAATAGCATACGGATTTCTTCAGGTGTCTGGAGGACAGCACTGCTGTTTGTGTAGCCCATTATGTTGTTTGTCTTTCCTGTAGCTGTATGACATTGTTGACTTAGTTCAGCTTGTGGTCTGCTATAGCTCACAGACCAATTCTGCCAAATCCCTAGCCAGTTGTTCTCCAGCCTGAATTTTTCCAATTGTTAATTCTTGGTTAGGTGTAGCACGGTGTATATTCCCTTTCTGAATTTTGCCCTGTTTTTTTTCCAGGCCTCAGTTTACAATTTGTCAATTTCGAATTCTCCTCCTGCCCCGCAATGTACTTCGCTGCTTCTTCATCTATGTTACCCTTTATAGACATATTTCCTATGCCACTATTTAGGTCACAAGTGAAAATATTGACCAAAACCCATTTCTAGAGGAACTCTAGCAGGCAGTCATTTACTGCTCCTCTGCACTGAATGAATGTATCAACATTACTTACAAACTTTTGACCTTCTATTCCAAAGCTTAATGTTGGGCCCTACATCAGGAATTTGACACGGACTGTTAATAAAGTCGGAGATAGATATAGTCTGTAACTTGCAAAGCATTGCTTCAAAATAAATGTGAAAATTACAGGGATATTTAATAGGACTGTATCATCGGTTCATCAGCCATTGCTAGTATAAACCTTAACAGGGTTCATAAGTTGATTTTTTTTTTCCTGCATTTCAAACAAGTTAAAACTAACCAGTTTTAAAAGTGGTTATGTTACTTGTGGCAGGAACTTAGTCATGGCCAGCATACATCTATTTGTTCCTGTACTTAAGTGGCTTGTCTGTTTCTCAAGTACATTTGTGGGGGAACCTATCTTCAGTTTTGCTGCTAGCTTCTGGTTTCCTGTTAGAAGATTGGCTTTGTACTTCTATGATCATCCTGTCTGCAGTGTTTCAATTGAAATCTGCTTGCCTTGAGCAGAAAAGACATCCAGCTTGTATACAGCCTCCCTACTGCTTTGTACAATGTCATAAATAATTCTCTAGACTTTGTCTGACAAGATATTTCCAATATTTCATTTGCATGTTTTGCAGCTGTGTTCTCTGGTTTTGTGTTTGACCAGTATATCTTTCTCTTCCTCACCAAATGATGAATTGTAAAATCACAAAATAGGGAGGTGCATATGTCAACCATGGAGTTGAATAATTATATGGCCCTTACTGAGGAGCTGTGGTGCTCTTTGTCACCTGCTAAACAGAAGAAATAGCATGATCAAACAGAACTCTGCTTGCCAGAGATATATATCTTAAGAGAGTAAGTGATTATTTGGCAACATGTTGGACCCAATTTGTCTGATATTTACACAACTAAAAAAAACTCTTTGGGAAAAAAAATAAATGGTGGCAAGTCCAGAAGAGTATCAGAACTATACCATGAAATGTAGCCGGGATAGCTTGTTGTGTAGATTCTTGCTAACTACATGATGGTGCATGATGGAAATGAGATTGTAAAAGGTGCATTAGCCAGGCATAATCATGGATCATACAGTGCTAAACAAATCAGGAAAGAAAAAAAATTGTCAGCACAGACTCCTCTATGTAGAAGGATTCTTCTTCCACAGTTACAGGATACATCTATAAGTGAGGAATATACATTAGCAAAGACCCTTTTTTTTTCGTTGAGTTAATGCTTTTCTCCTTTTTTTTTTTTTTTTTTTTTTTTCTTTTCTTTTTTTTTCCTTTAGAGACACTTTTGTGTTTTGTGCCAGCAAGGAATAGGCCTCATTTATGTTTGTTTTCAGGGCCAATCCAAAGTTACAGAGATGTTACAAGTTAAATTTAAAACCTTTGCTACATTTCTGTAGTCATTCAAACTGGAATAAAAACACTGGGTTTTGTGCAAGAGTGCTTAGTGGGTGCTGAACATGTTACTGAGTAGTGCTGTGTAGCTGACATTCAAGCCTGCAATTAGATAATGTTCTCCTTATTTTAAATATTTAGCTTAATCAATGGTAGCATGTAGCCTCCCTTCTGGATAACTGTAGTGTTTTTTTATTTTTTTTTTACTTTTATAGATTTTTTTTCTTTATAAAGCATATTAACAAAGTAACCTGATGTCTTAAAAACCATCAGTAAAGAAAATGCACACTGTGTTATAGCTCTAAGACCAGTAGTATGGCATGTAGGACATAGAGAGATATTTCTTATAATGTTTTTGTTCATGTCAACAGCCTTTATTTAAACAGACCTGTAAGGATGCAGGTCTGTCTAGCATGCCTGCCTATGGCAGTGATGTTACGTTACTGTCTGTGGGAGAGAAGGAACAAAACAAGCATCTGATGCTTCTCCCTCATAGCTACTTCAGCTATTTTCAGCTCAGGAGACTTCCTGAAGTGGATGTGATTTCTGTATACTTAGAAACTCTTTTTTTTTTTTTTTTTTTTTTTTGTCCAAATGTTTGTTCAGTGTCTCAATTAGAAATGAAGTTTCCACATCCACAGTATTATTTGGCGTAGATTTTGTTTGTTACTTCATTGCACGAAGAACCACCTGTCTTCTGCTTGCTTTAGGCCTGACTCCTACTAGTTTCATTTGATGGCAATTGAAAGAGACAGTGAAAGGTGATCTCTGGTCACTCTTCCTATGCCACACATGATTTTTTGGATTTCTGAAATTTCCCCCTAAATTGTCTTTAGACTGAAGACTGTTAGTTTACTTAGCTATTCCCCATGTGGAAGGTGTTCTGTATATTGGTTTGTCTCTCTCTCCAGCTTGGAAACTTTTCCATCTCTTCCATTTCCTCTTTGAATAGAGGAGATCAGAATTGCACAGAGCACTCAAAGTGTGGCAAAGTCTTGGACTGTTTTCACAGTACCTTTTTGATGTTCTCTGCTTTGTTCTCAGTACTGGTATTGATCATTTTTAGTATGTGCTTTGCTGTTGGGGTTTCTACCAAGCTGAGGTGCCGTGACTAGCCTGCTGTAATCCTAAGGTCATTGCTTCTCATTGGTGTTGGGCATCTCAAAACACTTCATCTTAATGTGAAGTTAGGTGTGTGCACCAGTTCATCTACATTTGTCTATGCTGGATTTACTTTGTTGTTTTGTTGCTGTCACTGGATTTTGCAGGGTCCTTCTGCAGCTCATGTACAGCCAGATGCAGTCTTTACATCTGTGATTGTTAACAGTAGCTGACAGCTATTCCTCATTTCTCACTCCCTTTTCCATGTCATTTTTCATGAAATAGCATAGGTCCCAGAAAATGTTCTTGCACAGATCCCAGAAAAACTCCAGCAGGAACCTCCTTCCATTGTGGAAAGCTGATTACTTTTTAATAAACAAATAACAAATTGCTCCTAAACCATGTTTTCAGTAGTCTAACCAATTGTTTGCTTCTGCAAGGACCTTATGGCATGGGTTCTTAATTTCCTAAAAGCTGTTGGTAAGAGATGCTGTGAAAGCCTTTTGGAAGTCCAAACAGGGTATAGCTCTCTGACCTCCTTTTTCAATACATTTGGCCTCTTCAAAGAACACTAACAGTTTTTACGGCAGAATTTTCCTCTGACTATTTCCAAAGAGGTCCTTTTTCCACCAAGTGTCCATTAATTCTCTCATCTCTTACATTTTCTTCTCATTTAACTCATAGTGACTTACATGTCTAAAGTGTTCAGATTGCCTTTTAAAATTGACATCAATTGGTCACTCACTTGTCCTGAAATATGAAAACTTTTTTTTTTTTTTTTTTTTCAAGTGAGAGGTTTCATACCACTACTAGTATTGCTTTCAATTACTTTAAATTACTGAGCTTTTCTATTCAGCTGTATCATCCTTATTCCTTCCAAACTCTGGCTTGTAGAATATTTGAACTTCAAGTGGTCATATCTCAAGTAGTCCATCTGATCTGAACCAAAATAAACAAAATTATTTAATGCTCAACTGTGAAAAATCTTTAATGTTATGTGAACATGCTGGGCTCCATCCAGTGAGCCAAGTGTGAACAAACAGCAATGGCAGGGTTTTAAGCTAAGAAAGTTCCCCTACCTCTCTTGGAAATGAGTAGCACAGCTTCCCTGCAGGAATGGACTACGGAATGAGCTCTGTTTTCTCTCAACCAACCAACCCCCATCCTGTGCAGGAAGCAGTAGTTTTACCAGATGGAAGCAGAGAGGAGCCAGTGCAGATACCTGAACTGTGGTTTTCCAGCTCAGATTAGATCTTTATGCTCTTAAAGGAAAACACTCCTCTCACTGGACCTGGAAGAGAGTCTCTGAAATTTAGCTTAGCAGAGCAATTATTTGCAGTGTGTAAAGGCCAAATACCTTTTAGCATGAATATTAGAAATGTATTTGCATATGCTCTGACTGTATCGAAGCGTCTGATGGACTAGAGGTGTCCTATCACTGCCACACAACAGGTTCTTCAACCCCAACTAGTGTTGCAGCATTAACTTCAACATTGTTTGTTCTTGAAAGATTCTGCTCTACTCCATTATAAACCAAATCAGTCCCCTTCTTTGGATATAAAGCACAATGTTAGTATGATTTTATTCACACCTTGTATTTAAAATACAAGGTCATTACCAGAGAAGACACATATCAGAATATCTGGGATTTCCTTGATGCTCTGTCACATGCCCATGTATTACTGTCATTACACCTTTCTGCCTCTCTAGTCAAGCAAACTTTGCTTCAGCTCAGAGAATTTTGAATATCCTTCGTGTTTGAACAGACCTGACAGTTCTTCGGCCAGTGCATGATGATCATGGAGAACTGAAAAGTCACAAAGACATCACCTGGGAAAAATGATTATTAGGAGTAAGCAGGGTTGCTGAGCCTTGATTTCAAAAAGAGTGAACCATCCTCTGGCTTAAGGGGTCTCTGGGCTGTGTTGGAAAGGGCAACTACATGCATCTTATGGTTTTACCATTGCAACAGACTGCTCTTTTGGAAGCTCTCTTAGATGTAAATACCATTCCCATCTTGCGAAATCTGGATAATTTCTGGGAACTAGGAATATTAATCTGATACATTTAACTGCACAGTGTGCAATTCTAGTGGTGTCTGCAATCTGTGTTGATTTCTTAATGTTTCTGACCTTGTAGGACTGGTACACCACAGAAACAGATGTTTCAAGATGGAAATCAAAATCCATTTATAAAATATAATGCATAGTTTTATGAAATTCATTGCTACCATTCTAGCTGACCAAGTTTTCCCTATTTCAGTATTTTGTTACCGATTTTAGAAATGCACTGCAGGGACATTTCTCCTTTCACCAGGAAATTCACTCTGAGGTATGTGGCTGAGCCTTCACTCAGACTTCAGGTCCTACAATTCTACTCTCCAAAAAAAAAAAAAAAAAGGTCATCAAGGAATAGTCTTTAAATGTGTAAAATTTACTTTGTATAAAAGCGTTGACCTGAAGTTTTTCATTTATTTTAGAAAATTTAGATATTTCGTTATGAGCTACAATTTGCTCTCAGGTCTCCCTGACTTTAATCTGTAGTCTGGAATCATTTCAAGGGTGGTAAACAGGTCTAGGCATTGGGATGATAACTTTACCTAAAATATAGGCCATGTTCCTCATCGAGGTCTCTATTCAAAACAATTAAATTTCTTTATTAAGTGTGTATCGCAGCTTCTATTAAATACAGTGGAGGATCCCACTGATTCCAATCAACACTGAATTGAACATTAATAGCTATTCCAGCACAATGGAAGCTGGTGTAGCAGGAGAGACCTGTATATTTCTCAATTAATACATTACATTTTTCTCTGTTGTAATTGGAGATAGCTATTCTTAGTGGTAACTTACCTGCCTATGCCTAGAATTAACAGTTCTATTAAAAAAAAAAAATCCTCACTGCACATTAGTTATGATGATGTTGATGTTTTCTGTCCTACGAGGTTTGAATGGTACATGATAAAATATTTTTTGAGTTTTTTTAAATTTTTTTTACTTGCTTTTTTTTTTTTTTTTTGCAAGTGCCTGTAGATCTTGTCAGAGAGATTTATTTATTTATTTTTTTCTGAATTACTAAGCCTCAGGAAAAAAAAAAAAAAAAAGAAAAAAAGATTCCCTCCAGAAACTGTTACTCATATGAATAAGTTGTTGCTCAATTTGTTTTACCAAAATCCATGAGATTATCTGTGGATGTGGAGATTGTTACATATTTAACAATTACTGGCAAACCTGACTGTTACACAAAAGAGTATATATTTTGTATAGTTCTAGCAATGACAAAGTAAGATAGGCATGATGGCATGATACATTCACCTGGTTCTGGACAAGTTGCGTGTTTATCTGTGTTCAGTTAAGCCTGCTGTACAGAGTGGTAGATCATCAGACTTTAATATAGTATGAAGTGATAAATTGTGATGTAGGTTCACTGTAAAGAGCATTGGATTTAATGCCTACACACATCACACAGATGAACTTAACTCAGTCCTAGATATTCCCATGAGTCACTTCTTTATTACTCTTTTCTAAATTATATTGGTGATAGAGGAGGAAATTACTTAAATCAATTCTCATGAGAAAGTCAGTTAAATTAAAACATTGTACTTACTAGGACCAATAAGACCTGAATTCAGATTTGCAAGACAAAATACAGTGTGAAAAGGTTTATTGCTAGCAATATAAATGTTCACTGGAAAGAGTAGGACTACTGTAGGCCACTGCATTACTCATTTTGAATGTTATAAACTCTCTTGCTATTAATGTGCTTAAGAGTTTTATACCGATGTTTAAAATACAGGGTAGAGATATAATGGCATATCTAACTTGGTGCCCAGTTCTTAAATCTTTTACTCATACAAATATTCCCACTAGATTTGATTTTCCTTGATAGGTGCCTCTTAAATTCCATTAGCTTCAACAGAGTTATTTCTGATTTATGGTTTTGTAAATGAGAAGGGACTTGATCCCATTGGGACTGGTCAGATGTTTACAAGTTTCAGGACAGGGACAATGTTTATTAAATATTTTATGATTAAGATTTAAAAGGAATATGAGCATTCTTTACTGTGAAACTTCTCTTGCTGTAGTTAGTTAAAAAAATAAAACCTATTTCTTAACTACCCTTTGTACTGTTTGCATGACTGGAATAGCAGTGTCAGAACTTTGTCAAATCACATTATTCTGCATATCAGAGAATAAAGATTAGGAAAAAACAATAATCCTTACAGTTTGGAGTAGCTAATAATGTATGGAATATAGCAGTTCTGTCTGCTACTGAAGTAAACATTTGCGATATAGAATGAGAATCTATCCTATTTCTCTCATTGTCATTTTATGTTTGTTCAGTAATACAACATGAAATAGGATTCGAAGTCAATAAAATAGCAACAAAGCTCATTTCAGGTAATGCAGTATATCATTTAGTTATTTTATATTACAGAGTAGTGAGTTGTTAAAGAGGAAAAAAGATTTCAGAATGCAATGGCAATTTAGTGGACCCCTCGAGATTCTAAAGGTATTTGTTTCCCATCTGATGGCTTCATTATGGGGGCAG
Organism: Heteronetta atricapilla; assembly: GCA_011075105.1. NCBI lineage: Eukaryota > Metazoa > Chordata > Aves > Anseriformes > Anatidae > Heteronetta > Heteronetta atricapilla. Next base: position 38,020,234 of record CM021763.1, on the reverse strand, counting down.
TTTACTGAAACAAACATTACCATATTGCCTAGCAGCTTTGCAGATACAAATAACATTTGTTATGGCTTGAACTTGCAATGGATGATGGTATATAACTGTGTTGAAGTCACTTAAATGTTGGAGAGGTCAAGTTTGTTCATTCAGCTGAACATAAATACACTGCTTGTTGCACTCATTTTTACTTACAGAAATGAGGTGGTGACTCATTGGGCTTCACAGAAGGGCATGAACTATCAGTTTACATTGCACTGCTTTGTGTTTTGAAAAGAAACAATAGAAAAGATTAATGGGAAAGGAGGCAGTAATTGATTTCCTTTTGAGAATTTTCATGAAATGTTTAATGTTGCCCTGGAACTGAAACCTCATGATCACAGGTTGCTGAGCAACCTTGTTTTACTTTATTTGATAGGGACGTGAATTTTCCAATTGCTGTGATGCCTCTTTAGGCAAAGCACACTGGGACACTGGGGCTATAATTTAGTAAGGTCCGTAGGTGTGTACTTGTACGTGGACTGTAAAATTTCACGACAGATGTGAAAATGGCTTTGTTCTCTATTTCCTAACAACTCTTTTAGACTCTTGGAAGAACAAACATGTACTTCATACAAAGACCTGCTTTGAGGGATCCCAGCCCCACCATAAATAAATAAATAAATAAATAAAATAAAGTAAAATAAAATAAAAAAGGTCTCTATGTCCATTAGTTTTTAGCTGCTTATTTGAACATTGTTCTTACAGCCACAACCTGTTGGTCAGTCCTAGGAGGAGGATGAAACTCTTCTTTACTGACATTAAAAGATTTCAATTACTATGGTCAAATTTCTTGTGATTTGACATTTGAATAAATATGGTGTCCAGATACCTTTTACTTACCACATTATATTCATTTTTAGCTTCATTCACTAATTCTATGTCTTCATCTCTTGGGAAGTGGTATCATGTAGCAAAGATGATGTTCAGAAGGTACCAATATGCAACACAGTTCAGCTTCAAGGAGGGCTGCCAGCTCTTGCCCTCCTTTAAACATTGATGCAAGTTCTTGTTCTCTGAGCTGCAGCTGAGAAAGGTAGGGGGCCAGCCTCAAAATCTGTTTCTTTCATTGTTTTTGGAAGTGATATGAATCTACTGTAGACAGGTCTTGTATGACCTGTATATATAATGCACCATTCTTTTCATGGCTCATCCATGTAAGACTCAAACTTCATTTTCATCTGCTCTGTATTCAGGCAGCTTTCTGTTGGTTTAATTTAACTGACTGATGTCTTCAGGATTTTTCTTTGTGTGATTTGGCTTTTTTTTTGCTTTTGATTTCAGTAGTAGCATTGTTTGTAACTAAATATGATCAAAAGCATAAACAGTTATTTTTAAATAAAAACGGCTAACCTGTCTCCCCTTTCACAGGAGAGATTCCCAAATTTACAGGATGTGAATGAATATATAATCCAAAAATGCTATTACAATCCTCTTTGGAAGGTTTGTTCATCCTGTTTAGTAAGGTAGATTAAATCAATTATTCTTAGTGTGATTAAGTGAGTATTAACAGAAAGCTATCATACAGTTTTATATCTTTTTAATATGTGAACTTATTTTATGGTTTGTAATACTTCTGAGACCTGTGACCTCTCAATGCTTTCCCATTCTTGCAAATATGGTTGTACTAAAACTTAGCTGTGTTACATTCTAAAACATTTATTTTTTTTATGAAACAAAACATTTTATGCTGCTAATTTTTTTTTATTTTTTTTTTTTTTTTTTTTTTTTTTTTTTCTCCAATGAATTCCAAATACTAAATAAGGTTACCAAGAAATCATTAAGCACTGCAGTCGCCAAAAGCAGAATTTCATTTGACAATATTTGTTTTAAAACACAGATGTGGAAAGTAACCTGTATGCTGAAAGTATGGTCTAGGAAGCTTTGTGCAACGTACCTGAATTTCATAGAAGTTATGAATCAATTACTGGTTGTAGAGGAAACTAATTTTGCTTTATATTGTGAAGTGTATGTTAAAATATATTTAGAGTAGAACATTTCTCTATTTACAAAAATAGAATTTTGGAGAATCTATTAGAGTAGAACATTTCTCTATTTACAAAAATAGAATTTTGGAGAATCTAACTAGGAACATATATTTTACATTTAAATTTAAATTTAAATTCAAATTCTAATTTGAATTAAATTTTAATTGTTGTTTAGACTGATACTTTAGACTTTATACTTAGACTATATTCTGGAACCCAACCAAAAGCCTTGACAAGAAAATCTATTAAAAATAATATTTTTGTAGCAGTAGTCCACAGTGGAATATACAAATTTATGTAAAGAATCTCCACTGCAAATTGATATGTTTTATGTTCTTTTTAATCTTAGAATTTTAAAGCTTCCTAACACATGTATAAAGATGCAAATTCCCATTAAAATTTGTGAAATGACTTAGAAAAAAACCTCAGCCTTGATGCTGATTTAGAATGGTATCAGTAATTAAAATTCACTTCAGTATTTTTTATCCTATTAGCAAGGCACATGAAAAGTTCAAATACTAAAGCATTTATTTATTTATTTTCCAGTAAAAGATTTAGTGTGCTGCATTAATTTTAAAGTAAAATGCAACAGGATGTAAGCAACAGCAGTCGCATTCTTATCTGAGAGAACATTATGTAGAGCTACTTTATTTTAATGACTCTGTTATTCCTTTTTGACATCACTGTTTAAAAATCCAAATGGCACTTTTCTAGTTCAAGGTAAGTGTCCAGGCAAATACCTGAAACACAAAGGAAAAATACAAAAGAAGTCAGGAGCGGCATATATTAATTCAGTAAGGTTATGCATTTTTTTTTTCTTGTCTGAAAAGAAGGAGAGGAATTTTCAAGAGTAAAGTCTTGGCACATTCCTAGCATGTGAAGAGATATAACCTGATTTATTTATATGGAAAATGTGATATTTCTATTACAACAGCTATGTGGTTTAATTTATCTGCCTGTGATGAGGTTTTGTTTGTTTTCCATATGCCAGTGTTTCAGGAGGGATTCTCTCTCTTTTTTTTTTTTTTTTTTTCTGGCTGAACTCTTCTGTCCAGAGACCAAGGATTTAAGAAAATGAGCAAGAACTGTTGGTTACAGTGTAGCATTTTTATTGAGCTGATGCTGTTTAGTGTTTCCTTGTATCTGAATTTCCGTGGAGACCTGATGCCTCTGGTCAAGCCCAGCTTGTTCAGGGTGTCACTGCTCAGAAACAGCAGCACTCTGTGGATGCAGCAAGTCCCCTTGCAGTAAACGTGGGAGGAAAGGCACATGAGAGGAGCACAGATATGAACTGTCAAGTTAGGTTATGATTACCTCGAGCACATATAGAGCTGCTTGCACAACTTGGGCTGTTGAATTTATATTAGCTAATTAGGCTTAAAATAGAACTGAGAACTGGGTTACTTGTGTGTTTGAGCATAGCTGGAGTTCATGCTTTCAGTATAGTCTGGGTTGAGTCTGAGGTGATGTGTGTTCATACCAATATCACCTTGCTTCTGATGCTGCTTTGAACTCTTTTAGATAGCCAAGTTTGGGAACATTGAAAGTGCACTTCTTCCCCCCATCCAGTAGATATTCCTGTATTGTATATATTTCTTATAATACAGAGACTCAACATTGGTTTTTTCCATCCTTTAGACTTGTCATCAGAGTCATATTACCTTGCTTGCTTCTGCAGCTTAAGACAAGACCACAGTGTTAAGCAGTGCTGGTGGTTTCTGCTTGTTTTTTACTGTTATTCAAGAATGTTTTAATTCATGCAGGGAAGTGTATTATATCAGCCCAATAGGGAACTAGCAGACAGCTTAAATATTTGGATGGAGACCTCTTCTTACAAACTGGAATTTTAGGTTTTAGGCCGAGTAATGTCCTGAGGGCCTTTTCTGTCTCTAAAGTGTTTTATGTTCTGATCTGTGTGGGAGCCCCAAATTGTCCAGAATTTAAAGGGGGGACAGTGTTTCACATCATTGTGGTGTGCTGTATGTGGATAAACCTTGCTGTTATTTCTTTTTAATGATATATAAGTAAGTGAAATTCCCCATTCTGTTGACAACAAAACAAATACAAATGAAACAAAACAAATAAACAAAAGCACTTTTGTTTAGAGGTTAAATATGGGAGATAAAGAACCCCGATCTCAGTCTACAGGGCAGACAAAACAGCAGCTCTGCAGCTACTCTCATGGTGGTTGCTCCTCCAGCCTTAGCTTGGTGGAGTGCTGTCTAAACCGCGGGACTTTGGGCAAGAGAGATGAATGTTAGGAAAATGTGGTCACTAGTGCAGTATTTTACAGGAAAACAAGTGGCAACAACAACAAAAAAGTAGTATACAATTTCACTGCTTAGAGTGAAATTGAGGTTCCAGACTTTGGATGAACATGCCTTTTCAAGGTATGGGTGCTTTAATTTGCATAGGGCCATGAAGACTAACAGCATTTGCAGGGCTTTCTTGCCTCTAAATGCTTAGATCAGAACCCTGGCTATGAAATACATCCTAAGTCTGTAAGGACAAAAGAAGGAAAAGAAACAGCAGTTTTCTGTAGTAGCATTGAACCTGTTTTCATCTGTGGATAAAGGTGGGCCAAGAGGGATCAGAATTTAGGGCTGTGACCGCAGCTCCTCCATGTTCGTTATAGCATGATGTGCATCAAAGGAGCATAAGCTGTATTGCAAGCTGTGTCAATATTTGGTTCTGTCAAAATGCTTTGTAATATTAAGTTGGCTTTACTGGCATATGAAACAGGGAAAAAGCTGTGATATCAACACATTTTGTTTCAACCTTCTTAGACTGAAATGTGTTCATTTTTGCTCTAAAACATCATTTCCTCTTTGTATCATGACATTTTAAACATTTTAAAATTTGCAGCAGAGTTGAGGTTATTTTTTCAAAATGAGATGATGACAGTAATCCTGGGAGAAATGTACTCTGAAGGCAGACATCCAGGTAATTCTTCTCTTCAGAAAAAAAAAATCAAATAAATAAAAATCAGTGTATTAGTTCGCTAGGTAAGAAACTCTTGGGAAGGTATTTCTTGTGCTCCTTTCCATTAGCTTGAAGAACTTCCCTGCTCATGCTCTAATGCATAGAAGTTTCAGAGAGCTTAGTCATATCTGTCAGTTTGGAGATCATAAATACATCCTTAAGGTATACTTAACTGGCAATTTTAGCATTTATATTTCCTCATAGATTTGTGAGGACACTCATATGTGAACTTAGATGAATTCATTTAGTAATTATGTCCTAGATTATGTTAATACTGCCTTAAAATATGAAATAGTATATGGAACAAATATAATCCAAGGACAAAGTTTCTTTCTTGTTTCAATGTATCTATTTTCTCAACTTTAAAAAGAAAACCAGGCCTAATAAATATGAAATTAATCTGAATGTGTGGATGCTTTGGTTTTCTGGGATTCTAAAATTATATTGTAGGATTGTAATTTCTGTGAATTATTTTATTCTTGAATAAATGTAGCATGGTACTTTAAAAATTTATGTATACATCCATTTAAAGTTTTCAGTGATGAAGCTTACTTTCAAAAAGAGTGGGTCTCCCTGGCCACTGCCACCCATTCTCCTTGCTTTTCACCAGGCAATTCCTTGGAAATGTTTCTCCATCTCATTTTAAAGAGATTGGGTCTTCTAGGTCAAAAAGGAGATTACAAAGATTTCCCAAGGATAAAATAGCTAAATTGCCATCAGTCTCTAAGGTGGTTAGCTGTGCAGTATGGTGTTTCTGTCTTTGCATTTCTTTTCCTCTGAGGGTGTCTCTAAGACCTGGTGGTTAAATTATATATATATATATATAAAACAATTTAACAAGAACATCCATAATGATAAATTTTATTGTGCTATATTTCCATAGTTTAACTATTCTCCAAGTAGTCCAAGGATTTGGAAGGTCTAAGTAAATTCCCATTACGGGAAAAGAGGGCAATAAAATTTTTAATAACAGTGGTGTTACCTTACTGTGAGAGGCACTGGTAGTTAGTGAATATGAATTAAATTCCATTTAAAAGGCTTGAGATTCCTTTATTTCATTGACAGTTATGAACTAAAGCTGTAGATCTCACTATTTTTAATAATAATCATTTCAGTATTACTACTGCTACTAATTATTATTTATTAATTGCTATTATATGAAAACTGGCCACACCTCGAAGACATGGTATTACAATTACCACACTTTATTCTACAGGCTTCCTCTTTCTGCTGAGTACAAGGTCTCTGAGGCAGTACAGCCATCAGATATTAGAAAGCTTCAGGCTTTCCCTCTTTGGTTAGAAGGAAGAGCATGCAGATCACTTCAGTCTCTTCTGTGGTGGCTAGTGCTACTAAGCTGTACGACCTCCAGGAGTCCAATTCAGCCATCTCCTAATTCTGCTGTTGTGGATGCCATCAAAGTGGTCAGCTATTGTTTGCCCTTAAATAAATAAGTAAAATCTCCAAATTTATACAAGACAAAGCATGGAGAACTGGGTGATGTTGAGATTTGTGTAACACAAATGAGCTGTATCTTTTCAATAATGTGTGTTCTTACGCACAGATACACTATTGTGTGCACACAGTAGTAGGTCCATGATTCCTTGTGGTGACAAGGTCCTTAAAAGGTCCATAACCTTTGTTATGTCCTACAGGCTGTTCAACCAAAAATAAACTCTAGTTAATACAGTCACAAGTGATACAACTGTGTACACTAATATCCTTATTTTCCCTTTGAGCTAACATCAGCACAGAAACTGATTTTCAATCTAACTCAAGCTATATCATAGAATCATAGAATGGTTTGGATTGGAAAGGACCTTAAAGAACATCTCGTTAAAAGCAGGGACACCTTTGTGAGAAACAATCTGTAACCAGTAACACAGGCTCAGGTGAGGATCTCAATGAAGTAGCATTTTTATTCACTATTCAATGGTGGGCATCCTGCAACAGGAATTTACAGCAAAAGTATATCACAACCTTATATTCCCTATTACCCAACGCTTGATTCCTCCCATTTCCTCATTGGCTGAGTACTACAGGTTCACAAACTACTCAATGCTTATTACTATGCCATATTAAGTACAATCTTATTTAACCAACCTTTAATTTCTTCTTTTCCTGTTTTTTTTTTTTTTGTTGTTGTTTTTCTTTTCTTTTCTTTTTTCTTTT
>CM021763.1:37928517-37996803 GCA_011075105.1 Heteronetta atricapilla | reverse complement strand
AAGGGAAGGGAAGGGAAGGGAAGGGAAGGGAAGGGAAGGGAAGGGAAGGGAAGGGAAGGGAAGGGAAGGGAAGGGAAGGGAAGGGAAGGGAAGGGAAGGGAAGGGAAGGGAAGGGAAGGGAAGGGAAGGGAAGGGAAGGGAAGGGAAGGGAAGGGAAGGGAAGGGAAGGGAAAGAAAAGGAGATGGAAGGAAAGAAGGAAGGAAGGAAGGAAGGGAGATCCTTTTCTTAGGAATATACTAAACAGTAGTGATACTAACACAATTAAAAAAAAAAGGATCAACTTGTCATGTGTCTTAAAGTACTCTGATAGAAACAAACAAACAAGTGCTTGATTTGATATGTGGTATATGCTCTGTGACTAATTTTTTCCATGGTGGGTATATGACAAAGAGTTAGTTACATGTTGGCAAAGTGTCATTAAACAAAATGGCAGGAAATACACTGAATAGTAGGTGGTGGTTTCATCTTTTGTAGAGGGCAACAGTATTGTATAGGGATGATTTCAATGGGATTTTTGTCAATGAAGAGACTACTCATGTAAAACACCCTGTATTTGCTTTGGCAAGACTAGTATGCCACTGATGGATATGGTGTATCAATTATTATTACTATTTCAGAAATTCTCAGTGGTTTTGCTAAAGTGCTGTGGTTTTTATCTGTGACAATAGAATCTATGGCAAACCCTTGACCAAATCTGCACCTTTGGAATTACACTGGTGTTTTTGAATTTGACTCAGCTGGAGATTTGTCTTCCTAAAAAGTCATTTAATAAATGATTTAAAGCCATCTGAAATTAGCATGTGCAGATATCTGAAGTACTTATATCATTTATAATGAGTTGTATGAATAGCCTAAGGAAAGAAAGAAAACATTAAAAAATTCTACTTTATGTATATACATATATATACCATCATTGCTACAGAAATATAAACATAAACCTCAAGATATTTCAACTGCCAGATGTTACACACCAAAGATAATTAAGTTTAGAGAGCTTGAAGTTTTATTCCCTTGTGGGTACTGGGTTCAGTGTCAGCCTTTCAGTTTATTAAGAAGATACAATTGTAGGTCTAATTAGATGAAGTTACAACATATCAGTTTACATTTGGAGTGATGCTAATGCTAATCTTCATAACGTACTGAAATTCTAGATTATTATACTGTTTCACATCTAGATACACTAGCATTGTATGTAGTGGTGTAAGCAGAACTTTAGCTACTGTACCTAACAGACCTATCAGTTATAGTGGTTTTTGGTTTTGTTCTTAAAAATTGTGTTCCCTCGTAGCTCTTGAGTTGTTACGAGGTGAACTGTCTGACCTGGGATCATAAAGTACCTTGTATAAACATGAGAGTTGCTTTCAAGCTGGTGCAGCAAAGAGTTTTCCTGACTTTTCCAAGGCTGAGTTACCTTAGAAACAGAACCAGAAGTGTCTGAGCTGACTAGGGCTCTTCCAGTCCTAAGGGAAAAATCCCCAGCTGCGTGAGACACACTTTGCCTAGGACAGCTGGTGCTGCTGCTGCTGGAAGCCACCAGGCTCCCTGGGACTTATTCTCAGCTCTGCCACAAAGCTGCTTTGTGATGCGCATTGTTCAATTTTGAGCTGCTTGGCAGTCTGCTGTGGTACAGCATGGAAGAGGGGAATGTGGTGGAGGTCACGGTTATGTTCCCTCAGCAACTGCTGCAGTCACACCTGTGAATGGAATATCTGCTGAGACTTCCCCAAGGAGAGATAATGTGGGTCTTTTTGCCTCTGCCACTGTCATTGTTCCCTGCCTTTCTAGTGGGACATGAGTTCTGGCCACACACACTGAGCTTCTCCAAGATTTAAGTAGGGTGCCACTCTTAGCAGCAGGGCCAGCTGGTAATAAACTCCCTTGCAGCTGGGACTGTGCAGCACCACTTCTAGCCAGGCTGTGTCCTTTTCTCTTACATTGCTTCCCTGTGTATTCCCCAGGTCTTGTTCCTGAAGCATGCAGAAGACTTTGCTGTCATACACATTCAGAGGTGGAGTTGTGTTGACATATGTGAAGAGCTCTGAGATCTGGAGATGGGAAGGGTGCAGAGGAAAGGCAGTGGGTGTTTCAGATCTGTTTGCATACACAGCTGTGGATCAGTGTATGTCATAGATGTGGAAGTATGCCTGTAGCGCTATAATGGATTACTCATATGTTGCAAAGTAGGTAGAAAACGCTTAATTTTTATCAGGATTGACTCATGTTTCTGTAGCTGTAGGATGGAAAAATATGCATTGAATTTCAGCTTTGTTCCACAGGTCAGACCGCTGTAGCTTTCCCTACTGCTGTGCAAGACGTGTTTCTTTGGGTTTAAGTAGTAATCTCATGTGTTCTCGGCTGCCTTCTTTTCTTGTCTGCATTTCCTTTCTCTATCCAGCCTGTCTTAACCTCTGCTTCTATTTTTTTTTTTTTTTTTTTTTTTTTTTTATATTATGTGTAGCATAATTATGACAACTGCTTTGATTGTGGATTGTCATTGACCCTTGTTGAAGAAGTATATTGTCAATCAACAAGAATTCATCACTTAGCACTGCTGGATTCATTGACTTTTTATCCAACTTTAGACCCCCGCAGTTCATGAAATGACATCTGCAATAATTTTCCATGCTTTTGACCTATGTCAACAGCTCCTTTATCCAACTGTCTTCATCTATTTTTATGTGCAAATCGGCAGCTGCTACTGCAAGTCAGAGAATACTGATAGGTTAGGAAAACAGCCTACTGTTCAATTATTTAAAAAGTACACAATTCCTCTTAAGCAGAGTAATCCAACTGTGGGAGTCTCACTTTCGTGACTCTGCACATGGGCAAGAGGAGTTTTGCCAGCAGGCTCAACCATCCCTCCTGCATTGCTGAGTAACAGCTTGGGTCTCACTTGTTCCACAGCCAGGTTATGTCCCTTGGATATTAGTATATCCTCCAATACTCTGATCCTGAATGTTTGACTTCTTGTCTTCAATTGAATGTGAAATGCAAATGGACAGTATTGTCAAATGGTACATTTAAATATAGTGTGTGTAACAGAAAATATGATGACGGCACAACTAAGATATATAACTGACTGTTTTTGCTACCCATGAGCAGTAGGAACAGTTTTTCTCTTATGGCCTGGTATGGGCCAAGCATAATCTTTTTCTGCCTCTGAGAGTGCCAGGGCTCACTCCTGTCCTTTTTCAGCCTGGAGTTCATTCTAATGTCAGTGTTCAGGGTTTTAAGTGTGTGAGGGATGAGGTGTGCCAGGTGCAGCCTGAGACTGTCCCTGCAGAGAGGCAGGGCAATTCCTTCTGTAGTCAAATTCTAAGTGAAAGTTCTGGAACACTGTCCAGCTTTCTACATAACTGTTTCCCCTTTTGCTCATCCAACCTGACTCCATACAGATTCATTGCTTGCTCAATGATATTTTACACATACCCTACTTGAGTTTTCTCTAGTTTTCTTTCTCTTTAATCTATACTGTTCATGTGGCAGAATGATGTGGCGAATGATGGCAGTATGAGGAATAAAGCCATGATTATGTTTAGGATTGGCACCTTCAGCAACTCTTTTTCATGGACTTAAGACCACACCTTCATGTTTAACTCTGCAACGTAAAAATAGATTTTATTATGAAATGCATACATTACCTCAGAGTTAGGGTGCTTTTTCCTTGTGCATTTTTTCCTCAAAATGCAGAGGATTATGCCTTCAAGTTGCTTGTAACTTCTGCTTTCTGATAATAACATTTTCACATGTTGGACTTGACATACTTCTAATCAATTTGAAAATATTTATTCAAGTAGACTGTGGTGGTTTTACCATGATAGGCAGCTGAACACCACAACCACTCTCTCACTCCCCCTCCTCAGATGAGGAGGGGAAGAAGTAAAGGAAAGAACAACTCATGGGTTGAGATAATTTAATTAAAGGGGAAAAATATTAAGGAAATATTATTATTAAGTAAACAATTCAACTAAAGGGAAAAAAGGGAAAGGGGTAGAGGGAGGGGGAAAGGAAATAACAAAACAAAACAAATAAAGGCTATGTGCAGAGGAAAAAATTACTCTCTACTTCCCACAAATGAGCGATGCTTGACTATGTCCTTGAAGTAGAGCCTCAACACACATAGCTGGTGTCTGGGAGGACAGACATTTTCACAACGAGAGCCCACCTTCCCCTCTTCTTCCTTTTTCCACCTTTTATTGCTGTGTGTGACATCATATGTTATGGAATATCCCTTTGGTTGGTTTAGGTCAGCTGCCCTGGTGATGTTTCTTTCTCACTTTTTTGTCCACCCCCTAGGAGGAATAGAGAGTGTCCTGATGGTGTGCCAGCACTTCTCAGCAGCAGACACAACACTGGTGTGACACCACTATTGTTCTAGCTACAAGTACAGAGCGCAGCACTGTATGGACTGCTGCAGGGAAAGTTAACATCCCAGCCAGACCCAGTACATAGACCCCCTCATGACATATATGAAAAACAAAGTAAATGCTGTTTTACAAGATTGGTGTTTGTATTTTAAAAATCACAGTGCTTTGATAACTGGGTGGATTTTTTTTTTTTTTTCCAACATGTTAAATTTTTCCCTTTGCTTTTCAAACTTTTTGTCATAGCTTATTACAGTGGAGATCTTATGCAGTGTTCTTATACGGGGCTACATTTTCAATGAATGAAAAACTAATACTTTCAATAAATGAAAGTGAAAATAGTTTTGTTTCATATAGAGATTATATTTCATTATATTCTTTAGCATTTAAAGAGGATAAAAGAGTGGCATGCTAGAATGAACTCAGAGCACCTTTTTTTCTATAGCATTGTTTTGTGCAGGTCTGTGAAGAAGAACTTCATCTTGTACAGAACAAGCCTGTGAGTGCTAAAGTGAGGAGACAGAAAATGATTTTTTTAAAAATAGTTTGGTCTCCAATCTGGCTTGGCTTTGATTTCTAGACATTCAGGAAATGGAACTTTCGAAGTTGAAGTCAATGGGAAAATGTGGACTGTTCCCCCTCAGTAAGTGTGACTTTATGGAAATGTTAAAATGCACCTCATTGTTCGCATAGAGTCTCCTTTTGGCAAGAGGTAGGAATCTGTATAATCAATTACTCCAGAGATTTTCCCTTAAGTCCTATAGGTTAAAAAGTGTGGATGCTTTTTTTAAAAAAAATATTTTTATACAAATGAGCTCTTTTCATACAGAATCAAAGAAATCCAGTATATACCAGGCATTCACAGTGATGTGTGCATGAATACCCATAAAATACTCAAAGGAGATACTAAAATAACTGCTGAGTCTTGACCTGGTCTTCATTAATATAGCCCAGTAATTGTAAAATTTAGGTTAGACTGAAGACTACTGGCAAGATTTTCTCTTTGCTTTTTTAGAGAAAATAAACAAACCTTAGGGTTCAGTGGAGTAAAGTGTTATATTTCTCTAGCAGTGGTATTTTCTGTAAAGTACACTTTAGGCATTGGCTTGTCAAATAAGAATATGGGTTTCCTGGGATGTTTTAAATTATATAGCAGGTGAGTGTATCAGTGTATATTCAGGATAAAACAATTACTAAGCAGCTTTCAACAGAAAGAATTTGCTAAAAATATTACAGACAAGGCTATACTCAGGAATGATCAAGAATGCTGTGTTGTTTTGGGTCACTCTGTCAAGCATCCTGTCTCCCTCAAGACACTCCACAGTTGCTGTCTGTGAATGGTCATTTTGACTTCCCCGTTCCACTTACATGGATATCCAGAGATGCCCAAGATAAGCCCTTCTTACATCATGTCCATCATTACAGAGCTACCTGTGTTATTTTTCCCATACATTCCCAAGCAGACATGCCGTTTGTTTTTCCCTGTATTTGAACAAAATCAAATGACTGTTTTATTTGTAGTAATTTTATACATACATGAAATTGTTCTTAGGTCTTATGTGAAGACAAGCAGTTACATTTCTTCTTCTGGCTTTGGGTCTGAACATGCATGCTGCACAGCTCTTCTGCAAAATTACTCTCTCATATGTTTTCCCTAACTTTCTAGGAGCTGAGGAAATAGGAATTATGGAAAACATCCAGAATATATTAGGGGCAGGACCAGCAATAAATACATATTCTGAAGAAAAGTCCATTTTTTGTTAAAAGGTAGTAAATAAGATCCTAAAAATATCTGTCCATGTATCACTCAAAGGTAACCATCAGCTATGCTACTGGCTTGCATATTAACTCAGTTGATACAAGCTATTGTACAAATACAGCATGTATACAAATACAAACATATATGCATATACAGAGTTCCTTATGTGTCAAGTTATTGTTCCAGTAAACTGGAATTGCACAGTGAGACAGTATTTGTGATTGCTTGAACTAAAGAGCTATCTGATAATTGTTCTCAGTAATGTCATTTTGGATAAAGGGAAAAAAGAGGAAAGGAATTAATTGATTTTTTTTGGGGGGGGGGCATCAATATAAAGTTGTATTAGTCTCCATATGCACTATAATGCCTTTACATTCAGTCTTTTTAATGATCAGCAGATATTTTCAGCTGAATAGGGAGTAAATAAACAGAGAAAATATATTTTCACAGTGAATAGTAAAGAGTTTTGTGATTTGTCTTGTCAGGAAAACCCCTCTTGTTCTGCCATATAGAGATGGTATTAACTTGTGTGGGTCATGCTGCCTCCTGGAATAGGTGTTTTTCACAGTTCTCACAGTTGCTGTCAGTACTTCTCAGAGGAGCTTTGATGCAGAGGAGTCCCTAATACAAAATAAATGTCTTGTGCCTCTGACTTACAGGTAATAGTAGTGTTGGTGACTACCTTCTCCGATTAATGTTCATGCACCTGAGTCAGTCTGCAGTGGTAGAAAGTTTAATTCTTTTCTGCTCGTTGTTTATAATTTGTGGATCTTTTCACATCTGTATCAGATCGTCAGATAGTGTTGAGGGTTGGCCTTTGTAACTCCTCCCTTCGGACTCAGATATGGATGAGTTTTCATAATGAGTTAACTAACATACATGTAGGGGTGTGATGCTTGTAGCTTGTGCCACTTTGAAATCTGTTGACTTAAACAGTTTTTTTTTCTGTAATTTTTAAAGATGGGGTAACATGTTCCTGTGACTCATTCCTTCAGCTAAAGGATGAGTCAAGGTGACAATAAATACTCTTTCAGCACAGAAATCCTGGGACCTCTCCTTCAGTTGAAAATGTTTCTAGCACTGACAGTCAAATCTCATGATAAGGGTTGGAAGATGGATCTGTGTAAGCTCTGAAAACCATTTTTTTCAGACCTATTTTTTTTTCAGACTTGTTGAAGCTTTTTAGTTATTGACAGCTAAATATTAATAATAGCAGAAGAGAGGTCCATGGTCTAAGGCAATCCAGGCAGCTACTGAGTCGGAAATCAAGTGCTACATAGGATGCTCTCAGCTGGCTTTGGATGCATTGGGAGGGTTGGACTACCCACAGGAAGTAAACTGAAGAAAAACAAGCTTCTTTTGTGAGGGTCCAGAAAAAAAAAAAAGTGTACATTTGCAGCAGGTGACAAGGAAGTAAGGTTCATTAAAGGTCAGTCATAAGATTTTTTTTTCACGGAGGAGAGGTTCACTTAAGAGGAATAGTGAACCCATTTTAAAGCTATCTCATCAGTCTTAAGACTTAGTGCTTACCAAAGTCTTTTGGTTCTACCTCATTTGTCCTCTGGACTGTTACACTCTAGATCTCACAGGCCTCCAGACTTTGCTAGATCAAATTCCTAAGACTGATTAGCTGCCCACTTCTGTTGAAGGGACCTCTAAGAGGTCAAGTAAGATCTGATGGGGTCAGTCAGCTCTCAGATTCTTGAGAGGGTGTCCACCAAGATGGATTTCAACTTGAGCTGAAAGAGGAGCAGAATCTTTCTTTGAAACGGAAAAGGATTTATGATTGTTATGATAAGACTAGAGAAATGGATTTCTGTGTTAGTATTTTGTGATAGTCCTGTATTCTTAAACTGGACAATTTTGTCTCTGAAAAAACAGTCTTGACCCTGAAGTTAATTCTTGAGAAGAGAAAAAAATAAATTCCTCTTTCTAAAGAAAACAAAACCATATGTTAGGGGTGATAGAGGTGAAGGTGGTATGGATCTCAACCAAAAGTTCTGGACCAGTGTCCACTATTTTCATAGTGGACCTATGTCTCTCTGAGGACCCCATGATTTGAGCTGAATTGTGAATGCATGGTAGAGATTAGCCTGCACACAGAAAACGTTAATACCATCTCTGACGAATGACAAAGAGAAATATGTAAGCTGAAAGTAAATTTCTTTTATATGTATGTGTGTGTGCATACACAGATATTCATGACCAGCAGAAGTTAAAGGTGCAGAGTTGGGTGCTAGGAGGAAATGGCTGTCTTGCCTGGGGAGAGCTGAATTGAATTTTTAAAGTTATATCCCATGAAACAATTCAGCAGAAATATGAGCTGTCAGGAAGCTAGATGAGCATAAATATAACCTAGGTTTCTCTGTGAATAGTTATACTATTTGCATTTGTAGAAACTAGCTCCCATTTAGACTAGCTAATGCAGAAATGACTGCAGAGTCCGATCTACTCTGAGGTTGATGTCACTTTCAGTGTCGCTCTTTCTGAGTGTGTAATGAATCTATGAAGAACAATTGGATGGACAAGAATATGATTTTCAGAACTAGGTTTTAACCCTTGTTTTTGCTTTTTTGTTTCAAACACTTTTTTGCTGGTGTCACTTAATTTGCCCTTGTGCTCAATACCCATCTCTTTCTCCCTGTACTAGTACTTTGCCTCAAATAAAGTTCCAGAGCACCTAGCTGAGAGAATCCTGACAAAGAGTCGCTCTACTAAAAATACAGTTTAATTTTGTTTTATTCACTCCAAGTGGTGAAGGTGATCTAGATATTGGTTAAGTACTACATTTGAATATTTTACTGAAAATTTTTATTTTGAGGAACAGACCTAAATGAAAAAAGAAAACAACTATCAGAAACTCAGTTCATTTCTCATTGTGGTGTACTGTTATGTTATGTAAAAATAACTGGTTTTATAAATTTGAAAAAGGTTCTATTCTAATAATGAAAAATAATAATAGCATGCAAAAGATGATTGCCAATGAAAACTTTCTAGCAAGGTATTTAAGTAGTTTCTCAAGGAGATTTGTAGCACTAACTAAATTGGACGTATTCCCTGGTGAACCATATGCCAAGGTGAGCTGTGCATTCCCACTGCCAAAATGAACTCTTTAACATGAAATATGTCTTAGACAATGGTAATGGGAAACTTCCCAAGATTTCACACATTTCTTGATAATCTCCATGGAACCATAACACTTACCAAATGTTTTCCTGGTTGGCAGGTGGAGTGGATACAACAGCAGGTGGTTAAAAGAAGGATAAAGAGGGATTATAAACCTGGAGGTACCCAATCCACTTATTTCAATGATCCCAAGTGGCCAAGCATGTGGTACATGGTAAGTACATAAAGCGTCATTGGCTTTGTTTCATGCCAGCATTTAGTTGTCTGCTGTGATATTTTGAAAGGGGGAAAAATACTGTGTTCAGAAGAAGCAAACTTCCTTTTTGTATGTAACTAATGAAGGTCTGTAAACTCCTTGCAAGTATTACAAGAATTCCCAGTGGGCCCTGCAATAGGAAACTTTTATTAATACATTCATTCATGAACTCTTCCTATTGCAAGATGTCTTGGGAATTACTTATTAGAGGATAAACTTTCAGAAGTGAGAAGGGAAGGAGCTTAGCCACAATTTGTGAGAGCGGTGAAACCACTTGTTTTCAACGTGCCTAATTCACTGTCTCAAACATTAATGTGATACAAATGTCCTGTGTCCTGAACCAGGAGAAAAGAGCCCAGAACACTGTCTGCTCAATGTTATAATTACACTCTTTTTAGTAATGAACAATTGCATTGTTAAAATAAATTGATTGTTTGTGCTGTTTCGCATCTGACATGAGTTGTGTGTTTTCTGAGCAAACTTTTTTAAAAAAATTTTTTGCCTGGTAGTCACAGTTAAAGCCTGCAGTGAAACTTCTTTAGTCATGATGTTTTTTTAAATTATCCTCATTTTACCTAGGAATGGACAAATAAAAAGTCATATATTTAGTTCGAGAAAGTGGGGGTAACAAGTTAGGCAATTGCTTCCATCTGACACCTTCCCATTGATGTTGTTGTGGACTTGAACCCTTTCCCTGCTGTTTTGTTGTAGTTCTAAGTCCTTGCATCTTGTTTTTTCACTATGTCAACACCGGCAGCAGGACACTCAGAAGGTTTATGACTTGATAGATTTAATTGCTTCAGACAGGGAGGAAATTATGCCTTTCTGGCAACAATATTACGGATAATTTTCCTGTAAGTAGACATGGTCTTTTCAGACTTTTTGTTAGTTCCAAAGCATTAGTTTATTATTTTATGTGAATAAATAAGTTTGTCCTAACACAGAATTCCAAATATTTTGAAGCATTTCAGTCTGACTTGTAGTTCATTGTTGCATGCATTAAAAATAAATAAATAAATAAATAAAAGTGGGGTTACAGCAATTTGCAGCTAACTCTAAACAGTTTCTGTTAATGAGTGCAGATAGTCAAAAGTCCTCATCTTCAAGTATATTTCACATATGAGCATGTCACCAGCCAAAAAGTGTAGTAGCTTTGCTTTTCAGTTTCCAGAACTCCTATATTTTAATAAGAGGTAAAGTAATAACTTCAGTTCCAAAACTTCTCTCATATTTATTAAAGAACTGTACTATTGACTCATCTTTTCCTGTGGAAAAGTGGTTCCATCATACTTTTTCTGAGCTATTGGAGATCTCAGTGTTTGAGGCAGTATCTATCCTACATTCTATGCTACAGTAGAAATTACTTCATTTTTGTTTCAATGCTGCATTGTTTTGATACAGCAGAGGGTTTTTTAAGCAGTTCATTGTCCACCTTGAAAACAGCTTTTATTCAAAATGTAATACTTCTCAGAAGTTCTTTGTGAAAGCTGTATTATTTTGTGTAATTGGCTCATGGCAGGACTTTTTTTTCCAGTTAGTTTCAATGTGTGTACTTGATGTGTGTACTTGTTATCTTCCCTAACACTTGTGTTTATTCAGTCTACCTATCCTATAGATATGTGCATAAGGTGACAGACAGATTTCAACAAATGAACGTAGATTGTAACAGTCCTCTCAATTTTCTTTTTTTTTTTTTTAAATTTCAGCTTTTTCAATTAAAACAAGAAAATAGATTTAACCTTAGATAGCCTGCTCTTATTGTTACAAACTTTCAACTCTGTGTTTGAACAGAAATAAACAAATTTCAAGAAAATAATAGTAGTAAGCGAAAGCCTACTACTACAGTATGTTTTACAGTATTTTATGTAATTTCTCCTTTGTGTTCCTGTATTTGCATGCAAGATTTTTAGTGTCAAAAATAGTTTTTTAATTGAATTGAATTAGCTTGGTTGGTTGGTTGGTTTAGTTTGTTTCAAATTAGTAATAGGTGCTTATAGCAGTTGCCTGTAATTTTGTTCAGGAAGATAATGGTCTCCTGTTAATTAATCAGTTGTGTTGCCTACCCATATTGGTTCGTGGCTTCTTCACCATTGTCATCCTATCATGGAAAACCTGTTAGGACAAGTGATCTCTACTGCTGGTTATGTACAACTTTCAGAGTATTTTCATTTCTGTACCTGAAAAAAAGGTCTCCTCACATACAGGCTCTCTGGGGAGACACTGTTCCTGGCTGATTGCATTTACCTCTATTGAAGAACTCTTGTTTATTTGCAATATCTTTAGTGGTAGTGGTTTGATGACATTTTGTTGAGAATGATCAGGAAGTATTAGTGCATACATCATTGCAACAGAGAGAATAGCTAAAAATATGTGAATGAGTTGACTTCAGGACTGACTTGGGTCATTACCAGATATCGTCATATATGACTGTATTTGTGATTGTAACCATAGCTACTTTTGTTAATCTTATTTATCTTTGTATGTTGGGAAAAATAAAGGAATTTGAGGTTAGCTAATGGTTTCAGTCACTGTTATGTCGGAGGTCATTAGGTTGCTGGCAGCAGACATGTTATTGAGAAAGTAATAAGGTATTATCATGTACAGGTTTGCATTTTGATTAATAAGTAACTTCGTTGTGGTTAAGATTGATACCTTTGGCCATTGAACTGGTATAATCTCTAACAGAGCTGTAAATGTAGTTCAGATTTGTTGACACAAGACCTTTTATTCAAAGACTTTGTCAAACAAAATCTGATTAATGTTCTTCTCTCCCATTTTCATCTTCACAAGTACCTCACCTTGTAATTTTAATAGTCCAGACTAGAAATAATACATTTTTGTTTGTGTGAGATCCATGACAAGAAGTTAGAAAGGTGATTCAGGCCTTCTCTCTGTTTTGGGTTATCACAAAGGTTAAAAGTATCTCTCAAGAACTATTCTGTAAACAAATTGAAAGGTATTTTTTATTGCTCTATTTTTCTCCATTTACTGTAAACACATTCCTAGAAAGAGTAGAGAGATTAGAAATATAGATATTTCACTTTACAGTTCAGTAGAAGCCAAAGCAGACAGAGTTTCCAGAGCCTCTCATCACCTAAACAGGTATTCTTGTACTTTTTCATTGCTAGAGGATTATCTATTGAGAAATTACTGCTTCCATTGCTTTCTAATACCCAGGTGTAAAGCAGGTAAAGACAATTTTCTTATGTCTTTCCTCACACAAAGCAATGAAAGCTGGGGAAAAAAACAACAAAAAAAAAAAACAAAAAAAAAAAACCTGC
The DNA here is from genome assembly GCA_011075105.1 of Heteronetta atricapilla. Taxonomy (NCBI): domain Eukaryota; kingdom Metazoa; phylum Chordata; class Aves; order Anseriformes; family Anatidae; genus Heteronetta; species Heteronetta atricapilla. The sequence goes on along the minus strand of CM021763.1, from coordinate 37,984,016 downwards.
TCGATCATGACCTCTGATTTTTGAGGCATCTGTATTTAAAAGGTAAAATAGAGTCTTTTTATAGATCAAGACATGAAACTTCACATAAGAGTCACTGTTCAAATACTATTTGAAAATGACCGACAGACTTGGGTCCAGCTTGCTTAGAACTGATAGCAAAGAAATAAAATCAAAGGGAAGGAAAGTCCTTAGTTAACATCCCTTTCCAAATATTGAGTCAGGAGAAAGCTAAGTCCTGCATGATATCCCCAGAGCTCAGCTATCTGTGTACCACCATGTTCTATCTAATAAATTTATTCTCTTTCACTGGTGTTGACAAAATAGCCTGTTTGTCAATAACTGGGTGGACTATATACAATCCGTTTGCATAACTGAAAAAGGTCGAAGTCAACCCTAAAATCCTACTGCTATCTGAAACCGTTTTACTTAACCTGTAATAACAGCAAACAATGTCTTTGGAATGACTAGGAGGACTTTGTGCCTAACCAATTTCACCATTCCTGCCAGTTGTTTTAATGAGTTTCCTCATCTTGCTTGCATGGAGAAATGGTCATAAAAAGTGGAGAAGGTGAAGATAAATATATATATATGGGAAGATATGGTTAATAAAACTAATTTTCACTTTTAAAGAAATTTACTAGACTTCAATCATGAGACACTCCTTGTTGACTATTTCTTTTTGCCTCCTGCTTCAGAAAAGCTTGGTAATGGTCAGGTGAAGCTGGAGTTATATCAACATACAAGAACTGCTTTCTGCAGCTGCAGTCTAGCTCTGCTGTTATGCTGGGCCTCTTTGCATAGTTTTGTAAAATAGAATGTAATGAAGAGAATTTAATTTGACCATTGTTTATTTTTTAACGAGCCATTGTTAGACTACAAAGACACGGACTATGTCTTTGCAGTTAGTTCAGACAGGAACAAGTATTTTTCAACATTGATTGAGTTTAATCCTCTCCAGTACTGTTATCATCCTTTCTATTCTTAATAATAACTGCTAATACTGACAGGATTCTCCAATTTAGAGAAGAACTTTTCACTTTCTACCAGGTTCCTTCTACTCTGTATGTCCTAGTTACTGCTGGACTGGAATTGAATGTATTATAAGGTATTTTTGTATAAATGAGAATTTTTACAGGAAAAGAGGTACAATGTTTTGAGATGTGAGGCTGGAGGGAGATGCACTGTTCTCTAAAGCACATAAGAATAAATATGATAGTTAAAGTTTATAAGCCAAATGTTTTCTTATGACTGGATGCCAGTGAAGAGGAAATGTGTATCCAGAGGTTACTCCTCATATCTGGAGAAGTCGTGGCACTGTCAGAGAGAACCAGTGCAAACCTAGAAAGCCGATTGCAGTAAATCACTGGGGTAAGATTGTATTCCTCTGAGAAACTACAGCATGAGATAAATGAGCTACCCACAAAAGTAAATAATACAGCTTTAAAAATGGTATTATGCTTAAAGAAGCTATCTGTGGTCCCTAAAAGTCATACTTAGGGTTCATAGTGAAAATTTATGTAACAGTGAACCTTACCTAAGAACCTAGGTAATAGCTGACAATATTACTAGGGCTGTAAACCACAGCAAGAAGTGGAACATATGAACTTGCCTGCCAGCTTCTATAGATATAAAGCTATATCTAAAGAAGTTGCCAGCTTCTAAGATATAAAATGAGTGAGATAGTCACATTCATAAGGTGCCTGGAATGGAGGAAGAAGCACACCACTTACTATGTATGTAAACCAAAGAAAACACTGTCTTTTCATTGCCATTGCTAAACACATTCCAAGCTAGTATTTAGTACCATTAAAAACATAATCAAAGGAAAACTCCAATTTTGCTTTATATATACCTTAGGTCCACAGTGGTGTCAGCTCACCATCTTTCTTAAATCTCTTTAAGGTTCATTTTTACTGAGCATTTCTAAGTCCTTCCTCTTTTGAATTTTTTTTTTTATTATTTTTTTTCTGAATCTCTTCCCTTTTATCAACTTTTATTTTCTCTTTCCATACATTCCTCGTTATTCCTTCTTTCTAAACATAAAACATGCTTTGTGAGTTGGTGAAACACCAAATGCCGAAAGCAGAGTACTTCATAGTCTTTTATTTGGAACCCAGAAGAAGGACTTTGTAAAGCTGCACTGTACCTCTGTATAGTGTAGTTTTCTCTGACTGAGGGAATATAACAGATATGCACTATCAGACACTAATTCACATGACCTTTTAAAAAAATGTGTTATTTTAAATTGTTATGTTTAATTAAAACAAATTAAAATCCATTAGATATAATGCAATTTGGTTACTGAAAAGTCAATTTTTCTTATATATATATTAAAAATGCTCGTAATAGAAATCTGTAAACACAAAACAAAGATATAACTCCTGGATGTGCTGCTTCTCCAAATGGTTATATTCTGACTTTGTAGGCTTTAGGAGAAGCGTTCCCAGTTTCCAAAACTGAACTGAAAGGACAAACAGATGCACAAATTTTGCTGTGAATGAAAAGTTGGTAAATAAACAGAAACAGCATATGGTCACATGGCTAGCACTGAAAGAAGTTTGTAAAGGGAGCATCAGTGCTGGAACTGGATGTTGTTCAGCACACTGAGTTGCTGAGTTTAACTTACCTCCCAGTATTTATCAGTCATCCTTTTATACTTGCACAAAAACATTTTTGGTGCAGACAGATAAAATGTCATTTATACCATAATTGAGTATATTTATATTTGTTATACCATATATAACAAATATACCTTACAGTCTGATGAGCCCTCTAGTAGTGGCATCTGGAGCTGGATGCCTTCAGCTCTGAGGAAAGCAAAACCCAGGAAAAGTTGCTACTTTTCACTTTCAACAAGGACTCTGAAGTGAGCATTACTGTGAGATTTGGTGAAGGAACTGGAATACCCAGCTTTGTTGCTTCAGGAAGCTCTTCGAGTGTGCTACATCAGCAGATCGTAACAGTCCTGCTATATTTGTGAGCCCCCAGGTGACTTAGTCTAGCATCCACCAGAAGGGGCAGACAGTCCTGCTCAGGTGCTATGTAGCTGATGCTAGAAGGCTGCCAGAATAGGGCTACTAAGCCTTTACCACCAGTGAGTAATGTGAGGCTTAAGGTCCTGCAGCCCTGAAATAACGTGGGAGAAAAGTTAGACAAGCCAGTTTCCTCCTCTGCGCTGCTGCTGATGTCTGTGGGGAGTTGGCTTGTCTTGTATCTCCCTCCCAACTCCAAGTGCGAGTGGCAGAGCTGAGGATTTTATGATCCTGGCCTGGCCCTTAATGAGGTCAGCTAAGGCAAGTGGGATTGTGGAAGGAGACAGAGGGGGACAAAAGAGGGAGTGACAACAGCCTGATGAAGTGGGCTAGAGGGAGATGGAGTGAGGAGGAGAGGTCACAGTGTCCAAGTGCAAGTCCAAGCACAGAGGAAACAGAATCTGGGACAGATTTTCACCTGCCACATGGTAACACCATAGCAAATGAATATATCATCTTCCTTTACTACCTCCTAACAGTTTATTTCAGACACACCTATGCCAGGCATTGGCAGCTAAGCAAAAACCTCACTCTCTTCTAACTGTTTTCCAATTAGTCTCTCTTTCTGTCTGTGCAGTTGATGCCAAATCATTGTTCTTTATGAGGTGGCATGAAATCTTTCTAAGTCTTGTGCATATTTTGTAACTTGGTTTGTTTTTTGCATGTGCTTTTTGTATTTTTTTTATTACATGAGAACATTGAGCCCTTCTTTTTTTCAGAATGATAAGAAGACAATGATCCATGACATAGCTTCAGTGAAAGTGCCAATAGAAAGAAAGAATCAAACTGCCTGTCAAAATATTACCTTGCAAATCTGTGTATGGAAACATACCTTTTGTTCTCTGTGGACAGGGTAAAACTAATAATGTAAGGTCATGTAATACACAGTTTGACCTAAATTCATTTCCTCTTGAAAAACAGCAGCACACTTTGGGTAATCAGAAAGCTGAAGAAGTGATTTTATCCTTATCTACTGAAGAAAATATATATTATTAATGCAACTACTTTAGCAAGATTGACAAATATCTAATGACAGGAAGAACAGATAGGCTACTTGATCTGTTCTTTTGGGAGATGCAGTTGTGACTTCAAGTAAGCAACCTTGTAAATGGCCAGGAAACATGAAATGGAAGTCAGCACTGTTCAGGGATTGTGCCAGTATTTTCACTGAACCAAGAAGCAGAAATACAGAAATAATTTCCATACATGCTTTGGAAGAGTTTTTCCCAAGTGTCAAAGTTTTGGTGATATATAGCAATAGCACACATTCCTCTGCCTATTTACTACAGTGATTTTATCTTCAGAGGGATAGTATCCACTTTTATTTTATCTTTCAATAATTTATTTAAAATATATATATTTTTTTCTGAGTAGCAACTGAGACATATTAAGAAACTGCAGGTACTTTTCTGTGTAATCTTCTTTTGTGAAATACCATTTCTGTAGAATGTTGCATTTTTCTCAGCTGCTTTTTACTGGGTAGCTTCTGCAATTAGTGAGGAAATGATAGTATCACAAAATCTGTGCTGAATTTCTAATAAGACATATCTTTAGCTGTAGTTCAAAATAAACAGCTAATAATAAATGACATGGAAGATTAGGTGGACAGAAAATTGCTAACATTAACGACTGCAAAATGTGTTATATTGGGGGGGCAATTTGGTGTGTTAGATTTTGTCACTCATACCTCTTCAACAGAAAAAAAAAAAATCGTGTAAATTTGTAGACACATATTTATCTCAAAGCACATTTATTTATTTATTTATTTATTTATTTATTTATTTCAAAGGAGAAGGAATTTGTCTGGTACTTTCCAAGAACAACTACTTAGTTATCCATCCACTTTTAATTTTTGTTTATTTGTTTTTGTTTTGTTTTTGATCAATATCAAGTAATCAATATCAAAACAGAAGGAACTCAACAGTTCATTTTGTTGTTCCATAAAAAAATGGAAGAGGTAATTTTCGTTAACTGTTTAAAATGCTGCTTTGCTTCAAACAATTTATGTATTTTGGCTATCATTTACATACTAAAATCATAGAATCATAGAATCATAGAATATCCTGAGTTGGAAGGGACCCTTAAGGATCATCAAGTCCAACTCCTGACACCGCACAGGTCTACCCAGAAGTTCAGACCATGTGACTAAGTGCACAGTCCAATCGCTTCTTAAACTCAGTCAGGTAAATTGCAGGTACTTCAGGAAAAGTATTGATAAATATGATACTTATTTAATATGTTAGAGCTTTTAACACATAAATAATGTTATACAAACATCAGGAACTCCAAAGTGACCAGAACTGCACTGCCAGGATGTACAAATCAATGCTGAATCTTGCCTGCCTGTCTTGTGGTCCAATTGTTACAGAACAAACTGTTGTGACATCCTTAGTTCACTCTCATCAGAAACAAAGTTGTAACCTATGAAAGTTTCATACATTTCTAATACAAATAGTAGCTGTATTACTGCTCAGTCAAGGAACAGGGAATTATATTTGCTTCTATACAACAATTCCCTAACCATTCTGTACCCAAGCAAGCCTGGTCTATATAGCATATCTCTCCTTTACTAGGAAGAGATAGGAGAACTACTGTTTATCTTTCAATGATGTTAGGTCTCAAACCATTCTTGAAATATCATTATGTCTCTCTTTTAATGGAAACAAATGCCATTTGACTCAGGATACCATCAGAATCTGTGCCCTAGCCTCTTTTTCCATGTATCACACAAGCAAACATTTTGACTAAGGTTACAAATATGCAGAGGACCTTAATTCTTGCTGACCCTAAAGCTCCCTTTTCAACCATGTTTAAAAATAAAAATAATAAAAAAGAAGCAAATACAGTGAGAAACAAACTCTTCAAGAGTGTGTTCTACATCACTTCAGGAGATGCAGGACATCCTCGGCATTATCTGCAGGTACTTATAATGTCAAAAAATCTGTGGTGTGAGTTACAGCTGTTGTTCAAGCTCCATGAAGAGGATTTTCATCTAACTAAAGAAGAAACAACTAGCAGAGGAGAGTAGTTCTAATGGCACCATTTTGGAGAGAAGTCCAGCACAATGCAGTCCAGCAAATGGGAAAGGTCCTTAGTGTATTTTAAATATGGATGTGGCGAAAGTTAACCTAAACTAAGTGATCATTTTGAACTCACACATCGCATACAAGTGAGTCTTTCAGCACAAATTCCCAGTTCTCCTCAAAGAGGTAGGACTTTTCGGAAAATAAGCTGATTCTGAGGGTAGGAGCAACTTGGACAATATTTGTGCTTGGTCTTTTGCTATGGAGGTTATCAATTCGGTTAAAACTTCAGACTAGCTGTTTCAAAATAAACTTACTTCCAGCAAACAGCAGAAATTCACGGTAGCCAGAGGGAGGAAATGTGTGGGAGGGAAGAACCTTATACAGCCCCAAGGGATACAAGTGGGATACAAGGGATACAATCTTTTACAGTGTTGATACTACTTTTGTCTTGACCTTTCTATTCCATTAGAATTCACTAATTCATGAGTAGCATGCCATTTAAAAATATAATTGCCATGTCTTAATTTATTTTGATGTGGATTTCCAACAGAAGAAGGAAGTTATTTCCAGTTTTGAAAGCAATTCAAAATTACATTAAATTCAAATATTATAAGCACAGAAGCAAATATAAATATACATAAGAGACTACACCTTAAATATACAGTGTGGTTTTCCTCTTGTGTGTCTTTAGGACAAGAAAGTTTATTAATGCTTGGAAGGTAACGTTTTGTTTTGATGAATATCAACTCATGGCTACAAGATTATATTATATATTATATAGATTATTACAAGATTATATTGGGGAACCGGAGATCTCATTTAGAGAAAAATAAATACAATTTTAAGCAAAGAAAAAATGTTCCTGAGGTTATGAAGAGGTTGAATAGTTTCCCTTTTTGTTCAACTTCCACGTATCCCTCCACATTTAATGTTGAATCAAGAGACTTTTTTCCTTATAAGTCTCTGGTCTGTCCACAAGTAAGTTGCAGAGGAAATTTTGTTAAGTATAAGCTTTCAGACACAGTGTTTGAATGAACAGCCCCCCATGTCATGGGCTTTACACAATCCCAGCTGCTGCAACACTAAGATCTGTCTATCCTAAGATTAGGGCCTTAGGTTAACTAAGGCCCTATCTACATGAATTGGAATGTAGATAGAGGAATTAATACAGCCTACTTAACAAGTTTTATAGCCGTTACAATTTGCAAAGAAATCAGTCTGCACACAGAAAATGTGATTCTGGAAGAATGCCCTGAATTCTTCTAGCCCACTCACTTCATTCCTGAGAAAAATTCCTCAGTGACCTGCAGATGAAGTTTTTCAAGACACCAAAGACGCCTCAAGGCTTCCTTTCTCATGCAGAATCATAGAATCATAGAATGGCTTGGGTTTGAAGGGACCTAAAAAATCATCCCATGCCAGCCCCCCTTGCCATAGGCAGGGATGCCACCCACTAAATCAGGCTGACCAAGGCCCCATCCAAGCCAGCCTTACACACTTCCAGGAATGGGGCATCACAGCTTTTCTGGGCAATCTGATCCAGTTCCTCACTACCCTTACAGCGAGGGTCGTAATGTCTAATCTAAATCTATCCTCTTTTAGTTTAAGACCATTCCTCCTTGTCCTGTCATTATCTACTGAGTAAAGAGTCCCTCTCCATCCTTTTTATAAGACCCCTTTTAGTATTAAAAAGCTACAGTGAGATCGTCCCAGAGCCTTCTCTTCTCCAGGCTCAACAGCCCCAGCTCTCTCAGTCTTTCTTTATAAGAGAGGTGCTCCAGCCCCCTGATGATCATTACATCCTAATATCTACAGTCTCTTTGCCCCAGCTTCTCTAGAATGCCCCCATACCTTGCTTCATCTCTTATGAACAAACCCAGGAGAAGTAGTGTAGCAGACAGCAAAGAAATCAAAGAAAAGGGAGCAGGACTATCTTTGTTGATGGTATTGAGAGGTTAGATTCCTTCAACTTTCTTGATGATCACAACATTCTTGGTTTTGATTTCATTGTTAGGTGTATGTGCTATCCTGGTATGGCTTTCCTTCTTTTAAGGCAGTCTCATGTAGTTTCTATCTGCTCTCATTCTAGAGTGGTGATAAAATATTACTTAAAAAATAAAAGTATTGTGAAAATGAAAGATTAAATTTTTTTTTTTTTTTTTTAATACGTCTGCCCTTTGAAAATATTTGCCCAAACATAGCATGACATTGACCCTCCCTTTGGTTAACAGGGAAGTTGCATTGTACTGACCAAGTGAGAGAAAACAAAAATCTAAAAGGTTCCTGCCTTTTACCCCTGCTCACATTGGACTTGCAGTCTGTTTTCACTATGTCTGGCTGCTTGTTCTTCTTTAATATTCAAAAGTTTGAAGTATTGACCACACCATATGAAACAGCTGATGTTGTTTGGGACTTAAGACATAGCCCAAGATCATGTTATACATTGTGTAAGGTATTGCCACCAAAACATCTTGAGCACTAATTCAGTAGATATTTTCAATGAATGAATCTACAAGAGTAGCCAAAACCACTCTGTAAGCTTGTTTTGTTACTTTGCCAAGACCTAGAAAAGTATTAGATTGTCTCAACATTTGAAAGTCTCACACACACACTTAAGATTTATCCTACAATCTAATAGGAAAAATAAACCTGAGGCTGAGCCATTCATCTATTTTAGCTGCTTAATATTTAGAAGTCTTATCTGAGTGTGATGGTGAATGAAACAAGTTGTGACCCATGTTGCCTCCAGACAAGCACTGAGCAGCAGAGATCTCATGATGGAGTGACATTGTATAGGGAAGGACAGGAATAATTTACATGTCTGTATATATGTTTGGATTAAAAAAATCTAAGTCATCACCATTTTTGTTTCTAGACAGTTGTAAACAGTAGTGCTACATTATTTGATTCAAATTAGAAAGTTCAAATTAGAGTAAGCCATGGAATGACAGACAGCCTTGAGCATGTTTCTCCCTTACTTTCTCTTTCCATAGAAGCACTACGAATAGCAGTCATGCTGCATCAAGTTGTTCATTTGCCTTGAAAGATCTTGTCTTTATTATAGAACACAAAAATAAACTGGTCTGTACCCATGCACAGAGGTGTACTTGGATTAGAATTTATCCAGAAGTAATAAAAAATGTTTTTTAAAAAATTGTGTCCTCATAGTCTAAAGGCCAAATGGGCTAAAAAAGCAAAACATCACCTCATTTGTATGTCATATAAATTCTATTTTAACATTTTTGCTTTACATATTTAATTAAATAATGAAGATCATTTTATTCACAGTAATTAATGTTTCTGAGAGTATTTGAATTAGACAACAAAAATCCATCTCCATTTGAGGGCAGTTAAATGGCAGAGAAAGGTTCATATCTCCCACACCCTAATTCCTACTGAGGTTTCTGTGGAGTTCCTGACATTGTTGCTCTAGTCTCATAGCAGCCAGCATCGGGATCTGAACTACTTTGGTTGATTCATTTCACAGATAGGGCAGAGGATTGTCATGATCATTTAGTCTGACCAACAGTCACTGCAACTGGTATTCTACAATCACAGGCTTAGAATTTTTAAGCTGTGGTAGGCTTTCAGAGATACATACATATATTAGATTAAAGATTGCATTTGTACAAGAGTCACACCAGTAAGAGCATTGTGTTAATGATTGACTGTTAAAATAACTTACACCTTGTAGTTGTATATTTGTCTTGTTCTGTACTTGCCTTGTTAGGCTGTTCTCCCTAATAGATTATAGGAGCATCCCCCTTGAAAAATTTCTTCCATGTTGAGTTACTTGCATGCTGCAATCAAGTCATGTCTTCTCCCTCTCTTAGATAAAATAAATATATTGAGCTTGTTAAGAATCATGGTAAACTGTTTTTCCTGTACTTAGTTCAGAAAACAAGCAGCAAGAACTAGTTGCTCATTTTATAAGAGTGTCCTTTTTGAAACATGCACATGTAATTCCAGGAACAGTCTCTGTCAGTTATTGTCATTTTAAAAAGTGTATTAACCCACTTTTCTTGCTATTGCACTGCTTATCCATCAAAGGATAATACGTTTCATACGTTTCAAAGGATAATATGTTTCATAGAACATCTTCTTGAAGTTACAGCATACCATACTCCTTATATCCTTTTCACTATTACTCTGCTTCCGGACACTTTCTCTCTTTTCATTCCTTGCACTGTTGGTCCTCCATGCTTAACTGTATGATTTTATATATATAAAATTATATTACAAACACACAGTTTAAATAAGTTCACCTTCACAAATAATCCAGATCACGCTGGCTCTATGACCATCATTACTTCTCAATCCACATCTTGTCATTAGATCTGAAAGCATGCCATACAAGTATGTAACTTCATCTTTCCTATAGTACAAGGAAACATGGTAGCCTCTATGGTAGCCTCTTAAGATTTAAGATTTAATAATTGCACATGGTCACTAATGTTTTCTTAAACAAAATGTGTTTGATTATAACTGTCCAAAGAAGGGCAACAAAGCTGGTGAAGGATCTAGAGAACAAGTTTTAGAACAGGCTGCCAAGGAAATGGTCCGGTCACCATCCCTGGAGGTCTTCAAGAAACATGTAGATGTAGAACTGAGTAGCATGATTTAGTGGTGGACTTGTCAGTACTAGGTTAAAGGTTGGACTAGAGAATCTTAGAGGTCTTTTGCAGCCTGACTGATTCTATATCTGTAAAGTCATCATATGGCTTCAAAGTACAGATATGTCAAGCCTTCTCTAACTTCCTGATGAATGGCTATGTTATTAAAAGCTGACGGATTCATGAATCCATCTCTCATGAATCCAAAGAACTCATTAAACTTCTAAGTAAATAAAAGTATTCTTGTAACTGCCTCATGCATTTACGTGATAGAACATAACAGCTGAAAAAAAAATAATTAGTTTTTAGGAGGTGTGTTATATTTCCTTGAGAATTCCCTCATTTAGTTGGAAGACTCAGTGAAGCTTTGTGAATTGTGTTGGGCATGCATTCATGTCAAAATAGTATTTGACAATACTATTGGAAAAGAAGATATATTTACAACAGAGATTTGAAAATTGGGAAAGCTGAGATTTAGAAAGCCAACAGACATGAATTACAGAAGAGACTGATAGAGACATTAGGAATAACAAGGAAGAATGCAAACTGCAGAGAAGAGGAGCCATGAAGGGTGTTTTGTAGCTGAAATACAAGGAAAAGTGATGAATGTAGAAGAATTGTCAACAATCACAACATTAACAACTTTTATCTTTAGTTATATCTGTTTGTGTATTGTTTTCACTTGCAATGCTCTTACCATAGTTTTACTTATTGTTTTCTCTGGGTGTCTGCAAAAAACATCTGCAAATTTCCTGTTTTTTTTTTTTTTTTTTGGTTATTGTTGTTTGTTTTTTGCTTGTTTTGTTTTGTTTGAGATACCTGCAAATGGTAAGGCAGTTATCATTGACAGGTACTGCATTTCAAAGCTGAGACATGGTGTATACATAGGCTCTGTAAACCTGACAGTAATGGATGAGACTTTTCTTCCCATTTCCAGTTAGACCAATTACATTTTCTAGTCCTTGATGTACATAAAAGGTGCTTATAATGAGCTTGTATGTTCTCCTAGTATCAGTTCAAAATTAACTTCTCAGTTCAGTTTGCATCATTCCACATACTCAATTACTTTATCTGCAACTGGGGGAACTTCCTTCATAGTACTGCTGCAGTAAACACAATCTGTCTTTAATGATAAAGATGTTCGGTTTAGCAACAGCTCCCAAAGACCCTTAAAATCTTTTTACTAGAAAGCACTGTAGACATTGGTCTATGCCTAGTTCTCCATAAATTCAATGCCTGATAATACATTGCACTTCTCCAGAACCTTTCTGCAATATTTATATTTTCTAATACAGCTTGAATCCTGATACGCTACTGAGATTTCTTTTAAAATCCATTCCAATATTCACAGTATTTTACATTCTTTGTCTACTTTGCACAGTATTTCATTTACAGCTGTCATACATTTCTGAACTAACCTTCAGCATTTCAGAAGGACTTTAACATTTAATCAGTTGAGTCAAATTTTCTGAGACAGTAGAAAGAGTAACTGTCTAGTTACTCTTTTTTGCCTTATCCAAAACTTTCATTTCTTGAATACTTTTTCTTTCCCATGTCTCACTAGATTTCTCAGGGTTAGTTTTCTCATTTCTGCCAGATGATCTCATCTGCAAAATATAACTAGCCACTCCCTCTAGTGGTTTGGCCTTATCTTCCCAGGTTTCTCTTATAATATGTAGTGTGCCTTGCATTCATCAACCATAGCATGTTCAAAAGCCCATTGGTGCCTATGGTACTTACTTCCCTATAGGCAAACTAAAATAGTAGCCATTCATCTTAGACTGATCCTGCACTATTAATGAATTTTCACAGCATGCATTTCAGAGTTAGATTAAATATTTCTATAAGGCTGTCTAAGGAGGGTATAGAGTGATTTTTATACTTCTGTCTCAAGAGAATGGTTTCATGAGCTTAAAGTTTGTCCTCTGGCAAGTTATAATCTCCTCTGACATACCAACCCAAGCAAATAATGGGACCAAGGGTACAATAACCTGATGGCTCTTTATAGCTCTTAGGGAAAAAGACTTCTAGGTATCAAGTAGCATAGATGTTTATTGCAGAAGTAAAGCTCTGTGAAACAGTTCCAGCCCCAAGAACACAGGAAAACGCAGAAAAACTCCCACTGTGTTCCTAATAATTGAATATAGGACTGTCACCATATTCTGAGCTTCATGTTCCCCATTTCTGCTACCATCTTTTGTCCCTTGAGGAAAAAGTAGGGACGTGCATCTTTCCTTCAGACTCCTGAATGAGTCCTGTTGTCTCACATCCCTCCCTCTCATTGTCCTTCTCTCCCTCCTTCTCCCTCAGGACATCCCACCACCATTAATACCAGATGTCACCAAGCTATTGCCTCATGGATCAAAGGGATCTGACCACAATGTAAAATAGAGAAAAAAAAAAAAAAAAAAAAAGACTGCAGTAATGCAAAAGTCCTCAAAAATTTGGGTATGAGTGTTCAGAGCTTTCTTCGTCTGTTTCCTCACAAGTCCTCTCATCCATACAAGTTCGTAACATTCTTAGGAAAACAAGTTTTCTAAGCCCTCCTAAATCAGCTCTCCCTACCCCAGTATTTGCATAACAGCATATCCTTCCTAAACACCACTCTTATCCTTGTGAAATAAAACGATAGAGGAAGGGGAATGAAGTAGATTTCTATAAGCCCTGGTCTCCTCCCACTCTCATCAGTCTTATCAGGAAGGTTAATGATTAATTGGAGCCATCTGCTCAGAGACTTCCCTCTGTATGGTGAGCTTGATTCTGTTACATATGTTCACACAGTCTGAATAAAATGATCTCCCTCTCCCATGTTTCTTAACAACTTGGTAGAGGGGTAGTAGGGTAGTAGTCTTTCTCCTCAAAATGGAAGTTGTTAAGAAAGTGTCTTTTATAGCTTAGAGAGTATCCCTAGAAAGTTATGAAAACTATTTTAAAGCAAGACTTACCATCTGTCTGTTTAATTGTCATCTTAGAAATAACTAAAACATCAAGTCTATCTTGAAAGAGAGAGAAAAAAGGTCATTCTACTAGGTGACTGCAAACTGTCTTTGGGCTAATTTTTACTCATGCATTTTAACTGAAAGATTAGGAACTCTGAATTTTTTATCAAAAGAGGTAAACTGATCACTAAAAGCAGATGATCATAAAACCAGAAATATTTTACTAAGCTAGCTAGAAGCACCTTCTTTTAGTTGTCCAATATTAATTTTCTTTTACTTTCTTTCATGTTGCAATGCTCCTGTTTTACCATTTGTCAAATCCTCACAATATACATGTTGAATAAACAGCACATATAAGCAATATGGCTATTTTTGTTAATTCTGATGCCCTTTAGGTTTTTTCTAGCCCATTCTTTACTCACAAATGTGGAAATTAAGTGGATTATAGCCTGGCTACAGTACTTAAGAACAAGAAAACTCAGAGAATCAACATTTAACCTGGATGCTGGTACTCCTTGATTCATGTCACTGTTTAAATATCACAGGTTATCTGCAGTGATAACCACAATCTACAGTTTTGTTTGAGACCTCTCAGGCCATAAAGAAAGTTAGGCAGTTAAGGAGATTAGTATGACAAGCTTCTAGCATTCAAAACTCACAAGTCATGCCAGAATATAGTCTTGAATTTGCATATAAAATCAAGAGCTTGTATTTCTTTTCTTTTTTTTTTTTTTCAATTTGGCTTTTGTGATATGAGACTGTAGTATTCCCATTTTCAAAATATTTTATGACCAAGAGAAGTAAAAAAGACGTTTTAAAACATAAGCACTCAAGCAGTCATATAGTCATAGGGACTCCATGAACGGATGCATTAAAAAAAAAAAAAAAAAGGCATCTTGGGACTCTCTGTAAAACTGCCCTATTTCTCTTTCTTTTTTTGGGACTTAGAGGAGGTCAAATATGAAGCAAAGGCAACAAAAAATGGCAGAATGGAAAGAATTGTCTCTCTGAGGAATTATTCATCCTTCGTGAATACTGGATCCCCAGGGTTGATGCTGCACAGCTGGGGCCAGGGAGCAGCTGTTCTTTTCACATATTCTCTCTAATTAATAAAATAATTATTTTTATTTTTATTCTTAAATAGGATTTTAGGCAGGTAAAAAAGCACATTAACTTTTGGTTCACTTTCTGGCCTTTTGTTGATAAGTAGGCATTTGTATAGGGTATAGCCTACTTATAGCCTATTTGCCAGTCATGTGGACAGTTTGTACATCCAAAGTAAAGTGGACACATCCTGGATGCTTTAATTCACATTTTCCTTTTTTACTTTCTTTTCTTTCTGTGTCTTTATGTGGCTGTGCTGTTTGGTGGATATGGTGGGCCTTTTGCATCTTTGTGAATACCTCTTTTCACATTTAGTGTTTAGTGAAGGTAGCAGAACACACACAATGACCACGATACAGTTTTAGCTACATCTTTCTTTGTCTTAAAGGAGTCTCTGTACTTCCCTCCACTTGGGAAAGAAATAGAACTAGAAGCAGGCATCCTAATGGAGCAACAAGTCATGCCCCATGTGGAACAAAGAGACAACGTTAGAAGCACACTATTCCTGTGCCTCTGCAGGTTCTAGAACTTGCAACAGGGAGAAAAACTCTGCTATCTACAGAGCTAGAAAGGGGCAAAGTTTTCCACTCCTAAAAAGTTGTCATCAGCCTGGCAGCCTATGGACATGCAGGGCATGCAGGGCTTTCCTAAATAAATTCATGTCTGAGGCAGCACACGGGTTAAAGAAGAAACCAGTGTTGACTTCAAAAAGTGTCCATGGAATTATCTTGAATACAAATTTAATGCATTATGAATTACTCTATTTTTGGAAAGAATAGCAATGTAATCAGAAAGAATAAGAGTTACGAGCTCCATATTTTTCACTGAAAAAAAACAAAACAACAACAACAAAAAAAAACAAAAAACATAAAAACAGCCTTATATGTTATTCTTGTCTGATTGCAACTATCCAATGAATACAAGAGCCCTTTTATACTGATTTCCTGTTCTCCTTCTTTGCTTAAACAGGCGTAAAATAATGTATGCCTGTGATTGTTCCTTATTGGTCTCCAATTGTATTTTTATTTGTTAACGTAAAGAATCAATAAAGCTTAAGAATGAAATTAATCTCTGAAGTAAATTAACTAAACATTCTCAAGTTGCACAAGCAATAAATTGTTTTAAAATATTTAGCATGGTGCACTCTTGGAATATCAATAAAATAAAGTATGAATATATATGTATATGTAGATAAATTAATTAATAAATAAAATTTATGCTGACAGATTAAAAAAAAAAAAAAAGAATGAAAAAAGGAGCAATTCAGTAAACACATGGCTCCAGAAGTCAGACAAAATTCAATGAAAAAAAATCCTGTGTTTGAGATGAACCAATCCTTATATTATCTGTCTACTCCTGATCAATCTTCAAATGTTGTGTGCAGCTGCAAAAAGAAATTATATAATGGTGAAACAAAGAAGAAAATAATTTCCTATAGAGTTAACAATTGCTTTGTATCATGCAATAAATATCACGTTACATATTTGAAAAATGTAAAAAATTATGCAAGCATACATTCTGCTTATACAAATCCTTTCAACTTTTGTATATTGTGATGAAAGAATAAAAAATGTAAGAAATACTTATAAAAAGAAACATTATTTTAATAGTCATCTTAGAAAATGTGGTTTTCAACTGCTTATTCTAGAGAAACCAAAAAGTAATTTCAGTAAATCACTTTAGTTCTTCAGGTTATAATGCTCTTCAAAGCATGTTGTCATGATTTCTGTAACATTATGAGAGCCATTTAAATAAGTATCCTACCTTTCCATGTCTCCTGATTACCTCCCTGCTTATTTCTTTCATTCCCTTTAAAATTGGATCACATCAAAAGCATAAAGAAAAGAAATTATTTCTCTTTCTCTCTCTTTTCCCTCTCTTTTTTTTTTTTCAGGAAACAAGAACAATTGGCAAGTTTTATCTTAGAACACTGCACCTCAAAAAGCTGAATAAAGCATCAGGATGTCTCCTCTACTAAAGTTAAAAGCTGCTAAATTTTACTGCCTATGCATTTGCCTGGACCATCTATGAGTGCCAAATACCCCATATTATGTGCCTTTCACAAAGCGGGTAGATGGCCTCTCTTTTCTGATGCCAGGATCCTTTCCTCGGCTGCCTGTTCCCTCCTCCCTGGTTGTGTTGATCAAGGTAAATGCATAGGCACTTGACTGTCCTTTCTCCTCTGTGTGAGATTTTGGGAAACTTCTCTGTCCTCTCCATGTCCTCTCCACAAGTTTGTGGCTGACATCACTGGGTTGTTGATGCAGACAGCATGGACAGAGTCTGTTTATGTCTGCACCAAAGATGTCTTAATTTCTATTCTAACCAGATTAGAATAGAAATTCCAATCTTTTACTTATTCTTTTACTATGCTCATTTAATCTTATTTACTATTCTTTTCCTATTCTCTTATTTATTAATTTTTTAAAATACATAAAGGGTCTATATATTCTAATCTCTCACTAGAGACTAGCATTTCAGAACATTTCCTGGGATCAGAAGCATATTTAATGTGCCACTAAATTACATCAAAGACCTGCCAGCTCACAACTGGTCCTGAAAATTGTCTTATTCTGCTTATCATTTTGTGTTTATATACCCCCTACTACATGGATAAGTATAAATCAATATATTGATACATATTTTTTGTCAAAAAAGTCCTGGCAACTCAAAAACTATAGGAAAACAAAGTAATGTATTTTATGAAGTCTTGCAGAGAGCACGGCAGACCTTTTCTGAAAGACTTCATGTCACAGGATTAGATATTTCTATTTCTATACTGTTTTTATAAGCATGGCAAAAAAAAAGAGAGCAAAATTTCTTAGTCATTGTTCTTTTAATTTGATTTCAAGTTCTGGAATTCCAAAAGGTTTTGGCCATTAATATGATTCTTAATTTTCCATTTTCCGTTTTGCTATTAATCCCTAACTGCATACACCAAGCCCACCAAAATTAGTGCAGCACACAGGAAATGTTAAAATAATGATAATGACTACAAGCTAGATTTTAGGCAGAATTTCACAAAATAGTTGAGAATCCAAGCACATGTCTAACATTGAAAGCACCGCACAAATGATTGGAATCTAATACATCAAAACAGAAAACTTTCTGTTTTGTCTGCTTGTTAATTGCAGAGGCAGGCTTTCAAATTGTCTGTCCAAAGGTGCCTAAGTGATTATTTTGTCTTTTTACACTCATAGTAATTGAATTTAAAGTATGAGAAATGTTCCATATCTGACATTTTCTTTGCTAGAGCCCTCTCCCTTCCTATGTGTCCTTCAACTGTCTTTCACCCTTGCAGACTGATTCCATTAAATACCAATGGTGGTATCATTAACATTTTCCAATTAAACAGTCTAAAGAAAAACACCATCCCTTGAGAGCCTTTTAAAAATTTCAGTCAAATTACTCTGTGTAAGTGGGTGAGAGGTTGTTTATTCAATTTGATGGTATCCTCCAGGCAATAGATGAAACCTATGTATGTTGAAATGGTGCTGTTTTACTGCAGTTGTCTAGTCATGGTACCAGTGCAGGAAATTTCTGAATTACTTGATCTGCTGGGAGTAGGGGTAAATTCCATAGACAAATTTATTCCATAGTTCCGTATTCCAAGTGTGGTTTATACTATTCCCTTCAAAATTAAATAACAACAGTTCAAAGATTAAAAGATCTAATAGAAACCTTGCAAACCCACAGCTTTTGCACATTAATATGACAAGGTTTGTTTTTAATTCTGAAAAGAGAGAACAGGAAAAAACTGAAAATGAGCTAGAAAATTCAATAAATGCCCACTGATATAAAATCCAATCTCTGTGAATCACAGAATTTTTATTATCATGATGGTTATTTTAATCTTTTTTATTTGGCTAATACTATAAACTGAAAGGGTGCTTCCAAATTCTTTAAAAAAACAGCTCTCTGGTAAGCAGCTGACAATGTAAGTTGGATAGGTGTAAAGAAGCAGCATAGGGTTAAAAAATAATAGAATGGAACTCAATAGTGGAAAATTCCCTACAATAAATGCTTTTGAAGGAAAGAGGAATTTAAAGTGACAGAAAAGAGTGCAAGTGAAACCAAGTAACAGCATGTTAGAGGGTATTCCATGTGAAACAGTATATCTCTACCATATTACATAGTATTGGAAGAGTAATTGCTCTCTAAAACGTGAAGCGTTCCTGATAAAAGCCAAATTGTCTGACGGCTTTGAGAGAAATGTGCACAGTCAGATTAATCTTAATGCAGAAGTAATGCACAATTTGGGGAGCCAAAATCAGATGTTGAATCAAACAAAACTAGAAAATAATTGGCAAAAGGTAGTATTGGCAGAGAAGAATAGAGTGAGGAACCAAGAGAGAAAAGCATAGATAAAATAGTAGAAAGAAAAAACAAACAAACAAGCAAACAAACAAACAAACAGAAATAACAGTGAGGAACAGAGCTGAAAAGAAAAAAAAAAAAAAAGTGCTATTATTAATAAGACTTGAGAATAAGTAACATATATTAACAGTAAGAACTGAACACCTCATCTGCTATTGAACTAATCCCAGTTGGATGGATCTCCACTGCCTTTGTATTCTCTGTCTGTATGTCATGTATGCTATGATCCAAAGTTTTACGTGGGCATACACATTTATGCCAGCTTTACCCCTGGAATTTCTTTTGTGCAGGAAGATTTTTATTTAGACTAGCTTTCTGCCCAGTCTTGGAGGAGAGCAAGGTAATTTGAATATCAATTTGATCTGGTACATCTCTTGCACGCTAACAGAGCACACAGTAAAGCGAGCAATGTCTCTTTCATTGTGTTCACCTGCATATGTGTGGCAAAGCAGCTGATGAATTAACTCCTGTCTGCCACCACCATAAACAGCAGTTCAGGAGAGGTAAATGAGGGCAATAGGCCATGCCAGCAGCATTAATGGAAGAAATAGTGATCTTCTGGTGGAGAGCCAGCATGCTTTCAGACAGCCAGCATCCCTTCCAGGATTAAAAAGCATTTGCTTGCTCATCCTGCCTGGTTTGACTGGCTGAGAAGCAAAACAACAAAATTACCCCCCATGAAGAGAGAACAAAGTGAGCAGCAAAGCATCCAAAGGACCATTTGGAATTTCAGAGAAGGGGATGAAGGAGCAAAGTAGTGTCCCAGTTGCTTTGACTAGAGGCCAGGACCAGGCATCCTGATTGTACATTGCCGTTCTCTCCTGGGTTTGCTCTCTGGCTGGGGCAGGTGCTTCCACTTTTTGTCTCCTTTTCTTCACACCAATAAGTTGTGAATAATGATACTCATCAGTTTGGTGGGCATTTTCAGATGCTTAATTCAGTAACACTTTTGAAAAGCACAAAAGCACCTGGAAATATCACATGCTTTTGATGTTGCTGTTTGTACATTAGAAAGCCCAATGTGTACAGCCATTACATTCAGTGAGTGTACAGATGGCACGTTTAGACTGTAGTTAATCCAGCAGTGTGAACATTTCCAAGCAGTACACAGAACAAAAGCATTAAGCCAGGCCTGTACATTCCTTGGAGCAGGGCCCTGAAAGTCTTCAAGTGCCTTTGTGTGTGGATGGATAGACAGGCAGGCAGGCAGATGGATGTTTGCATGCACAAGGAAAAGATGGCAAGGGAGACTGTACGCTGTATGTATGTGTATATAGTACCTAATAATGCAGTTTTGATTTAGTAGCAGCAAAGGACCACTCTTAAATCCAGTGGTTTGTTTATGAAAGCTCAGGGGAAGGGAGAAAAAGGGAGAAAAAGGAGGAAAAGTAGGATGTGATAGCAACCTGATGTCAGTTTGCGTGTTAGCCTGTAACACACTCATGTTAAGGAGGAAAGGATTGGGCCAGCTTGAGGTGAAGTGCATCCCTCTGGATGTGTTCATACTGCTTACAATTTGTGGGGCACCAAAATGTCAGGCTGAGATGAGGGCAGAAGGCCATGGAGCAGGGAGTGAGTGCCAAGCACACTCGCATGGATGCTGTTGCTACAATACAAGTTTCAAGGTCAGTCTCTATTTTCCTTCCTTCCTCCCACCCTTTGCTTTTCCCTTCTTCTCTGTGCTCATTGCTCTGCCTGAGCCTTGAAGGGGCTACAGGAAGGGGAGCTGATGGGCCTGCTTCACCAGGGACAGCTTTGCCTGTGAGCCAGAGCAGTTGATGGTGCAGATCTGGCGTGTCATGGCAGTGGGTCATGCCTTACTGCCACGACACTCCAGATCTCTTCATGTGATCTGGGTGCATATGTGTCAAGGAAAGAAGAGGCTTTTGGTTTTAAAATACCCTAAACTTTTCTCCAGACGTGGATGTACTGAAAGATGTATCACAGACTGCTCTCTGTCTAACTATGTACAATTCTTGAGACACCTTCAGCTGCAAGTTTTTCAGTGTTTGGTTACAGGTTCTTAACTGCTGCTCATCTCCTGCTGATACTGCACAAAACCTGCCAAAAGCCTTCTTTTGTAGATACAATTGAATCTGGATTACTTTCCAGACATTCTGTCAAGAAATTATGCAGCACCAAAAAGCAGTATTTGTTTTTGTGTCCATTTCTGTGCAGGCTTTTGTCTTTTATCCACATATGGTTTGTTTTTCTGAAAAAAATTCAAATAATTCAAATGTACATTTCAAATAAGGGCACTTAACAGACAGGAATTGTCATTTTATTTTATACACAGATCCTAGTGGTTTATTGTGGTTGGTTGCTTCGTTTTCCTTTTCCTTAATATGAAAAGCAATCTGAGAAAAAAAAAAAAGAACAGGCCAAACAATTTTCATACAATTTGGCATTTCTTTTTTAATTGTTCATTTCTTTCTAAATGAAGGTGTTGATCTTGTATAGCTGCTATTCAAATCAATATGCTTTTGCTAATTTAAATGGTAATGTTGATATAAGTAGGATAATATCTCAACCCCATACTGCTCACTAATCTGCAACATCCAACATTTTTATCTCCTCTTCTCCCCACAGCACTGCAGTGATAACACCCATCATTGCCAATCAGATATGAATATAGTAGGTGCTTGGAAGAGAGGTTACACTGGAAAAAATGTTGTGGTCACCATCTTGGACGACGGCATTGAAAGAAACCATCCAGACTTGATGCAGAATTATGTGAGTGTTTGCTAGAGTCTGATTTGCTGCTGCATTATTACCATACAACAAATTTGCTGCTCCTAGAAACATAGAGGGAGGGAGGAGGGAAGGAAGAAGACTCATATAAGGGTTTCCTCAAATTGGAAGGAAAATAGGTGGATTTTTGAAATCTGTATTCTTTTAGTTAAGACTGTATTCAGCCAGAATATCTTTAATATCTAGATGCCTCGTATAGCTCAGTCTTGCATTCTGAAGGACTGGGACCAATAAACAGATTTTTTTTCCTCTTCTCTGTAATTATTTTATTTAATATCTTCACACTTCCAGAACTTAAGGAATGGAAATACCCTGCTTTTCAGTTAATGTAAGCAGCTGAAGTCTGTTTTTGACAAATATTTTTAGCTAGCAAGACAGTAGCTCTTGTCTCGAAGGCTGTAATGTTACATGTATTGTTCTATGTGTTTATTTTTAAAGCTACTTATCTTATTGCTGGAAATAATATTAAAGGAAAAGGTTATAACTCAATTAAAAAGAGGTGTAGAATATTTTGTGGTCTTTATAATAAATCTCTCTTAACTGCAGTGAGCTCCTTCCCAGTTTGCAATAAGAGGAGATCTGTGTCCATTTTTTTTACCACGTTCCGGTATTTCATGTCCTGTGAGAAGCTTTCTTTTTGCTTGTGGTTCATCATGTTTAAATGATTGTTTTAATATACCTTGGAAGGACTGTATAATGTGAAGAGAAGCTGCTTCTCTAGTGGGTGATTTCTTGTGTTTGTATCTGAGGTTAAAGCTGCTCAGAGTGTCAGGACCATGCTTTGCTGGATTGATTTTTCCTGAGTTTCAGGAATAGGCATTACCCAAAAGCACAAGACTTTGGCAACCTTATTATTTCTCTGAAATGACGTGTGAGATGTATATTCACACAAGATAAGGAAACAAACAAATACAGATGTGTTGAGTATAACCAGTGAAGATAACCAGCACAAGGCATGCATATACCTTTAGGCCTGTTAGAGTCATAGGCCTTGTAAAAAAACAAAACAAAACAAAACAAAAAACCTCTCAACACAGGCTTTTTTCCAGGTAGCATACCATCTTGACAAAACATTTAAGACATGAAGGCAACAATAATATCATTAATAACCCATCAAAAGCTACAGTCTTGTCCACAATTTAAAGCCATGTATTTTAAATTAGCCACACTTACATCCATATCCTTCCCCATGCTGCTCATAGAACTCAGATCTGGAATACATGAGGACTGCATAAATAGAAGTGACAGGCTGTTGCCCTATTTGTCAGTGTGTGATTGATCCTAATGCATACCACATCTTTCCCTTCAATCTTTAAAGTTGTTTAAACAAACCAAATATTTTACCCCCTCATTGAATGACCCAGATTGTCACTTCATCCCAGTACTGTCCTTCCACTGAATTTAAAGCAGTTATTTATTCCCTTACCACCTCCTCTCTCTTTTTCCTCATGCCAAGAAGGAATTCCCCCAAAGCAGTACACATTTCTTGTTTGATGACAAATGCCTTCTATATGTCAGATTATTGCTGGTGTGGCTGCAAAGAGGAATATTTGAGGTGGATGTGGTAACTGGTTTTGAAAAAAGAAGAGATTAAAAAGAACTGCTTGCCATGTCAACACACTGAATGGTACCACATGGATTAATGGAAGCCATACAAACCATCAGCTATTTACTCTATAAGCTATTTTCAGCTGTAAGAATCTTGGTAAAATTTGAAGTAGAAATGTGCAGATACCTTCAATATATTTGAAATAGTTATACTCTCAAACAAATAGGAATTCAATGCATGTTGCTTCTTAAGCTGTATTTTTTATAACAATATCCTTAAGAAAATTATATTGTTTCCTAAAACTGTGACTGAAACTTCAGTCATCATCCTGAAGATAACTTTTCTTGAATCTTCAAACATTTAGCGAAATCCCATTTTCAAAAATATGAACTCTCTTAGGTTCCAAAAGTTTCTTGGAAGGAATGTAATTTTTTGGTTTAATGAAACAGCACTTCCTGTTTCCTCTATGCAACTGAACTATGGCTTTTCAGAGCATTCATTATTCTCTTCCCTTTCCAAAGATAAAATAAAATCTGTAAATCCTGTAATTATTAAATATATAACCCTTTCCTAACAAAAATGCAATCATCCTAAAACCACAGGAATGTTAGTTAACCTAATTACTCTCTTGTAGAAACCTGCTGAAGAATGTATAGGCTACATGACTCAATGACTAATTAACGAGAAACTGATTTTATTTCTCCTGTTGGCTACAGGATTCACAGGCCAGTTTTGATGTCAATGGAAATGATTTTGACCCTATGCCTCGATATGATGCCAGCAACGAGAACAAGTAAGGCACTATGACACTCATGACACTTTCAATCTAGTTCCTCAGACAGAGCATATGAGTTCTGCTGTGAAAGCTGGAAAAACTTGAATACTCATAAGGCAGCATGAATTGTATTTAAACCTTTGTGAAATATGTATTTATGTCTCTTCCATGCACATTGCATGACACTTAGACTTTGAATGCATTTGGAGCAATCCAAAACCACATAAAAATTAGTCTGAGAGCTCTGGGAGCATGAAATGAACCATTTTCAGTCCCTTCAGGATGCAGAATATAAGGTAGTGACTCTTACCTTTCCTAGATACTACTTCAGTGAGTTATTGGCAGGTTGTTAAATGTGACAACTGTTTTGGCTTCTGACTTCCTTGAACTTCATAGACTTTGTGTTTTGAAGAAAAAAAATGTAGTGGTGATTTAACTTTCTTATATTTTCTAATGTTTTTAGTCTTAACGTAATGGAGATTTTACACAGAAGTTTGCTAGAAACCATATAAACCCAGGAATAGCAATTCTGCCTAGTTATGATATCTGTGTCAAGTGACTGGCTGAATATATCTGCATGAGTGATATGTTTCTCCTTCAGAATACTTCCTGGTAGTTATCATTCTAGCTGTGTTCTTTGGATGTGCTATTGTGAAGTCTTGGGACAAACTCACAGGGACACCTGAGCTCAGGAAGGGGGCCACCATTCTGTCCCCAAGGGTATTTCTGAGTGCAGTTGGTACAGTTGTTTTACTAGGTACTTGTGCTGTGATTTCACCCGACAGGCAGCTCAGTACCACACAGCTGCTTGCTCACTCTCAGGGTGGGATGGGGGAGAGAATTGGAAAGGTAAAAGTCAGAGAACTCATGGGTTGAGATAAAAATACTTCACTAGGCAAAGCAAAAGCTGGGCACACAAGCAAAGTCAAACAATGAATTCATTTGCTGACAGACAGGTGTTCAGTCACATTCAGGAAATCAGGGCTCAGCATGCATAATGGCTTCTTGGGAAGACAAATGCCATCACTCCCAATGCCTCCCCTTTCCTCCTTCTTTACCTCATCTTTTATTAATGAGCATTATGTCATATGATATGGGATATCCCTGTGGTCAGTCCACCTCCTGTTGCATTCCCAGTCTCTTCTGTGGCAAGTCAGCACAAGAAGCAGAAAAATGTTTGATTCTGTGCAAGCACTGCTCTGCAACAACTGATAATATCACTGTGTTACCACCATTTTCATCAAAAATCCAAAACGCAGTATCGAACAAGCCTCTGTGAAGAAAATTACTGCTGTCACAACCAAAGCCATGACAACTTGGCATAAAGAAATACCTTTCTGTGGAATTGCAAGTATTAGTGGAAGGGGATCCTTCTAGTAGTCAACATGCTGTCTGTGCATATTGTTTTCTTGAGGTCTGGGAGTTCTTTATTGTGGAAAGCATTTAATATTACCTGCCTAGAGAAGAGAGAATACAAGAGGTAAAACTTTGTTCTTTACAGAAGTCAAATGCTTTTGGATACATGGTTTATTTTTTGTTGTTTTTGTTTGTTTGTTTGTTTGTTTGTTTTTCCCTGTAATCCCTAAAACTTTTTCCAGAAGAACATGGCAGGTGTGAGCTAACTCACTAGGAGTCAACAGAAAACTTAGCTTTGGCTTGACTGGAGGAAACAATTGGAGCAACCCTGGACCACACTTTGATGGGAGAATGCTCTTCTGGTCAATATGGGAGGGAAAATATATAAACACACTAAACAACAGGACCCTATTACACATAGCTACCATTTATATATACATGCACTCATATTACAGTGGGTCTCAAGGACCTGTCATAGCTACTTTCATTATATGAAATAATTATGAAAACTAAGGCAAATTCTGCTGAATACTTGCTTGGTTAGTCAACCTGATCCTTTCTGGTAGGCTGAGATATGAAATATGTGAGGATTTAACTTTTTAAAAAACATCTAAATAAATATACATATATACATGACTATAAATTCTGTTTAGCATAAAAATATTATGTTGGTATTAATCTGAATAGTAATAATAGTTTATTTATTTGGGACTGCAATCAGCATCTGTTCTTATATGTTTCTGTTTGCTTATTGCCAAATATTTTTGTGTAGAAACAAGTACATGCAAGAACTGTTTCTCTCCCTTTTGCCCCTTAGGCATATCTTTCTCATCCTATTTTCATACAGAATCTCAGTTTACTGAATTGTATCTGCCTCTTCTTCACTAGAAATCTACTGAAGCAAGAGTAGCATGATAAAATATATAGATAAATTCAATAACACCCTTTGCTTTGAAATGTGTAAACATTCTGCACGTGCAGACTAGTTTAAGTTTAGGCAAGGAAGAAAACACTGATGTGGAACAAATGGTAGAAAGACCCAGTGGCTGTATTGACCTAGTTAAGTTAGTGACAAACCAAAGATTTCACAACCAGATGCTTGTAATGAAAATGCTCGTGCTACATTGAAGTTTTTAGGACGTATCCTGAAGATGCACATTCATTGAAACAGAAGAATGAATAAAAAAGTCTATAAATTCTTGCTCTGTCAAAAGTTTCTTTTTATTATTATTATTATTTTTTTTTAAATGAGGAATTTCACATGCTGTTATTATTTTAGCCTTAGAGGTGGCCTGTCATTGGTGTCAAAATGTTAGAATCAGCAAATGTGCTATAAATGTTTTAGTAGGTAATAAAATAAGTCTTTGTTTCGGCGTATGATAAGTCTCAGGACTGCCAGCAAGGTTTTAAGCATATGAGTCACCTTAAAATGGAGTATGAACATAAGACTGTAAATTGTTTACAGCCCAGGGCCTGTAGGCATTGCAACTCATTTTGCTGCAACAACTAATTTTTGTGGCTGACCACTTCAGCATCAGCCCTAGCTTTGAACTGGTTGTCTGAATTACAGACCCATACAAAGATGCTGGAAGAGCAAAACTGTGGCTACATGGTCACCTGAAATGGCTGGTGACCTCTACTCCTTACCTCGTGTTCGTTCATTCCTCCTCTCTTTCCCAAATCATCATGTAGTTCACCAGAGTAAGGAACTAATCAAGATGAAAATTGTGCTAGCAACAGCAAATTTCATTTTCAGCCAGGTTAAGCAGGTACCTCAATCAGCTCAGCCTGAGGTCAGAGGAGAACTAGACAGGCACAAATGGGGAAAATGAAGCATGGCCTGAACCTCTCACTGTAAAGGCCAGGTTTACTGAGATAAGATGACAGTATGACAATGTCCCAAGCAGCTACAACTGTTGTCCACAGAACTGACTATGATGGGTGGGCAGTTGCTGGCAGTAGCCTCCAAGAAGTTTTGAGAAAAGATGTGACAGTCAGTCTGGCCCTCAGCTGAGCTACCAGTTTGCATCACAGCACATCCCTCTCCACTGCTGGCCTCATCCCCTACAAACACACTTTGGGGACTCACCCTGCCTCATCTACGTGATGATGCTCCTGTCCCCAGAGCTGGAACATGGTGAGGGTGCACTCAGAGGTCTCCCACTTCAGGTGCCTTTCCAGGGATTCACCTTTTTTTCACTGCAAGGAGTGACATGATCTCCAGCTGGGAGTCACAGATGAATCTTTTCATTTAACTAAGTACCAAAGCCATCACTTTTTTTTTTTTTTTTTTTTTTTTTTTTTTTAAACAAAGCATAGCCAGAGAAGAAAAAGCTGCTCTCTGTATTGTTGCAAGTTAGAGTTTTATATGTAAAATAACACTAGGCAGATTCATTTCTCCTAGGGATGAAGGACTTGAACTTTCTGACCTTATGTCTCAGGTGAAAGCACTCAGACCCTAGGTTCTGAGGTGAGATGCAATGGTGGGAGGGCAGACACAGCACTTCATCAGCCTTTTCAGGACCCACGGGTGTCAGTGTAGAATCAGCTACTGGTCACAGAGGTAACATAGAACATGCTTTCAGTATAAGGTTACTTGGCTGCCTAACTGCTTAGAGGCTCAGTATTTCTAATTATCCAATACACTTTGCTTGGAAAGCAGCATCTAATTACCTTCAGCTTGTGGGTCCATTGATCCTTCCCTAATTCCCACTGGACTCAGCAAAAATTAAATATCTACATAGGCAATGAAAAGCCCTGATAGGAGTCTGTCTATATTTTTCGGTGTCTAAAGTGTCTTTAGATATCAGGACAGGAATTCTGTTTATCCAGTGTATGTGGTCATTTGGCACTAGATATCTCAAGTTGTGCCTGGAAGTTGAGGTAACCACAACTGGGGAGCATTCTGAAAGCCATACTTCGCAAAGACTTTGCAATGTGCAGGATCAATTCAGTTGATTCCTGCCTCCTGCTATAGCAACTGAATAACATTGTGTAATGTACATTTGCGTCTTCCAGTAAAGGTGGGGATAAAGGTGGGATATAAATGCACAATCATTTCATGCAATAAAATAGTTTATTCTGTTTCATTTTGTAACCCAACTTTAAGTGATGGAATGATAGAGTAAAAAGAAGTTTTGTAAAATATAAGCAGGTGTCTGGGTAGCACTGCATGGAGCTGTATGCATTGGGGTACTGGGTCTGTTTGCTAGCTTTTCACTTTTAATTAGTAGCCACTGCTTTCTGTTGCCAAGGCTTATTAGTGAGGAAAATGGAATGAGAAAAAAATAACTGAAGCTTTATGAAGAGACTGCTGATAACCAGAGTGGCACTTTCCAAAATGATTTTTTTTTTTAAGTTTTAAGTTAAATCTTCTATTAGCTAAAGAGAATAGGAGGCTAGAAAGAAACATTAGATTAATCTTTCAAGGCTTGGAGTCAAAATTAGGGTGTGACGATAGTTTCTTTAACTACTATGGTATGTAGGAGTACTGCCAGAAGTTTACTTTGGTTTCTACAAATTGGCAGCAAATCATGAAGCTTGTAAATGGTACAGGCCTATACTAGAACTCCCCTTTGCTCAGAGGCTAGAGACAGCAGTCAGCTGTGGATGAAGTCATTCCTGCTATGCAAAGCATTTTGTTCTGGTTTACTGCTGAGTACTGCTGCTTAATTCTTTTTCTGTTGTCCCACAATTACCTTTAAACACCCATGTTAAAAAACCTGCACATTGCTAGTCACAGGTCCTTGAATAGAAAGCAGATGGGCTCACTGAAACTGTAGTGTGCCCACTGTGCAGCTACAGAAAGGAAATGGAAATCTTCACAGCATTAAAATGCTTTGTTATTTTGACCAAAAAAAAAAAAAAAAAAAAAAAAAAGTGTTTTGCATGAGAAATTTCTCATGCTGATATTTTAGAGTTTAGATCTTGCTCTACTAACAGGTACTTTCTAAAACAGGACTTTTTAAAAAACTCCAATAAATAATATCAGTTGCCTTTGATGCAGTTTGTATTAAACTTAGGTAATAAAAAGTAAAAGTAAGCAGTTATTTCTGTTCTGGATACACTGAGTCAGTCTTTTGAATGCCTCTTCAACATTTTTCAGCAGTGGAGCCCATTACATAAATAACTTGTTTAAATAACCTTCTCACTGACTTTTTAATGAGTGTAAGACACTGGGAGACAGCAATTTTTGCTGTTCAAAAGTTATATGAAACACAAGCTACTCCTTGATTTACTTGATGTACTATTCTCTAAACTTTGCAGTATGCAGACAGCTTTACATCTTACCTCACAATAGCAAAAACGTTAATGAGTTAATGGGTTTCAGTCCTGCTTGATCCAGCATATTGACATTGTTTTTCAGTGGCAGACCAGTACATCCATTCCAATTCAATGCTACTTTCTTCTCCCAGTCACAGCAATGAATGTAGTTGCTCAATAAAATGCCAAAGGCTTAATTTTATTCCAGCACTGACAAGCTGATAGTTTATACCAGCTGCTTATGTGAAAGACCTGTAGTACATCCTAAGTCATTTAATCAGAAAGGTCACTAGATATTAGACAGGCAGATCAGCTTCTATTATCCCCTGGATGGTCAATAAAGTAGAAGTAAAAAGCTTCATTGGTTGCTGTGACACTCTTCAAAGTAGGTTTCTGAAGAGCACAGTCAAACATGGGGAGCCTGAAGTCTCTCACTGTTGGTTGGAAAGATCATCTCAAAAAAGTCATAGCAGTGTAATAGAAAAGGGTGCTGACAAGTGGGGGTACCTGTACAGTTTATACACTTTGATTGCCAGTATGCAGCTGTTACTATTGTTTTACAATGGCTATATCATGTATTGAAGTCAAAACATTGGGAAAGAAGGGAAACTATGTGGTACTGAGAAGCACTGCTGCACTGTCTTGTGCTGTATTTTTGTGTGAAAAAAAACAAGGCTGCTGTCAAATGACTAGTCACAACAACAGAAAAGACTTCAGTGAAGACTTAGCCTAGCCACTGTTTTTTTTTTTTTTTTTCCGCTTGTTCCTGCTCAAGTCTTTCAAGCACTGAACTGCAGATTCCAAGGTTCACACCTACAGGGAAGGCCTGGAAAACCCAGTGTTTAAGGTGTGCAAAGAGGCTGAACTCTGGATAATTTGGAACAAGGCATGATCTGTCAGGATAGGGCTGAGAATTTTAGAGAGAAACTCCATTCTTAGTGTCTGCTGGTTTTGTGCACTGTAATTCTTCAACTTGACTTTCTCCCACAGCCTCTAGAGGCTTAAAACCCAAAGAATTCATGATAGTATCATCTGACAGAATGTCTTCTGTCCAATGACAGTGAAGCATCACTGATAACTGATAAATCTTCCTCAAAAAGGAGGTTTAGAGTATTACCGTATGGTAATGTGGTACTGTTCACAGAATCGCAGAATCATAGAATATCCTGAGTAGGAAGAGACCATCAAGTCCAACTTCTGGCTCCAAACAGGTCTACACAAAAATCAAACCATGTCTGAGAGTGTTGTCCAAACGCCACTTGAAGGCCCACAGGCTTGGTGCTGTGACCACTGCCCTGGGAAACTTGTCCCAGTGCCTGACCACCCTCTCAGTGAAGAACCTGTATGTTTGGGGTTGGCTGGGAGCTAAGTCTCCCATTAAAGACAACTGGCCCCAAAATGGAGCCCTGCAGAACTTCACTAGTGACTGGCCATCAGCCTGATGTATCCCCATTAACTCTAACCCTTTGAGGCCAATTTTTCATATCCATCATTTGTCTAGCTGTATGATGGATATTTTGTCCAGGATACTGTGAGAAACAGTATCATACACTTTGCTGAAATCCAGAAAGATTACATCAGCTCACTTCCAAGGCTGGATGACCTTGTCATGAAAAGAAATTAAGTTCATTAAGCAGGACCTTCCCCTCATGAACCTGTGTTGGCTATGACCAATGACTCCATTGTCCTTCAGATGGCTTCCAGAATAATTTTCTCCATAATTTTACCAGGTGTTAAAGTGAAACTGGCAGACCTTTAATTACCAGGGTATTCTTTCTTGGCTTTCTTGAAAAGTGGAACAACATTTGCCAGATTCCAGGCAACTGGGACCTCCCCAGATTCCCAAGACCATTGAAAAGTAATTGAGAGAGGTCTCACGATGACATCAGCCAGCTCTGGGAGGAATCCCATTGGGCCCCATAGACTTCCGTGCATCCAGCTGGGGCAGGAGGGAGTTTCAAGTGGGAGTTTCAAGTGGGAGTTTCAAGTGGGAGTTTCAAGTTTTCTTGGTGGGAGTTTCAAGTACCAATGACTAAGTGTCAGATATCTAGTATCTAAATATGCACTGTCACTGCTTATTTAATGGATATCAATCAGGATTTTCAGGAAAGTGCAGATTTTTTATTTTTATTTTTTCCCATGAATTGGTGAAGTATTCATTTGTGAAGCCAATCAATGCAGAGGCTGATGGTATAGAAGCTAAAGTCAGAGCTTGCAGTCCTGCTATATCATGTTCTGGTTTTAAACTTGCTACCCTTATGACCAATATACTATTGCACTCCAATTTTAGCAGATGGTAATGATGAAGTAGAGTTCAATCCATGTCAGCTTATAGTGAGATTTGACACATTTTACAAGGAGAAGTCATTGTGATTCATCAGCTAGCCTCCAAGTTAATTATGATCTAGTGACCCAACCAAATGCCTAGGGGCACCACGCAGCATGAAGATCATGAGATATTAAATCTGTGTTGCTTGCCAGCCGTTGTTAAGGGGCCCAGTGTAGTAATTGTAGGAATAAGTGAGGTAAACATAGTCTTAACATTCAGCTTGCAGAATCATGCTGTGCTGAAGTAGGCTTACTTTACAGAAGTAGGCTTACTTACTTTACATGTGCTCCATTTGGAGCACATTTTCTTCCCTTCCTGTTGTAACTGTTGTTTGGAGACCCTGTATGCTGTTACCAAATGAAGAGTCCTGTCATTTAGATGTCCATACCTCAGAGATAATCTTCATACAACCTTTGTTTTCCTCAGATGAGGACTGAGCAACTTGATGCACATCTGAAAACTTTCTGGAGAAAACTTATTTTCCTTAAATGAAAAATGTTGTATAAATGAATTCCCATTTTTCTTTTAATCTAAACCAAGTTTTTTAACAAAAATCAAAGTTCAATGGGAATTCCAACTGTGCACAGAAGAAAATACTCATCCTTTTTCATTACCTTGGTATAGGTTGCTGAGCAGTATTTCTCACCACGTAACTGGTGTTTGAAGAGTAGTGCTGTTCCTTTCCAGAATGTGTAAGACTCTCGTGATCTCAAATGTTCAACCATGACTCTACAGGAAAGCCTTTTTCCTGTTTCTAATTATTGAAGTATCAGACAATGAGCTCACAAATAAAATGACATTCTGAATCATTATGCAATTCCATCTATTTCTTGTATGTAAATAATTGATAGCAATGAGTCATATCTTCCTTTTCATTTCAAAATCAAAAATAGGAAGGATTTATAATAGGAAGGCTTCATATTTATTGTATTTCTGGTGCTGTCTTTTCTGAATTTTACGGAGAGCTAGAAATGGATGTTTTTGTTGTGTTATGTTTTGTGTTGTTTTACAGAAGGTCTTTTTTTCCTGGAGTTGGTATTTCCCTAAGTATGCGTCTATATTTTGAGGTTTTGAACTTTGGAGAAGAGAGTCTGGTAGACAAGTTTTGATTCACTAAAATCAGGAAAAGTTTCAGGTTGCATGCATTTGTACATTAGAGGTCTACAACCAAGCAGAATTTGAGAGCAAAAACACATTTCTTTATGTTGTCCCCTTTTGACATTGTAGTTATTAGAGAAAGTTGAAGAGTGAATCTGTATTGTGAGTATGGTAATTGGTTTTGCCAGCTGACTTCACAATAGTCAGCTCAGTCAGGAGCAGTGCAAAATGTGGTTCATTGAGACTTCCCAGCCAGCATGTACAAAAACAAAATAGAAGATTGATTCCCCTTTTAATACTTATGGTATTAAAAGCAAACTTCTAATTACAAGTTTGATAGAGCAATTTTGAATCCAGCATCAAAAGCTTTTTAACTCAAGCATTTTTTTCTAAATAACATGCTTTTAAAGATGAGCTCTGCAAAGTTATGCTATAAGCAAATGTCTTAATGGATTTAATAGATGTTTTTGTAAGACATTTTCAGGATAAAACTTTCAGATGTAGCTTTTTATTGCAAATGAAAAAGTATGCATCCGTGTAGGTTTATTGCTGTAGGCAGGTTTTTTATTTCTATCTTTGTTTTACATTATTGTGATTTTGTATTTTTTCTTAAAGATACACAGGCAAATTACTACGTTTGACACTTTAAGCAAAGTCAGATAGATCTCTTGAAGGCAAGATACTGTTTTTTCCCGAAGGAAGGCAATCAAGGTAGAGAATTTCAAATGCAGAAGTAAAGAAATTGGTATCCATCATAAGTGCAGATTATGCTGCTGGGATCCATACTAAAGAAGTTAACCTGCTTTGAAAATTATTTGTATTGCTATAAAGTGCTAAAGCTTCATCAAATCTCTGATTTTATTAAACTGAGGTACAGGCCATGGCCTGTTTACTTCTCTAGCATGTGGGATGGCATTTCTCATGGATAAAGGTCAAAGAGTACCACAGAGAAGATAACGAGAAGTTATGTTTTACATTTCTTTTCAGCCCAGACTTGCTTCATTGCACTATTCATAATGCTGTATAAACATGAGATGAACAACAACTAACTTGTTTCCCACCCTAGTGAATGTGTGAGAATTAGCCTTATTACTCTAAACCCTGTTTTCCAGTTAGGAGCAAACCCTGTTCCTGCTGAATCAGAGTGTCTCACTTAAAAGAAAAAAAAAAAGGGGGGAAAGGGGGGGGGGGGTGACTTTCAAACAATTTTTTTACAATTCCAATTATAGACAAATCTAAAGAAATGGGGAAAAGGCGTCCATTTAGAGAAAAACAGCATCATATAGAATGTAGTATTAAGCACAGTGCATATCTAATTGAAATTGCAGTCAGAATTCTAAATAAGTGGGAGTTACGTTTCTAAGCTGGAATTTAGTGGAGAAATAGAGTTATAAAATATTAACTTCTTCAAACTGTTGTCACACTGCAAAAACAGTCTTCCACAATTACAAATGGAGTACCCAAAATGGGTAAAGAGCTGTCCATGTCCTGCCTGCACATCACTGTATTGTTCCTTTGTGAAAAAAAGAATATCTGTTGATAGCTTCCTTACATGAAACAATAAATATCCTTTTTCCCCAAAAGCATTGCCCCAAACTGCTTTTCATTGGTTCAATGGACTGCCTGTGCTGCAAAGCATGCCTAAAATGAAACTTCAGATCTGCATTCTTGTATCCATCCGATTTTTGTTATTTCTGTTTCTATGTGATTTCAGTAGAACTGATACTGCATATTTTAGATTTTTTTCCGGCACTGAGAAGTTGCCCAGAGAAGTAGCTCATTAACCAGAAATGATAGGGCTTTAATGTGGAGGCTTTTAGGTAAAAGGAGATAGGTCTAGTACCCAAGATATTGCCAGCTGCTACATATCTCTGTCAGTTGGTATCAGAGAATCATAGAATGGTTTAGGTTGGAACATTTTCCACTAGACTACATTGCTCAAAGCCCCATCAAACTTGCCTTGAACACGTCCAGGGATGGGACATTTGCTACTTCTCTGGGCAACTTCTCAGTGCCTCACCACCCTCTCAGTGAAGAATTTCTTCGTCATATCTGATCTAAATCTCCTTTTTTTTTTTTTTTTGTTTTTTGTTTTAAACCATTACACCTTGTCCTGTCACTACACACCTTGACAAAGTGTCCCTACCTATCTTTCCTGTAGGCCCTCCATATGTACTGAAAGGTTGCTATAAGGTCTCCCTAAAGCCTTATCATCTCCAGACTGAACAACCCCAACTCTCTCAGCCTTTCTTCATAGGAGTGGAGCTCTACTCTCTGATCATCTTTGTGGCCTTTCTCTGGACACACTCCAACAGGTCCATGTCCTTCATGTGCTGGGGGCCCCAGAGCTGAACACACTGCTCTAGGTGGGGTCTCAAGAGGATGAAAACCACAAATCAGAATAAGTAGTGCCTTATAATATAATGTCATACAAGAGCTTGTGAAACAGAAGAGGTGGAACAGAAGATAAAATAACTAAGTACAGAATATACAGAGAAGGCTCACAGCCCCAAAATTAAGGTGATAAAGAGCAAAGGCATTAGTGTTACATTGTTTTAGCCATGGCAGTCCAGAACTGTTGGCAATCCTGAAAAAAAAAAAAGGTTTATTTTAGCTTATTTTTCCTAGTTATATCAGGTTCTGTTGAGTCTGGATGGGTCAGTTATTTTTCTCCATAGCAGCTACTATGCTGGTTGTACTGTATATCTGTGACCAAAACCATGTTGGTAACTAACCCATGTTTTAGATACTTGTGAGCAGTGCCTGGGGAGCATTAAGGTTTTTGTTTCTTACTGTGCCGCCTTGAGGCTGGAGTGTGGAAGAGGCTTGCAGGGGAACCAATTGACCAATTGACCAAAGGGCTGCACTGTGCCATATAATATCATGATAAGCAGTTGAACTTGGTGGGGCAGGTGTGTTTTTCCAAAGAAGCTGTTGCTCAGAGACTGGCCGGTCACTGGTCTGCAGGTGTGAAGTGGTGAATGACTGCCTTAACATTACTTTTTTTTTTTTTCCTCTTTTTTTATGAACTTATCTTTATTTCAACTCACAAGTTTTCCTGCTTTTGCCCTTTTATTTCTTTCCCTCAGCCCAATGTGGCAATGGACCAGATGAGGGTTTAGCTGCCTGCCATAATCAACCCACCACTCAGGTTTTTAATAAAAGATATTTTTTTTACTTTTACCTGTACAATTTGTTCTACCCAAAAAGGATTTAAAATAACAGAAATAACATTTTTGGAAAATAACATTTTTGGAAAATAACATCATTGGAAAATAACAGAATGTTCTGCTTTAGAACTAACAAGTAACCTGCCTAACAAGAACAAAAATTTGTTCATGAGTCCCTTTTTACCTCTCTCCTATAGTCATTTCTTCCACATACACTTGTGCATATGTAATTTTGAGAGTACACATGATTTTTAAAAAAATAATTCAGGGGAAAAAAGCAACAACAATGAAAACCAGTGTCTACTGCAAAAAAAAAGATCAAAATACTGTGATATGATTTATAAAAAGTGACAAGTTTTCATGCCATGCAAGTGATGTTCATGGAAGCCTTTTTATCAGGAAATTACTGTTAATACTTGAACCTTAATTAATGTACTAGAACCAGGAGTAATTTTAATATTTTTGGATAGATCTGTTATGGTCACAGACATCTGAAGCATTATCTCTGTGGGCCCGACTTCATGGTGAAGCTGACAACAAGATTTGTGACTCACTGCTTATGAAGATATGTTCATGTATAAGGGACTCACACTCCAGAGGAGTACCCACACACAGAGCTGTCATGGAACTGCTGATTCCACCACTGCTGGGCTGATCTCTCAGTCCCTAAAGGCACCATTTGGGTGACATCTGAAACAGTGGAAGTGACTGGAAGAAGTGTGGGCTAATGCAGATGGAAAACAACTGGAAAAAAAATAGAAAAATATGTTTACTTCTTAACTCATATCGTTTCAGGTATTGCATATAGCAACAGCAGATACACTTGACAGAAATTACTGATTTCTGCAGAGGTCAGATATGCTATGACATTTCAAGCTAGAAGACTTGACTCAGTCCCAGAGCTATGACATCATTAGCATAATTATGGAAACCTGATAACCTGATGGAAAGAGTCCTGTGACTGGTGTGCTGTAATGGATATCAGAAAGGATAGGCAGGGAAGGCACAGCAGGGGGACAGGAACGTTCTGTATGTAATGGAGGGTATTGGCTGTATGGAGCTTGCAGTTAGCTGTTGCAGTGACACAGTTGAGAGCTTCTGGGTCAGGATTAAGGGACAAGCAAATAAAGTGGATGTTGTTGTGGGAGTCTACTATAGACTGCATGGCCAGGATGACAACACCAATTAAATGTTCTTTAAGGGACTGAGATACCTGTAGATCAGTTGTCCTTGTCCTTATGAGTGCCTTCAACTTGCCAGACATAAACTGGGAGTACCACACAGCTGATTACAAACAGGTCCAGGAGATCCCTAAACCACCTTGATGATGACTTCTTGGTACAAGTACTAAGGGAGCCAATTAGGAAAGGTACCCTCTGAGATCTGCTGCTTGTAAACAGAGAGGAGGTGAAGTAGTGATTGGTGCCCGTATTTGTCATAGTGACGTTGAAGTAGTCAAGCTTAAAAGCCTTGGTGACAGGAGGAAAAGTGCCACCAAAACTTCAGCCCTGAATGTGGGGTCAGCAGACTTCAGACCACTCAGAGAAATGGGTAGTAAGGTCCCCTGGGAAATTGCTTTTGAAGGCATTGAGTTCCATCAGTGCCAGTCAGTTTTTAAGTGCTATGTCTTAAGAGCACAGGAACAGGCAGTTCCTAAATGTCCAAAGACAGACAGGTGGGGCAGAAGGTTGGCTTGGCTTAGCAGGGATCTTCTAGAGTTTAGGCAGAGAGAGAAAGAATATGGCGACTGGAAGTGAGGTTGAGTGGCATGGGAAGCCTACAGAGATTGTGTTTGCCATAGTAGGGGGGAAAAAATTGTGCAGCCAAGCCTGAATGAGAGTTGAAGCTGGCCAGTATTGTGGGGGACAATAAAAAGGGCTTTACTAAATACGTTAACAACAAATGCAGGACCAGAGGTAACATTGCTCCTTTACTTGATGAGGATGATCACCTCACAAACGTAGGGACATAGACAAAGCAGATGTTTAAAAATTACTTCTTTGCATCTGTCTTCAACTCCAGTGACGTGCCATGGGTTGCAGGATCATGACTGCAAGAGTGATAAGCTCCCAGCCAACCTCAAACTAGTGCAAGAGTTGCAGGTTCTTCACCAAGAGGGTGGTTGGACACTGGAACAGGCTCCCCAGGGCAGTGCTCACTGCACTGAACCTGCCGGAGTTCAAGAAGTGTTTGGACAACACTCTTAGAAAACTTATGACCAAATCTGCTGACAATCCCCTGAAAATCTTAGAAATCAGCTTGTCAGCTGTAAGGTCAAACCAATGAAAAACACTAACCAGATGAATTCAATCACTTTAAATTCATCTTCATTTCTTTATGCACCATTCAGTTGCAACATACAGTCTTTTAATTCACAAGGCAGATTTCTACTGTGCATTTGTTTGGAGCAACACATTCCTCCTTCTCTCTACCTTACACACAGATTGCTGGGTTATGCAGGAATGCTGAAAAAATATAGTCTGAATTTTTATTCCTGGCTTTGTAAAGTGCTTTGTTTTTTCTGAAAATCATCATTATTAAGCTGCAGCAGTTCTAGTAGCGGTGTTCTTTCTAGTCTCATATTTGCAAGAAATAATCTTTTAACATCTTGGTACTTCTTCAGTAGCATGAGACTAGTAGTGTTTTCTTATATCAAAGTGTGACTTTTTAAATTGTAAGACTGCAGGCTTTATGCTAAATTGCCGAAATGCAAGCAGCTGGGAAGCACATTTGCAGTTTTTAGTTAATCACCTTTTTTCCCAAGCTCAAAAACTAGATGACAGATGGCTTCACCTGCATCCTTCTCATCCAATGCTCTTCTTTGTACCTACTGTATAGATAGCATGGTATATCTAATACACAGGGATCCTTCTCAAGTACAAACATGTTCACTCTAGGTGGTATGTTTGGAAGCAGAGAATTTTTAGCAAGCTTTACTCGCTTTACTTGTTGTGTCTGTGACCGTGTTTTTTAAGGCTAATATCTTGGATAAATATGGGTGGATTTTCCTAGGAATAGCAAATGCAGTGCCTAGCCAAAAATAGTCATTGTGTCAGTATTCCAGTTCTTACTCTGAAGCTTAAAAAAAAAAAAAAAAAAAAAAAAAAAATACTATATATCATCAACTTTTCATGGCCAAATACCCACAAGCATTGGTAGCAGTTCATTAATGAAACTTAGTAAGTAAACCTTCAGCTTCAGTTAAGTTAATAGGAAGCATTCATAAAGCATACCAAGAGTTTATTTGTGTAAAGTAATATTGGGAATAACACTAACTTCCTTTGCAATCTGAGGCCTTATTGCTAAATTAGGATTAATTCTGTACTCCAAAAACAATAACAAAACCTTAAACTATGCTCATTATCCATATAGTTGCATGATAAAAATAGTATAAAGACTTGTTTTGAAGTCTCATCTGTTAAATAAATTTATTCTAGGTTAAAATATTTGATTCTTGTAATTAACAAGGGTTAATTAAAATGATATAAAACATTTTTAAAATGCTGTAATAATCTGCACAAGTTTTTACTTGTTTGTTAAATCATGTTTAATTTTACATCATTCCAGTTAAATCAGTGCAATTTTAAAGTAAAATCGGTATTGATGAAGCAACATATCTGCTAACATCTGAAAATATATCTAGTGATTTTTTTGAGGTTTCCTGTTGAGATACATTTATTTTCAGTCACTTTTTATGAAGACATATGAATGCTTCTGATTTTGGTTGTTTGTTTAATTGGTTGGGTATTTTAGTATTTTCAGTTGTCACATCTGTGTAGTGCATTGACTTTGGAAATTACAAGATTATCTTTGCGTCACTTTTTTTTTTTTTTTTTTTTTTTCCCAAACATTTAAAACTCTTCAACACAGAGATAAAAAGTGGAAAGTCAAAGAGAGGGTACCTCAGGGGTGCCTGCTGAGGTTATTTTCTACTTAGCTGGGACCTGTAAATATCCCACCAGCATTTCTTTAACACAAGGAAGCATCATTTTGCAGACTTAAACTTGACTAAAGCATTATTAAAACTTCAGAGGGCATTGCATTCGTTGTGGCATCGGAGTATGAACTGTTAGAAAGATTGTTTCTGCTACAGTTTCCATGTTTAGGATTTACTGTATGATCATTTCTGTAGGTAGTTCTATCATTCTTCAGGTATTACTCTCTCCTAGTAACCTCAGGGGTTCAGCATCTCACAAGTGCTTTTCTGAGAAAAAGTTTGGTGTAGA
Source organism: Heteronetta atricapilla (assembly GCA_011075105.1). Classification (NCBI taxonomy): domain Eukaryota; kingdom Metazoa; phylum Chordata; class Aves; order Anseriformes; family Anatidae; genus Heteronetta; species Heteronetta atricapilla. The sequence goes on along the minus strand of CM021763.1, from coordinate 37,943,408 downwards.
TAAAGGAGACATGTGGCCCATTTTTTTCCTGTGTCCCCACCACCTGCTTTCCAGCAATTACTCCTGTAAAGCATCTAATTGCTCAGTCTTCAGGATCAGAGTCACATTGGTATGAGAGCATAACATGCCCAAAACTTAACACTTCAAGCACATTTCATAATTTCTCAAATCATAAGACATTAGAGCTTATACTTGTGGCAACAGCTGAGTCAAGATAGGAACAGTCCTCTGTAGTTGTGCATATACACAGAGTGCTTGTGTTCAGATAGCAAAGGTTCAAAAGTAAGTTTTCTCAGCACAGAAGTGATGCTAAAGCAGGTACTTTCTTGGTAAATAATGGGCTAGATATCAGCAGCTTTCCAAGAAAGAAGTTTTTATCTCCCATCTTGTTGGATGATAAGCTTACAGATAAGCTTGCATTATCTGTATGCTGAAACTGAACTGAAAAATCAGATGCATCTGTAGGATCTGCTATCAACTGTTTCTTAATAGATTACCTAAGGTGTGTGCCAGCCTTGCCCAGCCTCAGTCAGAGGCTCAGTCAGAGGCTCAGAAAGTCAGAGTGGCAGCCACAGACCTACACTCATTCTTTCTTCTCCCTTTCTCCCCAAATAAACAAGGGTATTTCTACTTTGTGGAGACAAAGTGGGCAAGAGATATCTGAAACAATGAATGGCCCTATGTAGGTTATTTACTGCTGTCATCTGTTGGTAATATTAACATCTATGAGAAGGATAGCATCTGAACCATGAAGGATACAACATTGTGAGTGTGGCTTATTCAGTTCTGCATTTTTAGTGAACTTTCAAAAATTACTTTATTTATACAAGAGTACAGTGTTACCTAACCATTTGTAAAAGCACATTTTACTGGAAATGTACAGAGTTTAAGCTCTAGGAATTTGTTAATAATCTATTCTGTTCAGTGACAGTGTTGCAGACAGGGGAGAGACAGTTTACCATTATATTGAAACAGAAAATCCAAGTTTAAAGAATTAGCTAATTTTTAAAGAGTTAGCTAAAATGTATAATTATGTTCACAACATGATTACAAGAGTTTTTATTTTGTAAAAATATATGGCTGACTTTGTACATCTTCCCTCAGTAAGTTGTATAGTATGGTAATTCCAATGCCATTTTTGTTAGTCGTGTTCCATATGTAAGAGATTTGAATTTGGGCTTTCTTTTGTCCTCTTTTCTGCACATACTGAGTGAAGTGATGAAACTGTTTCACCTCAGATTAAGGATGGAGACAGTATAGACAGATAAGCAGTTCTTCCTAATTGTGTATACTACTTTATTATTTGGGCTGAATACAAAAGGAATCAACTAACCTGAGATGCTTAAAATGATTGCCAAAATTACTTGTTTTGTGACTTAAGATTCTTCCTACAAACAGCTTTCTTCTCAAACAGCTTGAATTAGGTGAATAAATGATCATTTTGCTTATGCATCAGGGGAGCCTTGAAGTTTAAGCAGCCTCATATTCTTCTGTTTCAAAAGCAAATGAATTTTTCCTTTTGATGAGGTATAGCTAGGTAACAGTATGCTTTTCCAAGAGAGTATTGGCTTTGATGTTGCTGCTAAAGAGGTTTAATTCCTGTGCACAGTAACTAAAGTGCGCTGTTTATACTTGTGATTTGCTTTAATGAATGAGAAAGGAATTGGGTTCCCTTTCTCAAGAAAGTTACTGAACAGTAATATGTAGGTCTGTATGAAAAATATAATAATAATAAAAACTAGTCTGAAAAGGTTTTTCTCTTTGGTGGCTTTTGAGCTTTCTTATTCATTTTCACTTTTCAATACCCTGTGTTTACCCTGGGTTAAAACATCAGACATCAGTAAATATGTATATAATTTTTTTTAATATGTAAAACTACACACTGGGCTAAATACATTAGTTACTGATTTTGTTTATTTTGTCTTTACTAGAAAAAAAAGAAGAAAATAAAAGAAAAAGAAAAAGCATATTTGTTTTATACATTCAGATTCATCTGCTCAATCACATAAACAAACTGTAAAAAAATGGTAATTAATATTGTAGAACCACAGTCCTTTGCTGGGCTTACATCAGAACTTCACACTTACGACAAATTAGCTCTCTGCTGCTAATAGAAAACAAATGTAGAGAGAGTGACAGGGCAAGATCACTGCTGTTAAATTTAAGATGTGAGTGTCTGAGATGTGAAGTGTTCCACGGGTTTGTTCTAATGCTGTCATCATTGATTTATTTATGAGAAATAGATTAGTTATTTTCAAGTTACTCTTTAAGTAATTTCCCATAATCATGCAAAAAGTCATTAGCCTTGGGACCCTGACTCAAGCCAGCTTCCAGTCCTGTGCTGTAACCACATTACAACACTGTGCTTGATGCTCACAAACAGGATCCTCTCTGTGCGATGTAACACCCAAGTCTTTGGCATTTCTCCTGATATCTCACACTGAAGATGTCTGTAACTTGTTTTTCACATTTACTCTTTAATTTCTTTCTCCACTGTTAATATCCAAATATATACCCTTCATGAAATAGCTTTATTATTACTATTTTTCAGTAGTAGTAGATTGTGTTTTAAAGATTGGGTTTTCTATGCCCATACTTTTAACTTCTGTAAATTCCTTCTGTAAATTCTGGAGTAATGTCTTATGTAGAAATCCTAGGCTGGGATGTTGTTCTGGGAATATCTCTCCTTTAGATATTCCCAGAACAACATCCCAGCCTAGGATTTCTTCTGCACTACATAAGACATTACTCCAGAATTCAGTAAAATTCATTTCTGATACAATGCATTTCTGACGATTGTTGTTAAAATACATTGCAGTGTCTCAGATATCACATATTTTCATTTACAAATATATTCCAATGTAAGACAGGCCTTTGGAAGTACTTGAAACTTCAACTAAGATTTTAAAAAATAATAATCAATTTCCACATTTCTTACCCATAACAGTGGCTACCTAAAATTCCTTTCTTCTCTCTCCACAGAGGTTTGAATTCAGTTGTCAGTGACGCAAATGTAACTATAGACATTTAGATTTGAGAAAGTTATATATTACCTGCAGCTAGAGCTGGAAATAGTGGCAACTATGTAGTTCCTATTGACACTTCATGGTAATTACAGTTTTCAGTCCATTTTACCACGTGTAAACTAGTTTTCAAGTTTAGTGAGACAACAATACCTCACTAAAGTAATAGGATCAGAACTTCACTGGATAAAAACTTCAGATTTGGATAAAGCTGCAACCATAAAGTTAATTTAATCCTGTAATTTTCCATTTCTTTTAAAATATATTCCATGTAAAGTTTAGAATTTTGTTAACTAGAAGAGAAGATCCCTAACTAGTTAACGTTGTTGTTTAGTTCATATTACATGTTCCACCCTTGGGATTCCACATATAGGTAATATGGTTATTATGTAATTATGCTGAGAAAGGAAGCTGTTTTATCAAAAATAAAGGAGCAACTGTTCAAGCACATCACGTTAAAATTTACATTACATTGTCTAAACTGTTAGACTATCTATTCTAACATTTTACAACTATTTGATATCCACTCATAGCATGTGCAGCACAGAACTTGCAAAGAACATGCTGTTTTCTGTCAACATTTCATCTGATAGAAACAAACCACTGTTTATTTTATTTTATTTTATTTTATTTTATTTTATTTTTGTTTTATTTTATTTCTTTACAAACTCATTCCTGTGCTCTTAGAAATATAAATATCTCTTAGAAAACTTCAGGAAATTACTGGTATGTCCAGGGATGTTTGTGATGGGCTTGCATTGAATTTCTCTGCAACTCTTTTTTCCATAAGTTCCCATTCTGAAAAGACTCAGTGGTGACAGGTTGAAGTGGGTTGGACTGTAATGTTAGTGTCATGAAAAGCAGAAGGGCTTTAAACCCTCCAGTCCCCTGAGCTTTTTGTGTTCTGAAATACTTGGTGAACTCCAGAAGAATAAAATACAGCAGATTTTATTCTGCTGGTCAGAGTGTTTGTGGAGTTCAGTGAATAGCTGTCAGAGATGGAGACTCTGAAATGCAGAGCCAATTTATTTGGAAAGGGATTTTCAAATTAGTGGTAGCTGTCTTCACTAACTCTGAATATTTGCTTACCATAAACTTTCAGAGGCAAGCTGTTAATCAACTTTTATTTTAAAGATGTTCCTGGTGTCTTACACCTTCCTCCTCTTTTTAAAGGCAAATCAGGACTGATAATTGAAAGATAGATGTCTTATGTTTAAGTAATATGCTGGTGAGATGGAGAGTGATAGTTAATCACAGAACATGCACCTGTTTTCTTTTCATCCCTTGCCTGAAATATTGACCTGTTCCTGTCTCAGAGAAAATCTGGTGCTGAAAAAAAGTCACATTGTGTAACAGTATAGTCAGTAGCTATTACATTTCTCTTGCTTGTCCTATTCTTAGAGAGCCATCAAAAGCTCCTTTACTCTACTGGTGCTCTAGCTTATGCACGCAGCACAAAAAAGTGACATACATCTATTCACAGAAGCATACCTCTTTGACAATTTATTTCAAGTTTTCCCTGAAATAGTGAGGACATCATAGGTTGAGAATTCGTCTTTACTAAGGTCTTCTTGCACAGGTCTTTGACATGTTACTGACATTTTTAGTGACAGACTGACAAATTTCCCCTTTATAAAAAGAGTTGAAAATCAATCTGAATTGCCTATATATTTAATTTGTTCTTTGTGTTCTGTTTATCACAGACAAAAGTGAAAATAAATACATTTTTGAAAAAGTTTTACATAGTTGCCTGAATGGAAGAATTATCTAAAGCATGTAAACCTAAACAGAATCATGCAAGGAATAGGTTTTATGGTAGGAAGTGCTAGCCAACTTTATAAGCATCTAACTATAGGTTTTTGTTTTGAAGATAACATCTGTGACATCTTCTGTCTTTTACCTGATGGCCTCTTGAGCCCAAATCTTGTCTGAATAGCAATTTTTCATGTCTCTCCTTATGAAACAAATAAAAGAAAGCTCTCCTTTCCATTCCTTTTCTTTCTTACATACTCTAGGTAGAAGATCCCTTTGTAGATGGGCAGAATGTCTCATAACCAAGCATTCTTTCATGTTTCTATTCTACATCACATTGACATTAACACAAAGGACAAGTGCAAAACCTTTCAGTGGAGTGTCTCTTCAAAGTGTGGTTTAATAGCCTGGGAACTTACTTCCCTCCAACATAAACTGTCAAGGGAACCAGTGAAATGAAGCATGAACCCTTAAAGTTTATCAAGATAGGCATTTGTAGAAGAGTAGTCATGCTTTCTTCTATGATTGCCTCAACTTTTTAAAGTGGTGTGTGATGCAGACATCCCACAAAGATAGCAGATTGTGCTGTGTTTTGAAATGTACATTTTGAAATTTTGAAATTTACATTCATAAAAACTGCTAGCTTGAAAGCACCTTAAGTGTTTCTCATCCAGTTAGTGATTAAGTCCTATAACATGTTACCCTGTAACCTGTCTCTAATTTGAAATTTTAGGGATTTCATTCTCAGTAGTTCTCATAGTTTAAAAGCAGACCTAAGTCTGCCAGGTCTGCTAAGTCTGATTAAGTCCTAAGACTTAAGGATCAGTTTCATCATATTTGTTTATCTAATTAACAAATTATTGTAGTGATTAATGAGAAGGCTTTTCTAATTTTGATTGCAGAATTCAGGGTCTATGCCAAAGTGTAGACCTCAAGCAAAACCTAGGACAGAAAAAGCTAAAAGCAATACAGAAAGAACATAATTTATTATATGCAAATTATTAAAAAGTCTTTCATTTCACAGCATAATTGAAATATTACTTAAAGGATCCATAAAAGATAACATATTAAAATAAATTGACTTGCATATATGATTAATTTACACAGTGGTAAGCTGATTGTGATACATGTAATTTTATACATATGACCTTGAAATGAATAAAACAATTTTTTACTTTGTCATTTCCCTTATAAATGTGGAATGCAATTAGCAATAATCTTGGCAGGGAAGCAAGGGTCTAACATAAAAATCTGCTTTCAAAATAATTTTTTACCATTACTCTACTAAAGTTATGATAAAAAGAAGGATTTTCCAATGCGTGAAGAAGACTGAAATATTCAGCAAAGTTAATTTAACTTGCATATTTGTCCAAAGATATAGTTCTCTCTGGAATATGCTTTATTCTACCAGAAATTTACATGAAATTTCATACTGTTCTTTAATTCAGTAAGTATATGTCATCATACTTCCATGCCACTGTTAAAGCCTTGGCTAATTATTACAGAAGTTAGAAGTCTGCTTACTGCTGCACCCACTTCCAGTTTGGATGGAATTTGTGGTATGGTTTCACATCACATTTAATCCCATGGTACTGTGGGTTGCTGAAGGGGCAGTTATGCTCTGCTTCCTCCACACCTACCACACATGCCCTCTGTTTCTCATCTACAAGTATTAACTGGCCCTGGAGTGAACAGGGTCTTTTTGGTGATCTGGTGGAAATCTAAGCTTTTGTTGGTGCTCAGTAGATATGATTAACAAAGCAGCAGGTATCTGTGTACTCTTCTGTGAACCATAGAGTAACTCAAGCTGTCTCTTCCATTCTATTTCAGGCAGCCTCCCTCCTTCAGGTGCAGGCTTTACCTGTCCCCTTTCTCAGCTGAAAAACCTTCCTCCCGTAACTTCCCTTTCATGGTTTTCCCAAGCTTGGTACCCAGGAGGGGTTTCTTGCCTACACAGCCTCTCTATGTGAAACAGCATCTCAGCCACGTGCATTTCACCAGGCAGGCTGTGATTTGTTAATAAAACATATGCACCAGAGTGAAGTGAGTGATTATAGTAATCTCTGCTTCGATGTCTGAGTTATAACATTTCTAAAGTTACCTGTGAGACCTAACAAAGTCATAAAACAGGAAGAGGAAGTTTGGGAATCATATGTCTTAAAGATAACTCTTAAGACCAACATTTTCCTTTAAATATGAATTCATTTTAGATGGACGCTGCTTCAAATACATTATTTGAAAAATATTTGAAACACTACTTGAATGTTATTTGAAAATAAACAAGGATCTTTTCAAAACTCATTTTTATCTGTGATTTTCAAATTGACTTCAGATTTTTGAAATTAATTCAATTAAAGAATCATAGAATCATTAAGGTTAGAAAAGACGTCCAAGGTCATCTAGTCCCCCTACCGTCAATATTGCCCACTAAAGCATGTCTCTGAGTACCACATCCAACCATTCCTTAAGCATTCCCAGGGACACCACTTCCTGGGCAACACGTTCTGAGAAGAAATGTCTTCTAACCTAAACCTCCTCTGGCACAACTTGAGGTCATTCCCTCTAGTCCTATCACTAGTTATCTACAAGAATTGTTCTCTCAATTTCAGTTCATCAATCTCCTAATGAAGAAAAACAGGCTTGAAAATTAGGCTTCATATGAAAAATAAACTTCAAAATAAGTCTTAAAAAAAACCTCTGATCAAGTTTGGCAACTAGGTGATGAATTGTGAATAGATTAATAGGAAGAGATTTGTGAAGAAGCACAGAGTTGTGAAGCCTTAATCCAGCATTAGGATTCATCAACATGCAACTTGTCACTTATGTTTTGTAACTAAAGATTACACTTTCTTCAGAGAATATATATATATAACTTACCTGATAAATTGAATTAAATTGAATTGTCTTGTTTCAAATTCTAACAAGTTAGTGTTGGTCACTTCTATTGCTTCTTTCTGTGTTTCCTCACTTTAATTCCTAGTCATGTCTATTGGTTGTTGTTCTTGCTTTACATTAAGCCATTCCAAACAAGTTGTCATAGTGTTTCTCATCTAAATGTCTTGAAAGGTTAAGGGGAAAAAGTTACACTAATAATATGGAAATAAGGAATGACTCTACTGAAAACAAGCTGTACCAAGAGAAAGCAACTGTGATTCGTGGGAGTTGACCTTAGCTCAAAAACACCCATGTTCTCCAGATGTCTATGTAAGCAGTCTGTCAACCACCACTAGCAGAAGAGTGCCTGTGTACACAACTGACCTCACTTTGCCTCCTCTGAAGTGCTAGCCATGTTGTTATCTATTTTTTGCATTGACTTTTTAAACTTCTTACTTTGTGGCTACCCAAGCCACATTATCTGTCTTCATCTCATAAACTTCCCATCTTTTTTCCTGTCTGGTCTGAAACTCTTTATCTTCTGTCCACAGCAACAATCTAAAGTTCCCTGTCTGTTCCTTGTTAGTTGTGTTACATTTATGCAATGGATATGGTTAATTGCACAAGGATGAGGAAAAACTTACTCATGGAAATCACCCTGTGAAGGGTGATTATTGCAGGCAAAAATCACAAAAAGCACGGACAGCTTTCCTACCAGAGCGGGCATATGAATGAGAACCATCATACTGTAGAGAGCATGGATCAAGGTTAGGAAAGACATCCCACTCTAGCCTTGCACAGTGAGGAGGGGTGTAAGCAACTGCCAGAGGTTTTGCATTCACCTTCAGCTGCTTGTTAAGACGCTACTTCTGCAGCCCAGCTCCCAGGCACATGGCATAGATCTTATAGATCTATGAACTCATATCTATATGAACTCATATGAACTATATTCTATATGAACTCATATATCATAGAACTATGCTGCCAGCAGGTTTTTCAGGTCCTGGGAAGACACCAGGCTTGCAGGGTTAGACAAAGACAGGACCAGAACATGCCTATATGGCAGCTTTGTGCATACCTGACTTACATGTCTTAGGCACGGCTGTGAAGAGCAGTATGGATATTGTTAACAGTCTCATCTTCATGGAAAAGTGTGGCACATGCTGTAGCTGCTGAGGGTGCTCACTGGACAATATATATATTAATACACATGCTAGCAACATGAGGAGATTGTGGGAGAATTCAGGACAAAAATTCTGTCTATAACCTAAGTATTGGTTCAAAATTAAGAATTGGTGTCCAAGACTTCTTTCTGTTACAGGGGATTATGTATTATGTTTTTATGTCTTTGCTAAAAATTATGTGTGCTTCCAATAGCCAGAAACCTGCCAAGAGCAGGTTAAGATGATTTTACAATCAAAATAATAATGTTAGAAAGTAGTCAGAGGAATATTGTAATATGAGTATAAATTAATATGGGTCATTAAATAGTGCAGGACATTGTGGATAGTTGCACTTTTAGCACATGAGGATGAGCAAAGCCAATGCCTGTAAATCCCAACAGTCTATGCTTACTTGAAAAAATGTTTGTCTGACTCTAGGCATGGAACCCGTTGTGCTGGAGAAGTGGCAGCCACTGCAAACAACTCACACTGCACAGTGGGAATCGCCTTTAATGCCAAGATTGGAGGTATGTGAAACAATCTCCCACCACAGAAAAAAAAAAAAAAAAAAAAAAAAAAAAAAAAAAAAAGAGAGACATTTGTGCTAAATGCCACATACAGACCTTTCTCAACAAGAGAAGAAGAGAAGGAGATTTGTATGGGTAACAAACTTAGCTGTGTTAACAAGGAAATTGCGGCGTTAGGGTGGTAGTTAAAGACCAGTACTGAAGGAGTCTGTCTGTGGTGACACTTCTCCAGTGCTCCTGGGAACACTGCCTCTCAATACACACAGGAACATAGGAAGTGAGATTTTCCATGAAAACACGAAACCTAGAACTTTGAAATCCCAGTTTTCTCACAGATCATGAGCTCCAAGTAATGAGCTTTAACAAATCAGAAAAAAAAGTACACATATTTGCATGTTGCTCTCAAATAAAATAATGTGAAAACTTAAAAAACTTTGTTCTGTTATTTGGCTGTGGCTGGAGAGAATCTTCTTTTGATCCCTGTGACCAGTCAGATTATTGCCTAAAGTGTGAAATCTGGTAATACTTTTTTTGCTCTGTTCAGCCAAGAGGTTCCAATTCTATCAGTTCTTAACCCATGGCTGGTCAACACCTTTGGCAACTGGAAAAGACTGCCAAGATATCATTTACATGTCTTCTAGGCTGTAGCCTGCCTGAGCCAGATTGCAAAGCTTCAAGTAAGGTTGCATCCTGTATTTTTGATGAAAACATGATATTGGTATATTGGCTTTCCGTACAAAGACCTACAGCTCAAACTCATTAACTGTTGATTTACTGTTCTAAAATAGAGCCCATGTGTGAAAACAGAAATGTGTTTACCTAAATATGCAGTAGCGGACAGTTAGAAAATACAAATAGACAGGACTGGGGCTGTTTCCACAATTAATACTGTATCTTTTCTCTACTGGATTGCTAAAAGTTTGCTTCAAATCAAGTGTAATCACAACTTCATTTCACATTAGCCAAAGCACACAACGGAAACCTAATGGCACCTTTCTGTTTTCCTGATGGCTTCAAGAGGGTAGACAATACCTGATCTAGCATATGTGTGCATGTGCTAGCATGCTAGCATGTGTCTAGCATGAGTGATGCAGATGAACAGATAGCCTTCCTGCACGAAGTTACCCTCTCAGAAGGCTTTAAAAATTTGAACTGGCCAAGTGAGCTTGTGGCAGACAACAGATTGTCTCATGTTGGCATGGCATTCAGTCATGTACTAGCAGCTATGAACAGATTTACTGCATTCAAACCAGCATCTGATGAGAGTCAGTGACCTGATAAAAATAAAAGGTGACTTCTGGAGTAAAAGTTTAACTTGTGAATTGGATATTCACACAGCCTGTGACAGCCTGGGCATGTGATTGGGAAGCTCTCCATTATTAACAGTGGCTTTTTAATGGGCTATTATTTATTTACCATTAGGAATGTCCAATAACAATAATTTAGAAAATCAACAACAACAGGCATAATAGCAGAATCACAGGTTTTTCTAAATATAGTATAAATATAAATAATATAAATAATAATAACAATATAAATAATAAATAATAAATAATAAATAAAATAAATAATAAATAATAATAATAAATAAATAAATGATAATAATAAATAGTATAATAATATAAATAATATAAATATAGTGTTTCAGAAGGACATGGTATGAACACAATTTCTGTGAAGAGCAAAGACTGTGTGCCTTTTTCATAATGTGTTTACTTATTTTATGCTAAGAATGTAATAGACTTCAAGAAATTTCACTGTTCTAACTAGAGATTTTTTTTTTTTCTCTCTGTTCAGCCCAATAATTCTGTGGAGCACTCGCTCCCACAGCGAGAATGAACGTAATTCTTTAAAGAGAGACAAAATATTAGTATTTTGTGGCTGTATGATAATGTACTGTCTTTAAAAATTATTGGCATTTGAAAATAAGGCCTCAGCAGACAATCTGCAGAAAATCAGAGGCCAGAGAGAGTTTCAGGATGTTGGGAAGGGAGGCTGAGTTTTCCCTTCCACTAGGTGTCAATATGTAGGAGTTTAGCTGGCAACCTGTATTGAGCCTGCCTCTCTTCCTTCCCTCAGAAAAGCCATAAGCTACACATGTGAATATGCAGTGGTTGTGTTTCCTCTCCACAGGCCAGATGGAGTGTAAAAATGTTTAATCATATTATGCTGAACTAGTATTCAGTTCACTTATTTCCCATGGATTTAAAGACCCTCCTTTGGCCTTTTTGGAGAAGAAATTAGAGTCAAGGTAACACAGTTACATTTTTCTTACAGTGAGTAGCACCTGCCAGTGGTGATGTTGAATTTGTTCTGCTATGATGAGTATTCTTTACCTCAAATCAAAATGGGAGCTGCTGCATCTCTGGTGACATAAAAGATAGCAAGGAAATAAAGCAAAGGGAAAAATAAATCCTTTCCATCAATATTCCATCAAATACCAGCAGCTGAGCAAATCCAATTAATGACCTCTGTGATGGAAAGTCATTAACAAGTTATCCACCCATAATGGTCACTTTTCTTCTAAATGTATTCGCACTCCTTGATTCATTTCCACACACTTAAGAATCTCTGACTACAAAGCACGTCAAAAAGAAGATCCTTTAAAAGTCCAAAGCTTCTCTTAAAATGGTGTGAGTGGGGACTTAATCCACAGATAGAAAAATCTGAGAAAAAAAAATACAATTTGGACCTTCAGTTCAATTTGGACCTTTTATAGCTTGTGGGATGTTTCTTGTAAAAAAAAATTATGCAATCTGCCAGTAGTTTGTGCTTAGCTCAGCCACAGGCCCCTTTCATTAAAAGACAAACCAATGCACAAAAGGGGTAGATTTTTTTTTTTTTTTAATGTGTGACCCTCCATAATATTCACATATAACAAATTCCCACCTACAGAGCCCGTGAGGCTTTTCATAGGAAGGGATGGTTAGCCTGTTGTTATTACTGCAGACTGGTTGTGGAAGTTGCAAAGTATCTGCAGGGATTTGGGTGCTTAGTTACTTGGCTGGACTGGAATCCTGACGGGAAAACAGTTACATTGAGTTACAGCACAACAGATGTAGATTGTCTTCAGCTGACGAGGAATTAGTTCAGCTGTTTCTTTAAGCTTAAGTCAGATTCTGATTAAAAACAAACATTTTAGAAGAAAACTTTCTTTCAGCTCAGTTTTGCATGTTTCCTGCGATATGCTAAAAGTTTGTTCTAACTAAAATGCCACTTACATTTTGGCACTTACTGCAAATATTGGAAAAAGTTTACAGAGCTCTAAAGTCTTAGGTGGAACAGTCTGGAAACACAGTCTGCTAATTGCCTTCTGGACAGCTTTTGTTGCGCTATCACCACATGCCAAAAGCAGTTTGGAGGTTCTGTGACTGTCAAAATTAACTCCTCCAGTCATTTGGGGGGGTGGGGAAGAAGAGGAAGAAGAAGAAGAAGAAAGAGAAGAAGAAGAAGAAGAAATGAAGGGGAGAGAGAGAAAGAAATGATTTTTTTTAATAGCTAATGAGCCACCCATTGATCAAAGTTATGCTTGAAACATGTCTGTCAGTTGTTGGCAGAACAGAGCAAGACCTAAGGCACGACCTTGTTGTCTATATAGCTTTTTTGACCACTTTGCTATCACCTAAGAAAACTAGTATGAATTATTGTAAATACCATGGCAGCATTAGGAGTAACTGTTCACCAGGTGAATGCTGTATAATTTAGGCTTGCTATACAGTCACAGAAGCATAAAGGGAAGTCTTATCTTCTTTATCTCAAATATGGTTTACCTTTTATTATCTTTATTTAGAATGAAGTATATTTTAGTGTGCTTGAATGAAATGAGAACATAGCTTCCACCCATCATTAATTTTCTGAGATTCTGCTGAGGAAGAAAAATAAAACCTGAGATTCCCAAAGTTGTTTTAATGGCTTTTTTATAAAGTAAAGTTCATAGTGAGATCACTGTTTGGACAAGTTTATTATCTCACAAAACATGGGCAGCTTTTGTGTGAACTTAGAAATATGATCACTTTTCATTTTTGAGTCAATTAGAGTGAGAGAAAAAAAAAAAAGGACCCCCTATACTCCCTATACCTTTTGTTAATTCACAGAATCACAGAATTTCTAGGTTGGAAGAGACCTCAAGATCATCGAGTCCAACCTCTGACCAACACTAACAGTCCCCACTAAACCATATCCCTAAGCTCTACATCTAAACGTCTTTTAAAGACCTCCAGGGATGGTGACTCCACCATTTCCCTGGGCAGCCCGTTCCAATGTCTAACAACCCTTTCGGTAAAGAAGTTCTTCCTAACATCCAACCTAAAACTCCCCTGGTGAAACTTAAGCCTCGTCCTGTCACCAGGCACGTGGGAGAACAGACCAACCCCCACCTCACTACAGCCTCCTTTGAGGTACCTGTAGAGAGCGATAAGGTCACCCCTGAGCCTCTTTTTCTCCAGGCTGAACAAGCCCAGCTCCCTCAGCCAATTGAAAGTTAAGGTCTTGGTAAACACTCAAGTTACTGCAGTCTGAACTCATGACCAAAGTAGAATGTGTCTGTAATTAAAATAGCAGTTGTCTTTTAAAGGGGAAAAAGCTTCAAACTAGTTAATTGTGGAAGTGATCATTACTCTTTACAGTTACATGCTAATTATGGTGTAATACTTAATATCTCTTTGATCAAATGTCACACTAACTGTATGAAGGTGCTCTTCCCTATTTAGGATAAGACTGGTTATGGTGGTTTTCTCAGTCAGACAGTCAGAGCTTAACTTCAGTCAAAATCATAGGCAAAAGTTTCTTTAGTTACCAGTTTTAAGCCCTACTTATTCTACTGATCTTAAAATATCATGACACCATTCACTTTAGAAGGGCTGGCACATTGTCTTATCAAAATCCATGTGAATAGATTTTTTTAGCACAAAAATTTCAGACTGTACTATACAAAAGCTTCTTCACAGAAGAGGATGTTCACAATATTGTAGTTTCAGGTTGAATAAAGTGGCACATTGGATATTTGATAGTGACTTCCTGAAGTCGCCTTGCTACTGTGTATAGTTATGTATTTGTACACATGAGCTTTCTTCCCAGTGTTTTCTTTGCAGCCTCATAAAATGAAGGAATATTCATTTCCATGTTTACCTGTCAACAGAGATCCTATTTTTATGCCTATTAGAATATGTAGGACTATAAAAGTCTCAAATTGAATGCTGCAGTTTCACTGCTGTATAAAAGGAGAAAGAAAATCATATACTGTATCTTCAAATGAAATACACAAACATTTCACTGTTCAAGTTCTTTTAAAAGAAGTTTTCAGCATAAAAATTTTATGTTAAATTTTGAAAGTTGTACAGTGGACAAACTAAATAGATAGCTTTTACAACTCAAACAAAGATTGTAATACTATTTCCTTTTTTTTCCTTTCTGTATTTTTTCATATGGAACTATTTTTTTTCATTGGAGAAACACATATCCAAAGAGGTTTTTTTTTTTTTCCACACTGGAAATCCTTGTGATCATTCATTCCAATAACCTATACAACAGTTCTCTCAGTGGAATTTAAAAAA
>CM021763.1:37860893-37923431 GCA_011075105.1 Heteronetta atricapilla | reverse complement strand
ATGCTTTTGACATTCTGCCCAGGATCCAGGTAAAGGAAGAGGAAGCCAATTTTTAAACCTGTCTTGAGTACCATTGCTTTCTGTCATCTTCAGGGTATTTTGTTTAATTCTGCATACTTGAGTTCAAAGAGAAACTTTGGAGACTTTGCAATCAAACAATTTCTATGCAAATATATAAGCTTCCTTTATATTATGCTTCCAGTTGACAATGTTCTTTTCTTGGAAATGGTGTACTCATAAGGACAGAAAATTCTGGAGACTTGTGTCTTAAATACTAATGTATAAGAAGTCATAGACCTAATAATCTCAGAAACAATTCCCCCATAATAATGCAGAACAGCAGAACAAAGGTCAATATGTTCAAAGGTAACATATTCAAGATAAGATTAGGTATGTGATGTCACATCTCACCCTGTGTTCAAGAACATGCTTAGCATGACTAAACATGATTGTGGCCAAGTCATGTAATAAGACTTTGCTGGGTCTGGGACAACAGGGAGAATACAAAAGCCCTTCCTTGATTCAAATTGATAAAACCAAATTACCTTTAAATTTTGAGGTATCTGCCTGTATCTCACAGGCTTTAAGCCCAGTGCTATAACCACCTTAGAGATTTACATTCTCTGATTCATGGCTCTAGGATACAGCATTGTAACTAGTTCATTTTATGTTCCTACAAATAAGCCTGCTATTCTAGGGTCAGTTTCAACATCATTTGGGGAGTAATGCATTTCAGATATTCTGACTTGTTCTTTCACTGCTGTTTGACAAGGGCCTAATAGTTAACTTTCTGGAGAATGTGATCTCTGTTTATGTTTTATGGAGCAGAGTTTCAAAGAGCTATTTATCTTACCTCTCCCAGCATCCTACCAACTGCATGCTTAGCATTATTTGTTGTGCGCTGTACATAAGGTAGTCAAAATCAGTGGCAGGGCAGGGCATCCTTAATAAAAACTAAGAGGGCAGATAGGCAGTGAAATCTACATGGGAATTTTTGGCTTTCTGCCTGCATCAGCACAGGGGCCTTCATTTTATTGCCATGACACCATTCTGTTTAGCAAGCTGGACACAAGCCAAAATGTTTGATGGACATTAATTATCAGATGCTGTGTGGCTGAACCTCTTGTGAGAACTCGGCTTGGTGCCTTCCCTCCCATCATCACTGCCCCTTCTCATCTCTCTCGCTTCACCAACTTTGGTTGCAGAGTGTGTTCAGAGTATTTGCTGGGAGTGTAAGGCTCACTAAAGTGGAAAGATCACTAAACAAGCCTGCTACCCTGATGGAAGAGAGAGAACGGGAAGGAAAGCAAAAAGAACAGAAGGGAAGACAAAGGAGAAAAAAAAAAATCACATTTGTGATAAATGCTTGAATCCCAAATAGGATTAAAATTAAAGTTTGTAATTTATTAAGCGAATAGAGGCAAGCAAACAGTGCTGGGTGCACCGGGAGTCTCTGCTCCACCAAGATGCACACCTGTTACATCAGGAGGCTGATTTTTATGCTCCTAGACTAATACATATTCATCACTATTCCTAGAAAAGGCAGGGTTATTATAATTAGTTCCCAGAATCCAAACCCTCTCCAGACGCATGCATATCAGTCTCTGGTGGTCTTTCTGGGGGTCTCTTGTGCTGAAGGCTCATAGTCTTCCTCCCAGGCTTTGTCCTTCGGTCGTCCTTCAACTCCCCCTTTCTCCTTATTTGGTGGATCCCTTTGCCAGACATCAGAAGCTTGGGCAGCATCTCATGCAGAAGTCAGTAGTTTCCAAAAAAAACCTCCTTGGTCCTCTTATCTCCCAGACTCGAGTCTCAGTGTTCGTCCTTCAAGCCCTCTATTTACACGAATTGCTAGACTCTTATTTTGCACAGTACAAGAACTATGTACACTAATCACTCTGTTTTTCTTAGATAGAAAGTTACATTTCATCATGCTGCCCTAGCATTGTTTCACACACGATACGAATCAAATGGACACATTTCACAACATTTTTATTATAATTACTGCTATTAATAAATACTTGTACTCCAAAAATGGAAGAGATTGTTCAAAATTTTCAAGTGTTCAGGACAAGGTTTGTTGCCTGAGTTGTGCCACAGATAGATTTCTCTTACATTTACTTGAACAGGCTATTGGCTTCTCCTGTTATCACATCTCTGCATCATTTTGAGTAGGATGTGTTGCCTATGAAAAGAGGAGTTACTCTGTTCTGCTTTCCTAGAGCATTGCACTGTAAAAATCGAAGACTAATTCCTGCAAGGAAACTTCAAAAAAATATTTCTCAAAATAACTTACAAAATAGCTATCATTTTATACACTGAAATATTATGATTCATAGAAGTTAATGCCATATTTTTTAACCTGTGTTTTGTTTGTTCACCCGGTACATCAGTAGTCTATGACCAAATGAACACGTAGCTATTTGTATGTTAAACTTGAATTATACATAGATAACTTCTGCATGCATAAGCATACTAGCAGAGGTCTAATTAGTTGGTCAAAACCTATTCACTGAAGATCAGTCAGAATTAGTGTTGTGCTTGGGTTAAGGATGCAAAAGATATGACTTCCAGTACGCTCATGTAACTTGATGTTATGTCCTGGCATTGGCCTGTTACATGTTTTGCATATATTTTGTGTATGCCTATTGTATCTATTATCCAGCATGTAATGTTGTATTTACTTCAACAGAACAAACTAAACTTTGGGTGTCTTTGCACTACGAGGGAAGGGGGAGGACTGACTGTGTACCAAAACAGGAGAAATGATGTTGAGTTTTACTATTGTAATTCTGCCTTCTGACAACATGACACTGTACTGTTGGCTTGCAACACTTATATTTCTGAAATAAGAAAGGACAATTATAAGTCCTTAACTGGCCAGCAATGTGCCCCAAGAAGGCCAATAGTATCCTGGCTTGTATCAGGAATAGTGTAGCCAGCAGCACCAGGGAAGTGATCATCCCTCTGTACTCAGCTCTAGTGAGGCCACACCTCGAGTACTGTGTTCAGCTTTGGACCCCTCACTGCAAGAAGGACATCGAGGCCCTGGAGTGTGCCCAGAGAAGGGCTACAAAGCTGGTGAAGGGCCTGGAACAGAAATCCTGTGAGGTGTGGCTGAGGGAACTGGGGTTGTTTAGTCTGGAGAAAAGGAGGTTCAGGGGAGACCTTATTGCTCTCTACAAATACCTGAAAGAAAGGTGTGGGGAGCTGTGAGTCTGCCTCTGCTCGCAGATAACTAGTGATAGGACAAGAGGGAATGGCCTCAAGTTGCTCCAGGAGAGTCTCAGTTTGGAAAAGAGGAGACATTTCTTCTTAGAAAGAGCAGTCAGACATTGGAATGTGTTGTCCAGGGAGGTGGTGGAGTCACCGTACCTGGGGGTGTTTAAGGAAAGGTTGGATGTGATGCTTAGGGACATGGTTTAGTGGGTGATAGTGGTGGTAGGGCAATGCTTGGACCAGATGATCTTGGAGGTCGTTTCCAACCTTAATGATTCCATGATTCTATTAAGCCTGTTATGCCAACAGCTTTGGAAGTCACTATGTACCTTCATTATTAAAATAAGTAACATTATTAAAATAAGTAACATCTGCTGGGTAACTGCTTCACAGCCATCACTAATGTATTTGTTAGAGACTTTCTCCTAAATTTTAGCCAGATTTTCTCACATGCAGTATTTGTCCATTTGTTGCTGTGTCAAAATTTTTCTTCAGCTTGAATAGTTTTTCTCATATCTTTTTTTTGCATCTGACATATTTATAGAATACAATCACATCCAATTCTCAGACTTCATTTTGCTGTGTTAAACAAGCCACTCTAACCTCTTAACATTTAAGCTGTCTATCTCTTTGCTGTCCATAGTGGTGATTCCCTCCATGCCTTTCAACCTTAATTCTTTTATTGAATGCGGGTAGTAGTAATTAGTAGATTCATTAACATTCTATTTCTTTTTTTTTTTTTTAATTCCAAAATCACCTAATAACTTTGTTTCATTCTTAAAACACTCTACTCAGAACTTCCTCAACCCTGTAGATTCTGATTCCCCAGCACAGCCCACATCTCCAATGCAGACATTTCCACTTCCAGCTTGCTGTTATATTAATTTTTGTTTCATTACTGATTCTGAGGGTTCATTACATATTTTGTAGAAAACAGATAGACTGGTTCTAATTAATTTCTCTGCATAAAATAAGTCATCAGAAAATACCTTAAAAGGTTTATATTGATTTCTAAATTCAGTATGTGATGCATTCCATTGACTTTGGTGCCTATTACTCCGACCTTCAAAATCTGCTCTAAAGCCTTGAACAATAATGTTTTATATATTCATTTTCCTTCTGTTGGTCAGAATTTCCAAGCCACTGTTCATTCCTGTAGTTCTTTTCTGAAGCACTTCTTGTTTCCCAGCATTGTTTTTTTCAAATGTGGATACCAGAATGGGGCACAGAAGTTACAGCTTTCTCCACACAGGGATAGTACTGTTTCCCTGTTCCCTGTTCCCTGCACATTCATTCTGCTTAGAGATCCAAAAATCAGACTAAATTTAAGGGAAGCTCATTGCCAGCTGGTTATCTGCCATGACCCTAAACTGCCTTTAAGAGTCACCATTTTCTAGGAGTTTGTCCACCATCATGTATTTGTTACCTACAATACAAAAGGGCTTCATTTCCTTCCATGCAGCTAATAGGTTTATATCAAGGTGCCTTAATGCTTTTCCAAGTGTGGTTTATACTTGATGTGATTTAGTCTTTTCCAAACTGAGATTGCCCAGCAAAAATCAGGTTAGGTGACAACCTAAACACATCATTAAGGTAATAATAATTCTTTGCCCTACCTAGTTTGCACCCAGTTAGCAACTTTCAGCATTCAGTAAAAGTAGAATTAGGGATATTACCTTCCAGGAAATGGAGTAGAGTTTGGGCTTTACTTCAGTAATACCTGAATGAATTATGATACTATACAACTTTTTTTCTTTTGGAAATATATAATCAAAACTAATCTTAAAATTCATCTCCTTTGCTTTATGGGGAAAGTGCACTTTTTCACAGAAAGTTAACATGTAGTAAAAAAATGCAGAAAAAAAATAATGTACCAGAAATGTTCTTATATTACATTAACAGGAATATCCAAATCCTAAAGGGCAGGAAACTTTGGAATGAGAGTTACAGGAAAATATACCTCAAAATGTCCAGTTTCCTTACAATGTCACAAAGTGTACTGGAAACCAAAACTGTTTAGTTACCTCATCCATTCTCACACATATATGGAAACTGTTATAACAAGCCAGGATAGCATTACTGTTTTTGGACTAGTTGTAAAAAGTGGCCTCTGATTTTGGGTGCCCAACCTGAAACAGGTGATACAGTTGAACATGAAAAAACACACCATTCATGATGTGGAATAAATCTTAGTTTGGATTGCCAATAGTCAAAAGCAGCTTTGGCAAAATGGGTCTCTTTCCATACATTTGAAGTATATGCATTTCAAAGAGTGACTTTTTGAAATATGAATGTAGTCGCTTATCCCCTTTTTTCACATACTTCTAAGGACTTGAGCAACAGCAGTGTCTACACAATTCTGTGTGTTATGTGGGAAGAAGTTTATCTTGAAAACCTGAAGCCTTCTGTAAGGAAGAGTTTAATTTAACGAGTGAAACCAGTTATATGGTTCTGGTAAACATAGCCTCCTCTCCAGTGTTTAATCAGATGATAGTACAATAGTAACTGCAGCTGCCTAAACCTTTTCCACAGAATGGGTGTTTGTGTGTGAAATACATCCCTTATCTAGTCTTAATGCAGGTTTCTTTCTTACGCAGTGCCCGTTTTCCTTGGTCACCTATCATTTACTAGAGATGATTTGTGTTACAGAAAGTTTGGAAAACCTATCTGTAATATTATTTACAATACACAATCTACTTTATCCCAGTAACAATATCATCAACAACAAAAGTAATGATAATAAGGAGAGAGAGTCTAAACCAGAAATACAATTCACACAGCTCTTTAGCTGGCTCTATTTTGTTTAGGAAAATGGGAAATTCATTCCAGCATTCCACAGGTTCAGATTTCAGGTTTCAGCCAACACTTCTTTTGGTTGCACTTCAAGCACTAATTACAGCTCTGTGGGGAATAACTTGGAGCTGTTTAAGCTGTTGTTCTAGTGAAGAGTAAAACAAAATATATGCAAGGATGTATGTTGCAATGTTGCATTGATATATCCCAATAATTGCTGTGTTAATGTAAGGATGCTTGTGGTTATTCGATACATTCTTCTTAATGCACACATAAAGTATTTTCACACTTAAATATCTTAAAGGTCATATCATATTAGGTAATAAAATACATTTTGCCTCTTTCTGTTGTGATTAATTATTTTGTCTTTTCCTCAGTAAAGAAGTTGATTCAGAAGTGACCAAGAAGTTTAATTGCTCTAGGAACAACTTGCTTTTTTAGGAACATAATTGTCTCTTATCATAAGTAGTGATAGATTTTTGCATTGTACATGTATTTTGTATATGCTTGTTCCAGCACTATGAAATTCTTTTTTGACTTCCTAGTTTTCTAGGAAAAAAAAAAAAAAGTAAAAACAGGAATGATAATATGCAAGCATAGAACCTAATTTTTAAGCATTTCCCTCACATGGGCATCTTTATTTATGTATTCCTGTTAGGCTTATTACTCATTTTGTCATAGAGATTTTAGGCATACATTTTTAATGAATTGATTACGTGAATTTTTCTGAAAACGTGGACACCTCAATTCATGGAGAATTCATGGCCTCGGAAATTTCTTCTTTTCTTTACAGCTTTTTTCTTTTGATACCCAAAAAGGATATTTTAATTATAATTACTCCATTTGACTATCTTGTGATGGGACTACAGAGTTGCTGCCTGGGGCTCTTGGTTTGCCATTATCTCTTCTGGACAGATTCCTGCTTCAGAATGAGAGTGCTTTGCAGTCTACGGAAGAGCCACGGGTGGTGTGCCAGACTGTTTTTTTTTTGTTTGTTTGTTTGTTTGTTTGTTTTCTTTTTCATTTTCAAATTAGAGGTTAAGTGTACTGGTAGAAACTCAGAAGGTTCTGTGAGATGCTGCCTCTCAAAAGAAAAATGCTGCCAGATAGCAGATTGGCAGCACTTTGCCCCTACACAGGGCAATGGCATCCAGCTCTCAGGGAGTGCAAAAATCGGTGGAATCTGAGAAACCTCTGAGAGGAGATGCTGTCTCTCACAGGTGCATATCTCAGGGTACTGTGTTCCTTGGTGCTTGGCCCTGTGGTGGCTGTGCTTAAAATCATGCCTGCATAGTACTTTTTCTAGGTCACCAGAGTATGGACTAGTGTTCTGGAACTTCAGATCTGAACATTTCCACTTTAAGAATTAGTTTTTAAGGAAGAGTTCATACCATTGTCTACTTTTCCCACTTCCCACAACAGGATCAATCTCACTTCCCAGTATTAATTGTTGTTATTGGAAGCATTAAGTAACATTATTAGGTAGAACAGAGGAAATTAAATGTTTAGACTCCAGGTGTGGATAGGGTGTCCCGCCTTTACTCTTTGTATTTTATTTACATGACTTGTTTTGTGTTCATGTGTGTGGACTTTCTAGTATACTGCTGCCAATTTACCTCCCTCTGGCTGCAGCCACTGTACCTCTGCTTCCTCTAGGTCAGTGGTTCTGTCTTCTGTATTTCCTGCTCCTTCAGATTTATTTTGCTGTCCCTTTTTAATCACTTCCATAGAGAAAGTAAAACTCACCACATAGACAGAGAGGGCTATTGGGGCAATCAGTTCCTGTCCTACATCACGGGCAGGAAAGCATCAGGATTTGAAGCTGGATTAAGGCAGCTTAACTTGTAAAGCAGAGAATGAATGGCCAGTATAAACTTTGTAAAACAGTGTGAATAAATCTTGCTCTACTGGCGCAAACTACAGCCAGTAGATGGAAACTGTTTTTATTAGATGGAAGCATGCTAGAAGCAACTTGCAAGTATGTGGTCTGCTAGTTGTCCTTAGCTTAATGCATGAACACCTCTACCTTATAATGGTACCTGCCAGTACCAGTAAGGCATTCAGTCAGTAAGATGTGTTTTATAGGTATACACACACACATACACAAATGCACGCACTTGGAGCGTTGAATGTTCTTTTAATAGTGTTAGGAAATTCTGCAGATGTCATTATGAAAATGTTCATACTGCCTCTGGTTCTTGGCAGACTAACTCTTCCATGCTGTTGAACTGGAAAAAAAAAAAAAAAAAATTAAAAAAAAGAGAGAGAGAGAGAGAGAGAGAGAGAGAGAGAGAGAGAGCATTCGTATCACATACCCCCCTTGCAACTTGCTGACCAAGGAAAACAAGGTATTAGCAGAAAAAAGGGAATGTCCCAAGATTCTCGTGCCATGCTTTTACAGGTCCAGTTTCTGACCTGGGGCCTTTTTGTCAATGACCTGAGTCCATTTCATTCAAGGTCAGCTGTGTGTGGAGAACACTAACTTTGCCCAGGAAATGTGCTAGAATATTGGACTGAGACAACAGGTCAGTAGCAAGTCAGTGAAAAACTTTTTTTCATTTCAAAATGGGGCATGTGATTTTCATTTAACTATGTGACATTTTATGCAATTTAAGAAAGCAGATAAAAGATTAATGGTCTGGTTCACTAAGGTGCAAAAATACAATTATGGACACCTTGCAGAGTTTGTGAGAGGGAGTTAGCAGGTAACACTGCAAATTGCAGAGCAGACACAACAATGTGCCTACAGCATGAGGCAGTGCATTTTTAAAATCATGGGACAAGCATTGAGCATACTTTGCTGTGCACCCATTCCACCCCGGCCCATGCCTCTGCTGTAATTCAGTAACTCTTTTAGTTTTGTCCAAGTTGTACCCATATGGTTTGTAAATGCACCTTTGCTTTTCAGTAATAAATGACACATGACTTCTTTGGCAGCTCAAGGCTTGACTTTTCATCTTGACACCCTTGGGCATCTGGCAGATGACAGATGATAGATTCAGACAAACAGTAAAAGCTACAGAGTGCCTTGCCTGTGTGTTTATCTTAGCTTTGTAACACAGTCCAAATGTTATTTAACTTCATGTATTGAAAGGAGACCAATTGGGAAAGGCATTCACATTCAGTAGGACAGCTGATGTTGTTGCTCTAATTACTTGTTTAGTATAGTTGCTAGCAAGTTTATAATTTCCTGAGCATGACTGGGTCTATTGAAATAAAGTAGGGTGTTTGGAAACAGGGAGGAAGAAACCAAATAGTAGTTTGACAATAGGCAGTAAATGTAAACCAAAACTTATATACTTGACATATTATTTTGTTCAGGTCAAATTTTTAATGCACACATAAAGTACAGGTTTGTTTTGTTTGTTTGTTTTTAAGGTTACCATTTTCTTTGCCAAATAGCTTTTAAGAATGAGATTTTTAGCACGTTTTCTAGACTGAAGGTAATGCTATTTTCTGAGAAATGCTGAGTTGTTAAATATGCTATATTGCAGTGTATTAGGGAATGGGAGTCGTTTCTTTGTATGTATGTGGTGGTTTGACCGTGTTAGGCAACTGAACACCACAACCGCTCTCTCACTCCCCCTCCTCAGATGAGGAGGGGAAGAAGTAAAGGAGGGAAAAAAAAACACACGGGTTGAGATAAGGATAATTTTAATAAAGAGAAAAATAGATTATTAAGGAAATATTATTATTAATTAAACAATTCAACTAAAGGGGAAAAAAAGAAAAAGGGGAAGAGGAAGGGGGAAAAGGAATAACAAAACAAAACACTATAACACAATACACAATACAAAACAAAACACAATAACAATAACAAAACAAAAAAGTAAAGGCTATGTGGAAGTGCAGAGGGAAAAAAAATTACTCTCTACTTCCCACCAATAAGTGATGCTTGACCATGTCCTTGAAGCAGGGCCTCAACGCACGTAGCCGGTGTTTGGGAGGAGGACAGACGTTTTTGCAACGAGAGCCCACTCCTCCCCTCTTCTTCCTTTTTCCACCTTTTATTGCTGAGTGTGACATCATATGGTATGGAATATCCCTTTGGTTGGTTTGGGTCAGCTACCCTGGTGATGTTTCTCCCTTTTTCGCCCACCCCCTAGGAGGGCTAGAGAAAGTTCTGATGCTGTGCCAGCACTTCTCAGCAGCAGACACAACACCAGTGTGATACCACTGCTGTTTTAGCTACAAGTGCAGAGCATCGCACTGTATGGGCTCCTGCAGGGAAAGTTAACATCCCAGCCAGACCCAGTATTAGAAAATATTCTTTTCCATTAGTCAGTGCACCTGGTTCTTACTTTGTGGTGCAATGACAGATGTTGATATTTAATAAATTTGCAGGAGGCATTAGTTTTTTAAGAAATATTTGATATCAGTTGTTTACAAAAATTGAGCATGGAAGGGTAAACCTGGGTGCAAATGGCTGTTATTTTTAAAGCCCAATGATAACTATTAAAATGTAAATGGGTGTTTATTATTTTTAAATACTGCATTGCAGAATTTTTAATATATGTGGGCATGTTTTCAGTAGGACTAATTTTTATGCCCAAAAATGTATTCACATATCTTTTTCTGCAGCTCATTTTTCATGATTAGAAAAGCAGCATAAGTATGCATATAAAGAAGTATAGACACAGTCTCTCTGCAGAGAAACTAATAATTCAAGGGTTGTGTCTGCAAAACTTACACAAAGTACAGTCCTGTGAAATGGTTTTTATTGTATTAGTGGGACAAATCATGTTATACTGCTGCTTGCAGACTTTTCAGACAGCAACAACTGATGATGGGAAAAAAAAAAAAAGAGAGGTGGACTGTTAATGATAGTTGTTTTTATTTTTATTTTTTTTAATCTCCTATGCGTATGTGTTTCTGTTTTCTTTTTTTTAATGTAAAAAAAATGTGGGAGATAGACTTTTAGACAAAATAGTAAAAGATTTACTTTCCATTTTTCTGCTCCTGGGATTTTTGGTTATGCTACCCTGAACTGTCATTTTTCTCTTTTCAGGTTGTGTTGGTGGGTTACTCTGAATTTCCTATTGGGTATCAATTTAGCCAAAAATACTAATTCTTTGCTGTACATAATATTTTGTTTTCAGGAAACATACAAAAATATGAATCTAAAATTCTTCAGGAACATGTTTGAAAATTCATCAAAAGGTTTTGATGAAGTATTTTGTCTACTTGTGAAGACAGAAGTTCATCTGTGTGATATACTTCGCAGTGTCATTTCTACCTATCTATCCATGTATAATATTGTTGACATATATGTATGTCAGAGAGATAATTAGTTTTGTAAGAGCAGTGTAGCACTAGACAGAAATCTGTAAATTACCCTGAAGCAGATGTTAGGATTTTTGACAAGCCAAAAATGACCATTTAGGAGACAGAAGAAGAAAGCAAATAATAACATACTTCTGGGAAGCATTATATAATAGCAAGAGATGATGGGGTCAAATTGAAACAAAAAAGTCAAAGCAGGAACAGAGTAAAAAGTAGAGAAGCGTCAAATCTTTAGCATAAACCTCCATCCCATTACCTTCAGACAAGCAGAGGGTCCTAATTTCTGGCTTCCTGACATGCTGGGATAATAAATCAGTGAATATGCATGACATAATCTTTCAATTTATCCTTTCTCACATCCATCTCATCAAGTGTTTTCAATGGAGTATGAAGTAAAGATAAGCAAAGAGAGATGACCATAACGTAGAATGAAAGAGAAATAGTTTGCAAACTTGTTCCAGTCCCATGAAGTTGCAAAGCACATCCCACTGACTTTGGGCAGCTCTGAATCAGACACTGTTGGCTGAGAAGAGCGGAGCAAGAACCCCAAAACAAAACCAAAAGGGGTTTGGACTTGACAAGAGTTCGTGATGTGCTGAAGGTGATGTCTTTAAAACAAAAATAAATGTTACTATTTTTCATCTTCTTTATCTGTGTAGATCAACTAAAGGAAGAGAAAGAAGCTGAAATGGTTGTACTTCTCAGCTGGTCAGACTAATTTTGTCTGGAGAATGTGGATTTCATAATACACTTGGCACAACTTGGCACACTGGAATTTTTTTCTTCACTTGTGATGTTTTCTTTTTTAATGAGAAGTTGCATGTCAGGGACATAACCTTAGGTAAACATTAGCAAGGAGAATTTTATATTTAACTTATATTTTGGGGAAAAGAGTCCCTTCAGGTACTATGCCTTTATTAAACTCACAAAATGAAATTCATCAACGTTTGAGAACTCAAGCTTGGATTGTGAACCGTGAGGGATTTTTTCTTACGTTGATTTAGATTCTCAGCATAAAACACTAAAATGAAATCTCTCTGTACATCTGGATTAAATGAATCTTTGAATTGCTAATTGTTTAAGGTTGACCTAGTATATGTCCAACAGCTGTCTTTATTTTATTTGTGGTAAACGACTGCACTCTGTTTAGAAACACAAACACTCCCCACATGGCCAAGCAATTAATTCATGCACAAAAAGTAATGTTGTACACCATATAACACTAATTTATCACACACAGGGAGAGCCAAAGAGGGAGCTACCTCTTATAGAACCCAGGTAGACATTACATGATGACTTGCAGACTAATGAGGTATAAATGGGACTGTTAATTTAATTGTAACTTAGAGGGATGTTTCATTGCTTTGAGAGAATGTCATATAAGAAAAGGTGATACAATTTAACTTAATCAAAGACAAGTTTAAAGCTGGAGGTGTTCAAGACCAAGTTGGACAAGGGTGGCAACCTGTTCTAGAGGGTGGCCTTCCTGCCCATGACAGAGGGGTTGGAACAAGATGATCTTTAAGGCCCCTTCTAACCTAAGGCATTCTGTGATTCTATAATTCTGTGATTCCATGATTATATGATTCTATGAAAATTGCAAATATAACTCAGGAAAAGCCCAATTCCCATGCCTGTGTATCAGCAATTCTCAGCTCCCATGTATCAGCAACAGAGATTACTGACCTTTTTCACTTTTCACATCAATGCAAGAGTACTAGCACCACCAAAAAATAAGTTTTTATTTATTTAAACACTACATACCTTTGGCATATTAAAAAAATGTCAAAAGGTTACCTACTTCTAAGTTCTCATTTCAAATTACAAATATGCCTAAGCAATTTGTCCAGCAATTCATATGTTTAAAATGTCTTGTTGAACTAATTCATTAGTGTGTAATCATGTAAGTGTCTTCTTTTTGTCCATTTTTGTTCATATATTGTGTTGTGTACTTAGTATTTATAATGAACTAGATGGGTTGGACTAGATGACCTGAGGTCCCTTCCCACCTCAGATGAGCTTCTGTGATTTATAGTGAAACCTATAAAATTTCACCTTCTGTGAAACCATGGCACCGTGATTCACAGTATATAATGCTGCCCAAACTATATTTAGTGTCACCAGGCAATTCAGGAATAAACAGCTGGCAGAACCCTAATAAGCTAAAGGTACCATGCGTTACAAAAGATTTTATTTTCAAGTATAATACTTATTCTCCTGTTTCAACTCAGTATGATGTTTTAATGCCTGGTCTGTCTTTAACACCTCTTTCTTAGTAAGGCTGGACAGTACAGATGCTGAGCAGCAGACACTGTATAAAAGTCATTTCTAAAGTTGTGTTCATCACACTCATTGTCTGATTTTTTTGGGGGGGTGGGAAGTCTCATTCTGAACTCTGCTAAATCCTGCTTTTATTTCAGATTCTTCTCAGTAAGATAGCTTGTTTTATTGTTTTTCTCTCATCAGTTGTCTCTTAAGGACAAATACTTGTTAATTATGCAGGTGGTGAGAGGAAAAATGAGGTATGAATCAAATCTTTTGTGCTCTTTCCAAACAGGGACGAAGAGGATTAGGTTCAGTTTTTGTCTGGGCATCTGGAAATGGTGGAAGGAGTCGAGACCACTGCTCCTGTGATGGCTACACCAATAGCATCTACACCATCTCTATAAGCAGCACAGCTGAAAGTGGGAAGAAGCCATGGTACCTAGAAGAATGTGCATCCACACTAGCTACAACATACAGCAGCGGAGAATCCTACGACAGGAAAATAGTATGTCTTTTGGTTTGGGGTTTGTGGTCTCCCTAGTGACTTTGTGGGGGTGGGGAGAGACAGATTATTTATTCTAATTAATGGGTTGCTTTTGGAAACAAGCATATGAGCACAAGTTGATTTCACCCCAGTTTTTTACTTGATTGATGGCACCACACTGCTTCCAGTTTCAAATCTGGTCATTTGAAGCCAACGTGGGTTGGCTTCATTGTGCAGCCTGATGCAGTGCGGGTATATATGGTTCATAGTAGATTTTTCCACTCACTAGTTGCTGCCAGCTCTGAGTGATGCTTTCCGAGATCCTGTCACCATTGCCACCAAAACAATTTGTTTCATTATCATTATCCTGCCTAATATCAGCAGGCCTAGGAACATGTCCTCTTTTCTTTGGTTTTTAATCTAGTTACCATAGTTTTC
Source organism: Heteronetta atricapilla (assembly GCA_011075105.1). Lineage (NCBI taxonomy): Eukaryota > Metazoa > Chordata > Aves > Anseriformes > Anatidae > Heteronetta > Heteronetta atricapilla. Next base: position 37,908,952 of record CM021763.1, on the reverse strand, counting down.
ATATTTTACATAGATGGTATTAGTTTTCCTACATGCCTCTATTTTTTCTGATTTGTTTGAATCCAGTATCATTCCTTTTTTACATTCATTGGCATTCATTTATTAGAATGATAGAGTCACAAAGTATCCCAAGTTGGAAGGAACCCACAAACATTATCAAGTCAAGCTCCTGGACTCAACACAGAACTAAACAAAAATCAAACCATATGTGTGAGAGCATTGTCCAAACACTTCTTGAACTCTGGTGGTCTCAGTGCTGTGAACCACTTCCCTTGGGAGCCTGTCCCAGCTCCATGGCATTCCCTCAGGTCCTGTCACTGTCCCCATAGAGCAAAGCTCAATGCCTGCCCCTCCGCTCCCCTCATGAGGGAGCTGCAGGCCGCCATGAGGCCTCCCCTCAGCCTGCTCTGCTTGGGGCTCAGCCACTCCTCGTATGTCTTCTCCTCTGGACTTTTCACCATATTTGTAGCCATCCTTTGGACAATTTCAAATAGTTTTATGTCCTTCATATATCATGGCACCCAAAACTGCACACAAATTGTTCATATTACTGCCAGTTCCTAATTTCTGGTATATTGTGAGCAAGATTAAGCTCAGTGCTCTTCTTTCATGTATTGCTCCTCATCTCATTCCTTAACAGGCAGCGTATCCATTTTCAATTATGTTCTCATCTTGGCTGGAAATTCACCAATTGTTTTAATTCTGTTTGATAAAGTATTGATACTATTAGTATTTTTACAGTATGGTATATTTGCTTTTTAAAATTGAGTGCATTAGATATACTTTTCAGTATTAAATATAACCCGCCTTTCAGCCTTTTAAACTCTCATGTTACTGTTAGTCTGGTTTGTTAATACTTTCTGCTTTTTTTGAATTGAGTGCTCTCAATGTACTTTTCAATATTCAATTACACTACTCAATCTAGCTTTTTAAACATTTCTATTAATATATTAAACATTTCTATTAATATATTAATTAGGTTTGTTAATAGTTTTCTTCCCAGTGTATTCTAGTGTATAACATGTATCTAGTGTATAAGCATATTTATTGTAGTGTATAACATATATCTTAATTTCTTCCTGATAATTGAAGGTGGTTTCTTTTGTTTGTTTGTTTGGTTGGTTGGTTGGTTTTGTTTGTTTGTTTGTTTCCCCAGATGTTTTCTTCCTAAGCACCAGTCTAATATTACCTTCTTTTGGTCCTTAGCAGAATTTTCTCTTGGTGCTAGTAAAGAGTTAAAAATTCTTGCAGCTATTTTTTGCTGTAGTGTCTGCCTTGTCTTTCAGGATTATGGGATGCTGACCATCCCTTCTTGGATTCTTCCTTATTATCAGATGATCTAATTTTTGTTTTAAACTTGTTCAGTAGTGCCGCTTCATTCCAGTAGTTTTCCTGTTCTTTACTTCTCTCCACAGAAACCTTATCTCTGTTCCTGGCATGTTTCTTGTTCCCCCTGATAAATAATAGCAAAGGACAGAAATTACTTTGTTTCCTAGCAGTCCTCACCTCTGTAATTAAATTCCTTCTACTGTCCTGAAGAGACTATCACTAACTTATGTCTAAGTTAAACTTATACTAAAGTCAGCAGAGACCTTGTGATTCTCCACTCTGACCTGTTGCATAGCCAAATGTATAGGACTTCCCTAAATCCAGTAGGTATGGTCAACTTGACAATAATCTTTACAAATACACACGGTCTTCCTTTCAAAATTTCTAATGACAAAAAATTCCAATCAAGTCTAGTGGCAAGTGGTTTTAGTTATGCATTGTTATTTAAAAAAAAAATCACAGAATCACAGAATTTCTAGATTGGAAGAGACCTCAAGATGATCGAGTCCAACCTCTGACCTAACACTAACAGTAGCTCTTATAGCTTCAATTTCTCGACATTACATTGTGTCACAGATATTACTGTTAGCATGAAGAAATTCTTCTCAGAAAGTGCAGTCAGGCATTGAAACAGGTTGACCAGGGAGGTGGTGGAGTCGGAAGTGGCGCTTTGGGAGACAGTTTAGTGGGTGATATTCAGGGAGGAAAGCTGTGGGGGGGAGGCGATGGTTGGACTAGGTGATCTTGGAGGTTTTTTCCAACCTTGCTGATTCTATGGTTCTATGATTCTGTGATTCCACGAAGACTGCTCTAGTAGTCTAATATCTTTCTTTTAAGCCATATAGCATGGTTAGGTAATCAATTTTGACAAATGGACTTTTTGTCAAATGGACAAATTTTAAGCTTCTTGCGTCATTCAGCGTAAAGCATGTTTTCTTAAGAACCGTCTCTCAGCTTTGAGCACCCAGACTGTACACACCACTCAGGTGGTAATGGCATGTGTTGTGGTTTAACCCAGCCAGCAGCTAAACACCACACAGCCGTTCGCTCACCCTCCCCCCTCCCTCTCTGGGATGGGGGAGAGAAACAGGAAAGTGAAGCCTGTGGGTTGAGATAAAGACAGTTTATTAAGATAGGAAATAATAATAATAATAATAATAATAATATGTACAAACAAGTGATGCACAATGCAATTGCTCACCACCCGCTGACCGATGCCCAGCCCAACCCCGAGAACCGGCCCCCCACCCCGGCTAGCCATCCCTATATATTGTTCAGCATGACGTCAGATGGTATGGAATACCCCTTTGGCCAGTTTGGGTCAGCTGTCCTGGGGCTGTCCCCTCCCAGCTCTTGCTGCCCCCCCAGCCTGCCCGCTGGCAGGACAGAGTGAGGAGCTGAAAAGTCCTTGGCTTAGTATAAGCACTGATCTGCAGCAATTAAAACATCAGCATGTTATCAGCACTCTTCTCATCCTAATCCAAAACATAGCACTCTACCAGCTACTAGGAGGAAAAGTAACTCTGTCCTAACTGAAACCAGGGCATATATCCACCCCTTATTCCATACCATTTATGTCATGCTTAGGTTACACTCTTTCCAATACATTCTAGTTAATCACTATTTTCATCTATGGTAGTAATGACACACAGTATTATATAATAATTAACATAATACAACTCAACTCACGGGCTATTCTCATCCAGTATTAAATCCCCTTGAGGTACACAACGGACCTCCCCATTCTTTTGCATTACCCACCAAGTGTATCCAGGTCCTTGAGCAAAAACAATCCCATGGATGGGTTTGCCTTTTCCTGGGGCAGGAGTAGCCCAGACTGTTTTACCCAGCATGTTTCTTACATGCACTACAGGAACTTTATCCCCTTCTACTGTGCGTAGCAGGTTTGATTGGGCTGGTCCAGGTCAGTTGGCAGATCCCCTAGTATTGACTAACCAGGTGGCCTTTGCCAAATGTGTATCCCAATTTCTGAATGTCCCAGCACCCATTGCTTTCAGTGTAGTCTTTAACAGTCCATTGTATCGCTCAACTTTACCGGAGGCTGGTGCATGATAGGGGGGATGTGATACACCCACTCAATACTGTGTTCTTTGGCCCAAGTGTCTATAAGGTTGTTTCGGAAATGAGTCCCATTGTCTGACTCAATTCTTTCTGGGGTGCCATGACGCCATAGAACTTGTTTTTCAAGGCCCAGGATAGTATTTCGGGCGGTGGCATGGGGCACAGGATATGTTTCCAGCCATCCAGTGGTTGCTTCCACCATTGTAAGTACGTAGCGCTTGCCGTTGCGGGTTTGAGGGAGTGTGATGTAATCAATATGCCAGGCCTCTCCATATTTATATTTCAGCCATTTTCCTCCATACCAAAGAGGCTTTGACCGTTTGGCTTGCTTGATTGCAGCACATGTTTCACAATCATGAATAACCTGTGCTATAGTGTCCATGGTCACGTCCACCCCTCGATCACGAGGAAGATCTGTATGTTGCATCTCTTCCTTGATGGCCTGAGGTATCGTGGGCCCATCGGGCTATAAATAATTCACCCTTATGTTGCCAGTCCAGGTCCACCTGAGCCACTTCAATCTTAGCAGCCTGATCCACCTGCTGGTTGTTTTGATGTTCTTCAGTAGCCCGATTCTTGGGCACATGAGCATCTACGTGGCGTACCTTTACGACCAGGTTCTCTACCCGGGCAGCAATATCTTGCCACAACGCAGCAGCCCAGATGGGTTTGCCCCTGCGCTGCCAGTTGTTCTGTTTCCATTGCTGTAACTACCCCCACAGGGCATTTGCTACCATCCACGAATCAGTGTATAGGTAGAGAACTGGCCACTTTTCTCGTTCAGCAATATCTAAAGCCAGCTGGATGGCTTTCACTTCTGCAAATTGACTCGATTCACCTTCTCCCTCAGCAGTTTCTGCAACTTGCCGTGTAGGACTCCATACAGCAGCTTTCCATCTCCGATGCTTTCCCACAATGCGACAGGACCCATCGGTGAACAGGGCATATCTCCTCTCATTTTCTGGTAGCTCGTTGTACAGTGGGGCTTCTTCAGCACGGATCACCTCCTCCTCTGATGACATCCCGAAGTATTTGCCTTCTGGCCAGTCCATAATCACTTCCAAGATTCCTGGACGACTGGGGTTTCCTATTCGAGCCCGCTGGGTAATAAGTGCAACCCACTTGCTCCATGTAGCATCAGTTGCATGATGTGTAGAGGGGACCCTTCCTTTGAACATCCAGCCCAGTACTGGCAGTTGGGGTGCCAGGAGGAGCTGTGCTTCAGTACCGACCACTTCTGAAGCAGATCAAACTCCTTCATATGCTGCCAATATCTCCTTTTTGGTTGGAGTGTAGCGGGCCTCAGATCCTCTGTATCCCCGACTCCAAAACCCTAGGGGTCGACCTCGAGTTTCCCCAGGTTCTTTCTGCCAGAGGCTCCAGGTGGGGCCATTCTCCCCGGCTGCGGTGTAGAGCACATTCTTTACATCTGGTCCTGTTTGGACTGGCCCCAGGGCTACTGCATGAACTATTTCCTGCTTAATTTGTTCAAAGGCTTGTTGTTGCTCAGGGCCCCATTCAACATCATTCTTCTTACGGGTTACTTGGCAGAGTGGGTTTTAATCAGACTGTAATTTGGAATGTGCATTCTCCAAAACCCCACGACACCTAAGAAAGTTTGTGTTTCCTTTTTACTAGTTGGTGGAGACATAGCTGTTATTTTGTTGATCACATCCATTGGGATTTGACGACGTCCATCTTGCCATTTTATTCCTAAAAACTGGATCTCTCATGCAGGTCCTTTACCTTTGTTTTGTTTTATGGCAAACCCAGCCTTCAGAAGGATTTGAATTATTTTCTTCCCTTTCTCAAAAACTTCCTTTGCTGTGCCACCCCACACAATGATGTCATCGATGTACTGCAGATGTTCAGGAGCTTCCGCCTGCTCCAGCGCAGACTGGATCAATCCATGGCAAATGGTAGGGCTATGTTTCCACCCCTGGGGCAGCCGATTCCACGTATATTGGACTCCCCTCCAAGTAAAGGCAAACTGTGTCCTGCACTCTGCTGCTAGAGGGATGGAGAAAAATGCATTAGCGATATCAATTGTGGCATACCGCTTGGCTGCCTTTGATTCAAGTTCGTACTGGAGTTCTAGCATGTCCGGCACTGCAGCGCTCAGTGGGGGTGTGACTTCGTTCAGGCCACGATAGTCCACTGTTAGTCTCCATTCACCATTAGATTTTCACACTGGCCATATGGGACTATTAAAAGGTGAATGAGTCTTAGTGATCACTCCTTGGCCCTCCAGTTGACGAATTAGCTCATGGATGGGAATCAGGGAGTCTCGGTTGGTGCGATATTGCCGCCGGTGCACAATTGTAGTAGCGATTGGCACTTGTTCTTCAACCCTCAGCAACCCCACAACAAAAGGGTCCTCCAAGAGACCAGGCAAGGTAGACAACTTTTTAATGTCCTCTGTCTCTAAGGCAGCTATGCTAAAACATAGCACCCAACCAGCTACTAGGAGGAAAAATAACTCTGTCCTAACTGAAACCCAGACACCATGTGTGCCAGATGGACCAGGAAAGGTGCATCTGTGACTGCCAGTTCATTTCACCTCTCTTTATATAGTAAGCCTCACTGAGACCTGTTAGCCTCACTGTCACATTACGTGTTCATCACTGTGTGACAACCAAGTTGATATCAGAGCTGCTTTTGTTCTTTTTCAGAGTTGCTGCCTGGAGTTCAGGTGAGAGGGTGGTTATGGTCTCTTTACTGCACCATTTGCCATTGGCTGTTCACAACTGGCTATACTCAACCCAATCCTGTAAGCCTGGACTGAGTTAGCACTCAATCCATACTAGCCCCCATCATCACTTTCTCCAGTGTTTCTACAAATGCAGCATTCGTCGAAAGTTATTAGTGTTTTTACGTAAACGCTTTAGGCCATATTAAGGTTAAGAACCAAATCTTAGAAGGCCAGATTAGAAACAAACCTCATTTCTCATATGTGTTTTTAAGCATATATATAATTTCTCTCATTACAAAAATATAAATAATTTCTTATATATGCTTGTATTTTGAGACTTTGTAATTATTTCACATAAAATATATGTATTATGTATCATCTCTTATTTTTTTTTTTTAAATTTGCAGTATCACTGTATTTGTCTTTCAGAAATCTACTTTCTGAATACTACTTTCAACCAAAGTGCTGACCAGAAAAAAAATACTGTAGCAATTTGGCAAGCTCTTTTTTCCAGCAGCCTATGTTATTCACCATTGAATATGCTGCTATTTAATCAATTAACAGTTAGTTTAAATCCTGTATCAGTTGTTTTACACCAGTTGAAATCTTGGCAAAAAAGATGGAATTGTTAGGGCAATACTGCTTGCCCTTTCAAAATATTGACACAGTGCTGGTTTTCCTTCAATATCCTGGAATACCTCCAGAGTTCAAAGACTTGATAAAATCAACAATACAGTGTAACACATTCATTTTCAAGCTCTTTTAAACATCTTTAGTGCTTCCAAATTTTCTGATTTAAACTTGTTACTTAAAATAGCTATAAATAGGAAGATGATTCATCATTCTTGTATGCTCTGAAAACATCATTTATTTTTTTTCCAAAATGAGAACATTCAGTGAAATAGTCATTTACTATAAATTGCTATTAGCTATCCTATTATTTCTATACAATTAAACGATATCAGTTTTGGGGTTCTTTTGGTTCTGATCAATTTAAAAACATCTTTATTCTGTTCTTGTTCTATGCTCTTCACCAGCATAATTCACTCTTTGTCCTTCGACTTTCCTTACCACCTCTATGCACCTTCTATTTTTTATTAATTGCTACCCACTTTGTCTTTTATTCACTTCTATTTATTTTTTATTACTTCTTGTTATTACATCTTGTACCTGTCAATACTTGTTTTCTTGACCAATATATCATTGCTCTTTTTTTTTTTTAATCTAGCAAAACATCTGTATGTTTCTCAATCTTCATTTGTAGTTTTCTGCTTAACTGATCTAATGTTTGTGCATTCCTCTGATTTTTGAATAGCCATAGTTTTCTTGATATTTGTCTTTCACTCTTTTGAATTAGCAAGGACTTCCTGATTTTGTAGAATTACTATTCCAATAAAAGAACATTGCTTATTTCTGACATCTCTCACTTTTGATTCAATCTAGAACCAAAAGCAAGAATTAAGACAGATTATGTTTTAGTTGACTGAAGTAATACAGTTCAGTTTTAGAATTTGTGACACTATGCTTATACTTGCAGTTTTGTATTTTATCATAAGGTTTTATAAAAAGGCATATTTTGCAAATGAGAGATTCATTTTATATAAAATGAACATATATTATCCCAGAATTAAGGAAATAATTAAGGGATTTTACATTAATTTTATTGAAATGATTTAAAGATAGGCTTCTTCAAAAATATCCTTAATTTGGAGTCTCCATTTTAGATACAAGACAAGTCATCCAGCGATGAGCGAAAACAACCTTAAATTGAATTCCATCAGTTCTGAAGATACTGATTGCTTTTACTTATCAGATCCTTCATTCTTCTGGGACCAATCCAGTTGCATATGCCAGTTTTAGACTATTCCTACAAACTGCATAACTGGGCACACTGAATGATAAAAGTATAAGCGTACTGAGCAGCCATAAGAATTAACACATCTGTTGATTCTTTGTTTACTGGAACATAATTTGCATTCCAACTACTGTTATGCAAAGCTACTTCAGTAGCATGTGCCATAATATTCACTGATCACACATGCTTGAATGTCAGACCTTAAATATTCCATCCAAGACTCTTTTCTCTGTACTGTATTATCAACCAGCTTCTGAAACTCACTGCCTGAGGGCAGTTTGCTGTTCATACTTGGCATTCAAAGCCAGACAAGCCTGTTCCACCTCCTGACACTTTCAGTGGCAAAGCAGAACAGTGTGGAGTAGATGCAGTAAATAGCTTTCTGTTTGTGTTGTGTATAAAGCACTTACCCCCATAAGTATAATAACTGTGTACTTCTGCCATGCTAGACCCCTGGAGGAAAAGACATCAAAGTGTGGAGTCAGCTCTTCAAACTAAGAGTACTGAGCAATTTTTTCCAACACACACACTCATGGACATTGCTCTCACCTTTGTGGCTCTCTTGCTCATAGACTGAACAATCATTCTGAGAAAGATAATATAGCATCTCCATTCTCTTCTCCAACTTGTTAAAATCCAGTACTACAAAAGACTTATTAAACCCCATGTACCTTGGAAAGACGTCTTGGTGAAACATGAACTTAAAAAAATCAGAACTGAAAAATACGAGAACAAAATTTTTCAACTGTTATAAAATGCTAAAAGACTGTAGAATAAAAAAAGATAGGTGTTTATTTTCACTGTTGAATCACACATCACATTGCACATTTTTATTTAGACTGTTAAGGGCCACAAAGATGATCAAGGGGCTGGAGTACCTCTCCTGTGTGTACAGACTGACAATGTTGGGATTGTTTAGGCTGGAGAAGAGAAGACTCCAGGGAGACTTTATAGTTGCTTTCCTGTCCCTAAATGAGGCCTACGGGAGGAGTGGGAAGAGACTCTTTGTCAGGGTGTGTTGTGATAGGACAAAGTGTAATGGCTTTAAAGTAAAAGAGGGTAGGTTTAGATTAGATATATGGAGGAAATTCTTTACTCTGAGGGTGGTTAGGCACTGGCATAGGTTGCTCAGAAAAGCCGTGGATGCCCATTTCCTAGCGGTGTTCAAGGCCAGCCTGGATGGGGCCCTGGGCAGCCTGATCTAGTAGGAGGTGCCCCTGCCAATGGCAGGGGGGTTGGAATTAGATGATCTTTAAGGTCCCTTCAACCCTTAACCATTCTATAATTCCATGATTCTACAAAATGTTAGAAGAATAGAATTGAAAAATAGAATCAAAGAATAGAAATATAACTGCTAAATATCAATTCTTCAAATTTTCTTATGCATATATACTTATATGCAATATACAAATCAGCCATTAAGAGCTCACCTTCTTGCACAAAAAGAATAAAAGAAAATAAACACAAAAAGAATAATAAATTTGATCAATACATGTTTGGCTGGTTTGTGAGAGACTACTATATCCAAAATAGGAAAGAAGTATATACAACTGCAGTAAATTGAGAAATCACCAGACATGGGATTTACTATCAATATTAAAATAACTATTTTTTTACTTATTGTGATGTAACTCAGGACAAATTCAGATATTGTAAGGTACTGCGTGGTTGTAGAACAGAGATATGAATTCCCAGTTAAGGGACAATGCATGGCTACAACTTTATAGTGTCAGATTACCCTGTTCCTTCATATTTTTCCATTTATCTTCCAGTTTAATAGCTTAAGAATGTATTATAAGGTAGATAAGTTATCTACCTTATAAGGTATTATAAGGTAGATGAGTGAACCAAATATTAATAACTTGGTTTTTGATCTAGAAGGAGACACATAAAATTTCTTATAAAAATCTTCAGTTCCAATATAGATTAACAGAAGCACCCATACTTTTACAACTCCCCAAAACTTTTTTTTTCTTCTTTTCAATACTATATGTTTTTGTAATTGCTTGCTTCAAATACAGGATGTAACATAATTTTAGGAGGTTTTCTATTTTTTTTTTTCAATCTTGTACAGACATGGCTTAGTAAACAAGAATTTAATTTTATCTACACAAATTTGTATCCCAGGTAGAGCTTTTTTACTGACTTTTGAACTAAAGTAAATGAAGCAAATTCTGGTCTGAAATAATTTGAGCTAATAGTTACAGTTAAATACACACTGATGTTACATCTTGAATGAGTTCCTTGTTGCTCAGGGAAGGTACTCAAAATGCACTTGACTTTATGCTGCACCAAATCTGGTATTGCAATAAACGTTAGCACATTAAGGACCAAGTTTCCAATCTTTGGATGCATTCCTAAGGAATACAGATAGAGTTAGGTATATGTCTTCTACACAGACTCTTAGAGAAAAGAGCTAGAATTACTTTTAGGTGTTTTCAGGAGCAACTGCAAAGTACGGGCATACACAAAGGTATAGAGATTCATAATCTGGGACAAAATCAAATTAACACTAGGTAAATGCCACGAGAATGTACTTCTTCATAGGTTCTCTCTTGTAAAAGTGTGAATGCAGAACTGTTGGCTAATGATATACAGTTGTAAAGGTATTTTTCCTATTCTATGATATTTTGAATGCTATAAGATAACACTGGACTGTTAAACAGAGCTTCCCAGCTCTGGACCATGCAGCTAGGACAGGTTAAGCACCACATATAACTATAATTACTTAGATGGGCCTTTAATTTATATAACAGGTTGTGCAAATTAACCATATTTCATGTGAATTCTTTTTTCAAATAACTTCTTAAATCACTGGTAAATTTGCATATGAAAGTCCCTAACAGATATAATTTTAAAACCTGCTACATGATTTACTTTGTAAAAATTTACCCTGTAAAAATTATTTAAAATTACTTACCTTGTAAAAAATACCTCTACTTACTATTTCCTTCTTGTGTTTCCTAAAAAATGCCATGTTGTCACCTTTTGAAGGCATGCTTCTGGAAATGGTTTTGCGGGAATGGTCTTAAACTAAAAGATGATAGATTTAGACTAGACACTAGGACCCTCACTGTAAGGGTAGTAAGGGTGGAACAGTTGCCCAGAGAAGCTGTGAATGCCCCATTCATGGAGGTGTTCAAGGCCAGGCTGTTTGGAACCCTGGGCAACCTGATCTAGTGGGTGGCATCCCTGCCTATGGCTGGGTTAGAACTAGATGATCATAAGGTCCCTTCCAACCTGAGCCATTTTATGATATGATTCTGTCTTGATGACCAGCTTTTGCATTAAGCAGAACTTAAAGTAAAAACAAACAAAAAACTCCTGTCAATTCTTAAAACACACACACACACACCAAAAAAAAAAAAAAAAAAAAAAAAAAAAAAAAAAAAGCACAACTGCTCTTGTTCTCAAACTTTCATTCAGAGTATCAAAACACAACGAGGTACCTTCTATTTCAGGTAGATACAGATACACAAAGAATGAGAGAAGGAACAGAAAAATTTTGTTAAACCCTTGTCAGTCCTGGGGACATAGGTTCATAGAAACAAACATATCTTGAAGAATTGTAGCAGAAAGTAAAAAAATGGTCCAATCATTTCAGATAACTCTTGTTATGAAATATAAAATTGCAAGAAATAAAGAGACTTGGGAAGAGGGAGCACTTTCTCTGCTGAGGAAAATCCCATTTTTGACCAGAGGCATTAATCTCCCAATTGGTGAAACTATGGGAAGATTGATGATGCAGTCTTAAATGACTGCACAGAAATGACATCTCCTTGACTCTTCAGGGCAAGTTGCTTATATATAAAACTATTACCATGTGTCTAGAGTTTTTTTCTTTAACAAATCTGTGCCTTTACTGAAATGTATTGGATTTATATGTATGGCAGGTAATATGGTACATTGTATTGACTTGAATTTTTGTCTGCCTTTCACTAGTGTTTATCCTAGGTTGCTAATTTCGTGTTGGTTAACCTAGGCCATTACTAGATTCGTTGTCATTTTCTTCCATGAAATCTAGTCGATTTAGAAGAGTTAGAAGTAGACACTTCTATGCATCAAGACCTTAGAGATACTATGTGGACTCATCTTGGGTAGTCTCATCAGCATTTTCATAGATCAGCAGTTGTTACAAACATAATTGAAGCATACAAATATGTTGTACTCAATGACGGAAAGTAAAACTTTCTTCTCCTCCCCACACTATTGAAGAAAACGACAGCTAATATACATTAATGACAACTACTTGGTGATGTCAAATACCATATCCTTCTATTGTGATTAATGATGTTGCCCTCATGTGGTTCAGGAATTTGGAGCACCATTTCTCTTCTTGAAAATTGCTCACCTGTTGGTGGTTCTGTACTCTTTTTTATCTCATGGTAGACACAATACTTCCCTGACAGTGAACCCATAGTGCTGAAAAACATGCCTTCGATTTTGGAGGTAATATACCCCAAAACATCTCAGCTCCTGTCAGTAACTTCACTTTGAAATAGCTCAAATGGAATTTCCACTTAGGAAGCTTTCTTTACACATTTTCTGCTGAAATATTTGCTTGGTGAAAGAGAGAGAAAAGGGCTGTAGTTCAAACTGCTGCCACAACATCCGCTTAGAACATGAGAGACAACATTGCTGAATCAAGAGGTGTCATGTTTTTATTGTGCTTGATATCTAGCTACAGAACAATAAAAAGCTCTGGAAACTCGTTATTTTCAGAGGATCAGAAATGAAGATAGCACAGTGCAATATGGTTATCAATATATTGAGAGGCTCTCTCTTAAGGAAAAACCGGTGTGATGGCACTTCTCCCTACCTGACCTCCGTTAGTCATTGTTGTCCTTCAGTCCTCTGAGGAATATGCCTACTCCATGACTTGTGGCATGGAAAAAAGTACAAGACCCATGCAAAAAAAGCTTGCAGAAGCATGAATTAGTCACTTTTTTTTTTTTTTTCTGCCCTACTTCCTGGCCACCCTTTCACTCCCAGACACTGCATTGAGAGCTGTTTTTCAAAAAGGATACCTGAAGCTTGTATGTCACCCTGCAGTCACTGGTCCTTGTGGTCTTTGGCTCATCTTGGCTGCAAAATCACAACTTGTCTTTGCAGATGTAGGCAATATGGTGTTAGGCCTGTTCCTGCTGCAATTTCATCTCTTAATATTGTCAGGGCATTTATGGAGTTTGCATGCATACAGGTTTTTGAGTGCAATTAATTTTCATTGTTTAAGTTAATGCACAGTCAATGAGAAGGAAGGCAAGAGATAAAGAAATTATAAGAACATTCTATTTATGGAGTTCAGCTTTTAGCTGATAATAGAAAAAAAGAAATTATTTAAAAAGAATGGGTGTGCATTTATGAAAGATATTAATAGGGCAAAAGAGGTTCTTTCTAGATTTCATTACTCTTGAATCTGGCCTTTGGTAAGTTCTCACTGATTTAAAGATATGACATTATAAATTATTTAATCCTTTTTACATTTCTAGAACCTTCCATTTTGTTTCACTTGCTTACTACTTGCTTTTAGCAATGATCCATAGGTTCTGCTAGCTTCTTTTCTGCTGTAAGTTTTGTGTTAGCTTGTATATGTTTATACATCATGAAAACTTTCAGCAGCCTTATATGTATTGTGTAATATATATACCACTGATTATTTCTAATGCAAATATGTGAAAGCTATACCTTCTACATGTAATTGCTTTATTGTGCCCAGATGGAACATGGCTGTTTTTTTCCTGACGTATCTTCCAGTGTCAAAACTAGACAGGCATTTTTACATGCCATGTACTTCTTTGTGATATTTTGATCCTCTGATTCTCTACTTCACCCATCTTTGGGAACATCCATGTTACAAATGAAGTATGACGCTAGGGAATTAAATGAAATGGAGACACAAGATTTCTGTATACTTGGGTAAGAAGCTGTGTGAGCAACTTCTTCTTTGCCCCTCAGGCAGATACTTTATTTGTGACTGAACCTCAAGGATCAACAGAATTGCTGAGAATAAATTTTGGCCTCACAGGTCATTGGCTTTGCTACCTTCATGGAAGTTTCTGTGCTGTGGACTGCTGTCCACGAGCAAACAGTTTCAATTCCATGTGGATTCTGCTTGATCTTCTGTTAGGTAGTAGTGATTTCTTATTTCTACTGACTTACTTTTCCTAGGAACTATTTCTTCAGAAAGAAGAGTGTAGATCAGAATCACTTTAGAATAATATTGCTTGAAAGAAGTAGCTTTAGAATAAACACATTTTTTTATGTGTGATTTATTATTTTACAGAAAATACCTGTCTAAAATTTATTACAAGATGGGAACATCCCAACACTAAGTAGGAGACTCTGTCTCTTTGGTTGGTATTACACATTATAGCTTAATACATCCACTTAGATTACATACAAACATATGTAGCAGCACATAATTGAGCAATATATAACAATTTAAAGCCACAAATAATTAATTTGCTGGTGGTCTCTGGGCCTAATTTGTGATTATATCAGGACTTCCAGATGAATTGCAATAATTCACATTTCATGTGAATTATTGCATAAATCATGAAAAAAACAGACCATGGGTTAAACATAGTACTTTACAAGAGCAGAACAGTATACTGTTCTATCACATACTTTTAGTGTGACATCAAGCAACCCAAATAACACCTCCATACCTCAGTTTTGTATTCTCTGAACGGGCATAACCACACTGTCATAGGAGGACTGTGAGCTTTGGTTCAGTCCTGTTTGTAAAGCACTTTGAGATTCTTGGATGGGAAGTGCTCCATAAGTGCAAAGAAGGGCAGAGTTCTAACTGTGCTGTTATAAAACCGTTGGTGTTTTTCTAATTTGCATGTCTTTTTGTTGATCATGCTGTGAAAATAATAATAATAATAATAATAATAACAATAATAATAATATAAAGATACTAACTTACATTTTCAGTGCAATACAGTAACAGTTCTCCAAGTTCACAAAGGACTTCAAGCTCAGATTAGAATGTAGACATCTAAGGTCATGTATTCAGAAAACATTTTTCTTTCATTGCAATGAAAGAAGGAAATACCTTTCACGTACATTCATCTCATTTGAACAAATTAAATCTGTTCTGATTTCTGAAGCTATGTTCTAAATTTCACACGTTCAATTTCTTCCAGATCACCACAGACCTGAGGCAACGTTGCACAGACAGCCATACTGGAACCTCAGCCTCTGCACCTATGGCTGCAGGCATCATTGCACTGGCACTGGAAGCAAAGTAAGATCTGAGTTATACTCTGAAAAAAAAATAATAATAATTAAAAAAATACAGATTGATCTTTCTCAGCACCTTTATCTAAGGATCTCAAAGTGCTTTAGAAACTCTGTTGTAGTAATTTGCAGTAACTTTCCAACAGCAGGAACGATCAGCATGCTCATTTCATATGCCAGAAAGCTAACACCATGGAAAAAACAGCAGAGTACAAAGGGTGTTTAAATGGTGTCGAATACAGGTAGTTTCCAGTGAATGACCTTTGGTATCCTCACAATGCTTATCAGTACCCTCACTCTGCTGTCTAGGTCCAATGTACTCTGCAGGTCCCTGTAGCTCACCTTCTGCACTCATCAGGTTTCTTTTAACGGTGTCCATTCTTAAACAGCAAGGAGAGTATCAGAACTGTGCTAAGCTACAAGGTACATAAATTAATATTGTATGGAAAATAAAAACTCTTAACCTCTGTGTAATAATAATTATAATAATAATTAAAATAAAATAAAAAAAAAAGTTTGTCATTTCTGATGTACTAAGTTCCAGAGATGTAAAAATCATGGATAGTGTAGTTTCACAGTCCTTCTACCATGAGCTCAGAAAACTTTCCATTCTATAAGCCTTTTCTGAACTGCAGGAGTTTGTTCTTTGTGTTTCATATGTATCTTTAATGTGCTTTATGGAAAAGCCAAGAGACTGGAGATTTATCAGGTAGAACTACGTTTCAAAATCTTTTGTGTTACTGTGACTCCCTTGGATAATATTTCCAGGCTTAAGGTGTAATGCTCCACCCCAAATCCTTCTTGAAATCAAATGGTTCTAAGTGCCACAAGATTGATCCTATTAAATTCTAAGGGAAAACAATTTCCTTTGGGGGCAATCAGTTCCTTTCAAGGCAGTAAAAAATATGAGTACAATGGTCATTTCAGGTTGTATGTAATTCATAACAGCAGGATTATGTTTCCATTTTTAATGTTGCTTTTTTGAAGAAACCATGGGCCAATACTCAGCACGGAATACTTTTGCACTCTTTAGTGTAGCACTTGTATCATTATAATTAGATTTTCTTAATTCAATTGTTAGAAACAAAGCTATTTTGAAAAGTCAACATTATATTATTAATTCAGAAAAAAATATATATTTTCAATCTTTTCCTATTCTCAGTTTTAAAATCCTTATTTTTTTTCTAAACAATCTGCCCATGCAGTTAAAATTGCATGCATGAGAACTCCATTCTGCTGAAAGTTTTTATAATTACTTCTTAACAAATTAACATTCCTTGAAATTCTCATTTTATATTTTACATAATATTTTGTGTTCACTTGCTAACAAATCATTGTTGTAATTGAAAGTCTCAAGGAATTATAGTATATAATACCAATAATTGAGCTATTTTTTGTTGTGGTGTCTGAGACACACTGAAAAGCTTGCACTTTGCACTACCTTTTTCCTATAGAATGCGTGCTTTGGTGATGATCAATGGGAAATCCGTGTTACCCCCTATGGACCAGTATCTTTTTTTTCCTGAGTTAATAATTGCTATGATAACAGGTATTTTAGGAACAAAGGCAAGACAATATAACAGTTTCATATGTGATAATGAAGACATAATGTGCCAGTGAATGAAAATCCTAATCACTTTTTGTATTTGTAGTACTCTGCTGCATGGTGCTAATGAGAATCGGGGTGAAAATGTATTGATTTTGCCTTCTTTCAGATTCTTATTTCCAAATCTTATCCTGTGTTATTTGACTAAATGCAAGTGATATATATTAATAATAGGATAAATGTATAGATCTAGTTTCTACATTTGTGAAAACTTCACTAACTTTCTCTCACATAAGTACTTAACAACCAATTTTTTAAAGGCAACCATGATTAAGGAGTGCAAAAAAAAGGTGGGGGGCAGGGTGAAGTGGAGGGCAGGGGCAGGGTTGTGGTTTATTTCCAGTTTCCATTACATTTTCTCCCATTAAAAATGAACTGAATTCATGTCTAGGACTGAGGGAACATTTGGTTTTGTGCTATAGATCGTGAAATAAGGCCTTTATTACTGCAAGAAGATCATGTCATAATATATTCATTTTTAATGTCTGAGGTTAGTTTCTATGAAATCTACACAGAGAATTTTAAACAGTTTCTGAATGCTAGTTTTTATTTATTTATCTGATCGTAAGATTAGGGTTATATTTCTCTCCTGTGATATTTGCAGATATAGGTGATTCTAAGTAAATGCTAGGAAATGGTGGGAAAAAATAAAGGAAAATATGAAAAAACAATTTCCAAATCTATTTAAAGCATTTTCTCCAATATTTTTAAAATATATAACATGTAAAGGGCATATGATATTGTAGCTTAGCATAAGGGTTTACTGGGACTCGTCTGCATATAGATAGAGTTTTCATTTACATAGCTTCTTCCTCAAATTCCATATTAGAGCCTGTGTTAAAAGCACAAGTGTTTATATGAGATTTTTTTAAAAAAAGATTAGTTGAAAAGGGGTTTTGCAAGGTTAATTATACTGTTCATACAACAAGCTGTTCCAAAATTGGAGCACTTAGTTCTGAACACTTCTTGAATATGTCTGTAATAATGTATAGTTTTATTCAATTTTGTGCTGGAAAACACCATAAACTATACTGTGGAAGATTTTTAAGCCTATGAGGTTGTTTTTTTCCCAGAAGCCAAGTTTTGTTCCTGAGAGACATCAGGAGTCAACTAGAGCACTAGTCTGGCCTCGATATGAGCTAGATCAGCCAAGAAGTTGCTTCAGCTCACACGCAAAGGTATATTAAACTAATGGAAAATGAGCAAGGCAGATTTCTGCTCCAACCTGCCACTTGCTTTCTTTGATAAGCCCCATATGGAAGTATTGGCAAATAGCTGATGGAGGACTTCTTACCTGCTTACTGATCTGAACAATCCACATAGTTGGCTTTTCCAACTGAAATCTACTCCTGAGATCCTGGCAACAAATGGTTTTGGGAGGGTGGCCTGCTTATTTATGAATTGCACTCTTGGTCCAGTATTTGAGTATCAAGTGGCATGTCTTCATTCAGGAACCAAAAAAGTATAACTGAGTTTGAGAGTGTTTCCTTGGAATCCTCAAGGTCATAATGCAGAAACTCAGATATGCAGTAACTGTCACACAAAGAAACTTCTCTCTTAATCCTTATATTCATTCTATAGTTTTCTTATGGTGTTCTACAGTTTTCTTATGGCATTTGTTTTATCTGATCAATTTCCAGTATATCTAGTATCCTGTTCAGGCTCAATGAGTAAATGCTAGCTTTTATATTGCAATTCCTAGTCAGTATGTAATGCTGAATTTTGCAAGTTGTAAATGAGCAATTAGGGGTATAAAGCATAATGGATTTAGTCAACACTGGTAGCAATATTATTACTAAAAATTACCTGGACAGGCTGGAGAAGTCGCCCATGTGAACTGCATGAGGTTCAATAAAGCGAAGTGCAAAGTGCTGCACCTGTGTTGAGGCAATCCCAGATATAAGCACAGACTGGGAGAAGAACTCATTGAGAGCAGCCCTGCAGAGAAGGACTTGGGAGTTCTGGTGGATAAAAAGCTCAACATGAGCCAGAAGTTGAGCATCCTGGGTTGCATCCTGAGCTGCTTCAACAGAGGCGTGACCAGCAGGTTGATGGAGGTGATTGTCACCCTCTACTCTGCCCTCATGAGGTCCCACCTGGAGTGCTGTGTCCAGGTTTGTGGCCCCCAGCAGAAGAAAGATGTGGACCTGTTAGAGTGGGTCCAGAGGAGGGCTACAAAGATGATCAGAGGGCTGGAGCACCTCTCCTATGAAGAAAGGCTGAGAGAGCTGGGGATGTTCAGCCTGGAGAAGATAAGGCTCTGGGGACTGAGGTCTTTGGATACTAAAAGGGCTCTTATAAAAAGGTTAGAGAGAGACACTTTACTTGGGCAGATAATGACAGGACAATGTGGTATGGTCTTAAACTAAAAGAGGGGATATTTAAATTAGATGTTAGGAGGAAATTCTTCACTCATAGGGTGTTGATGCACTGGAACAGATTGCCAAAAGAAATCGTGGATGCCCCATCCCTGGAGGTGTTGGATGGGGCCAGGTTGGGTGGGGCCCTGGGCAACCTGATATAGTGGGTGGCATCCCTGTCCATGGCAGAGGGGTTGGAACTACAAGATCTTTAAGGTCCCTTCCAACCAAAGCCATTTTTTGATCCTGTGATTCTATGATCCTATGATATAAACTATTTGTGTTGCATAGTACCATCTACTGTTGATATCAGAAATACTATCTCTCACTGAAGAAAGGGCTGAATTTGGGATTTGTGTGAATCAGTCAGGAAGATAATAAGACACTTTGATTCCAGTGGGGATTGTGCCATGTTCCTGTGGAAAAAACAAATAATAATAATAAAAAAACATGCACTGCCAAAAAAAAACAAACCATTATACATCCCCAAGTAAACCAAATGTACCACTGCCTAAAAGCCAATGCATGTTTTCTGGTACATGATAAATAAACTGCAGTTATGTGAGTAAGAAATTGCACCTGAAATGCAAGTATTAATCTGCTATATTTTTTACATTTTCTCAGTGGTATAGATCTGGAGGGATTCTGTGCCTTCTCCCATGGTTCTCTTCATATAACCTACATATTTCATTTGTCTTTAGTTATATGAAGCCAAGGCTAGAACAAGGAAAAGATAAAGATTTTCATTTAATTCTGATATCACTGATCAATTCAGAAAAGTGATACTGCACTTTATTCTTCTAAAAGTAAGGTAAAACTGAGTATAATCACTTAGATGAAAATAAAATGGCATTCATATTGCAGCATTCAGGAGTGCCAGAGAAAGAGACTTTGGATTTCTGAAAACTGATCAGATACTTGCAGTATTTCCTATATTCATTAATTTTCTTTCAGACCACATCAGCAAAGGAGAAAAACAATATAACATCTCAAGAAGGCATTTCTGGGTAGAGAGAACATGTTTCTGTGCCATCAAAGTTATGAGGATTTTGTTCATAACTATAGTCAGAGGCTAAATGTGATTTGACAGTGAGGTGAACTGTAGAAGTACTGTGTGACCTGTATGTAGGATTCCCATGTAACAGAAGAAGTTATCATTTAAGTCCATCAGCCTTAGCTTCTTTGACTAACTGACTATTATACAAAGGAAGGTTTGAGTGTGTAAGTTAGAAATCTTTTTGTGAATCTTTGCTTTTTTGCAGTAAATTTAAAGTAATGCTCTTAATGGTGAAGTATTTGAAAAATGTAAACTAAA
The DNA here is from genome assembly GCA_011075105.1 of Heteronetta atricapilla. Lineage (NCBI taxonomy): Eukaryota > Metazoa > Chordata > Aves > Anseriformes > Anatidae > Heteronetta > Heteronetta atricapilla. The sequence continues at coordinate 37,888,468 of CM021763.1, read as the reverse complement.
ATAAATGCTGTGGTTAGAACCTGTGTTTCTCTTGAGCTTTAACCACATGTGCCACTTCTGCAATTGTAGTTATTATGTAAAGGTTGAATTGGAAGTATATCCCTGAGTTCAGGTTGCCCAGAGTTTGCCATTTTAAGGTCCTGTTTTCACTTACATATTACTTTGCCAAAGAATAATTGTTTGGTCTGAAATTTTCCGTGTAACTTTCTTTAGAAAAAGTTTTAAGAAAATTCCATCCAGACATTTCTTAAACTGAGTCAATGTTAAAGCAAAAGTGTTTGTGATTATTTTAAAATTTTTCATTGAGTTTCACTGTCTACGCTTTGCAGTGACAGCTAGAAATAGACCAAGTGGATAGCCATTGTTCTGGTGCCAAGGCAATGCCTCTTGCTTTTATAAGCTTTTGAAAAATCTCAGTTGGCATGCTCTCTGTTTTAAGAGTTTGGCAGCTCTGATCCCTGTAGTTTCTTTTTTCACTAAGAGTTCCCCAGCCTCGGCTTAGTGTTGTCTCTGAAGTTGCTCTTCAGGCTGCTACTGGCCATCCAGATACTGATCATGAGAGCATGGAGACCTTCTGTTTTTTTCCTGCCTCTGTCCTTACAGCAAAAGGAAAACATGGAAGGTTGAAGAAGAAGAATTTGCTATATTACTGTCTCCCTGCATTTTTAAGAGATTTCTTCTCAGAAAGTCATCATTATCAACCTTTCAGTTGGGCCATTGATTTGTTTTCTAGTTAGCACTTTTCTCTGTCTGGTAGAAACACGATACTCTCTGAAACTGTGAAGATACTGCACTAATAGAAAGTGATTGTTATAAAGCCAGACATAAGCAGATAAAGATGATCTTCTGAAGGCAAATGCCTCTACCTTGAAAAGATCTTCAAAAAAGCTTTAGCTTTAAATGGAAACCTTCTCATGTAGGACTTGGGAGCATGAGATATTTAAGTGTAGTATACTTAAAATTACTGAAGATAGTTGCTGTTGAAATGGATAGATTTCGTGTGTTTTTCAACAATAAAACTTGGCAAATGTCAGAACACTTCGGAATGCAGTTGGTTTAAATTATGTGTTTTTAATGAGTTTTAGTCAGCATTTAGTTTTCAGACATGCTTTGTTCTTCTTTGTCCAGTGCTTAAGTTAAGGTATTAATGGAAAAAGAGGAGGAATATGACAATTAATGTAAGAGACTACTGACAGCAATTTTGACCCTAAAAAGGCATTTCCAGAAATTTCAGTAACTGCACATTGCTTTATACAGACATCTGTTGTGTATGCCAATTACTAATTGTTTAGACTTACAGTATTTTTGGTTGCCATTCATTTTTTAAGGGAGTCTCATCTTTAGCCAGGCTTGAGTTTGTTCTGGCTTTCTTTCAAAGGGATTTCATTGGATGAAACTAAATGTGCATCAGAAATAAGTAGGAGAAATTATAAATATTTGATAGGCCATTCTGATACCCAGAAAGCAGCTGTAAGCAGAGAACTGACAGCTAACTTCACAGCAACCAATTAAAAGAAAGTTTTGTTTCAATGAATGTTGGTTTACCAGGTCAGATAAAGAAAAGACCACTAGATCAGAAAATTTTTATATATTTACAGGCAGGGAAAGAGCTACATGCTGATCAGCAAACACATGATAACCTTTTCTCTTCTAGCAGACCCTTAATGGAATTATTTAGAGAGTACATGGTAATTAGAACCACTGGGAGTGTCAGACATGTCCGAAGCATTCATTTTGTGTGTACTGTGTATGTGCAACCGGATTGTTAAGCACTGAGCTCCATGTTTTTTATCTTCCAGTTTTCAGGAATTAAATGGTTATGGTGTATCCCGTTTAGACACCTAAGCACAGGATAAGCACCACAATTAGAGGCAGTCTTCACGTCTCATCCATCTTAAAATTCTGTGTTGCAACTGGCATCTTCACACTCACACTTTGTGTGACTTGGGAAAGAGGAATGACTCCCATTACCACAGCTAATATTCCTGTCCATGGGCCTATAAATAGGAGTGATTAGGATGGGTAATATGGTTGTAGATATCCTGGGACAATTTGGCTGATTTGTAAGTAATGGGAATGTGTGAATAAACCAGGAAAGTATTTCTTATGTTTTGTTTATAGATTTATCATAAGGTCCTTAAGGCTGGAATTATGCAAATATCCACGATGAAAATGATTTCCTACTACTCTACAAGATGTCTAGGGCACAGAGACTATTTTTTGGGTGGCTTATAGCAGTAATTACCCTTGTGTGTTCTGTCATAGTGAAGATTTCCAGAAAAGGTTATTTGTTACCTATAAATTGAAAGATTATATTTTTTCTTAATCCACTCCATGATACAGTGGGTTTTTTTGTTTCTTTATTTCTTTGTTTTCCTTGATTCTTTGGAAATAATAATGATTAAAAAAAAAAAAAGTATTGTATTCTACCAGCATTTCACCTACACCTCTGCTGTTTTGGCAAGAAATACCTTTTCTGGATAGGACACCTGTGTCACGTTCAAAATTCAGGTTATTAAGATAATACAGCAATCACTATTCATCTTGCTAACCCTATCATATTGCTAAAAAGGCAAACTGCATCTACACCCCATTTCTATCAGCATTATGAGTGATATTTTTACTAATTACTCTCTTGCACCAATTATTTATTCTGAACTGTTATTTTTGGCACTGTGTCATTATGCAAAAAGATAGAGCCTGAATATTTTACTTTTTCCAAGATTAGTCCAATTGTCACTAGAGAGATTACTTGTGGAAAGAAGAAATCAGATTTGTCCAAAAATGATGACCTAGTATTTCTAAGCAGTCTGAATAATGATATTTGTTCCTGTTTAAAGATACAGTTGAATCTCAAATGAAAATTACTGTAACATAATGTGGTTATATACTTGTCCTGTTTCATTTTTTTCCCATTTACCTTGTTTTATAAACATTTTGAGAAGCTTGATAGAAAAGGGCTGTGCCTTAGAGTATAAATAGTCAATTAAGGACACAACATTCATTATTTTTTGGCTGTTGTACAAGTACTTTTGTATGTAATTGTTCTCACTTCTGCTTATTCTGGTTTGATTTTGCGTATTGTCTGGTATGTGTAATCCCATGGCAATTTCAGATGAGACATGTTTTTTTTGTTTTTTTTTGTTTTTTTCTGGAAGGAAATTGACCAGTTTTTGAAACCAGTCCACTATCAAGCAGAGTTAGTACTGTTCTCATTCATGCATTTGTTCATTTCAAGATATTTAGTCATTAATTCTCATGAAATAAATCAAGTGGTAAATCTATTAACATCTGTGACATCTTGTCTGGATCTGGGGCCCACGTGGATAGCAAGCAACTGTTTACTCACTTATCTTCAATTTTTGAAAAATCTGTGATTTTTCCAGATGCTTCAAAATTGGCTGCTAGTCTGTCTTGTCTAAAAAAAAAAAAAAAAAAAAAAAAAAAAAAAAATCCCTCTTCTTTCTCCAAATGAACTGCTATTTTGACATTATTCCAATTTCTTTCTTCCTTTTTCTTTTGGTTGAAGTTTCTGAAAAAAAAAAAAAAAAGTCAAACAATTGCAGACCTATTTTGTTTCAAATGAGGTGTCTATTGTAGCGAAAAAAATTCTAGCTGGCAATAGTTCAATTTTTAGTATAGTGAAGGTTCTGTAGTATGTTACAGAAATTGATTTGAATATTGTTCTTATGCTGTTAAATCTCCTTGATATACATATGCCCAAAATGTCATTCACTAAGAAGAAAACATAAAATTTTATGACTTTTACAATAATCAAATTATGTGGAAGCTGTACAACAGACAGACTGATTTGGCTATGTATCTTGCTGTGTCCTGGAAATTGGAACTTTGGTCACAAGTTTTCTGCCACAGAAAATGTTAAATAACTTTTTATGGTTACGTGATTATGTAGATACAACAGTGAATGGCTCAGTTTTCGAGATTTGCCATGACTTATGTTTATAAAAGTAAAACATAATTTTAAGATGTAATCTCATTTTCTGACTGAGCAAGCAATTTCAGTTTATGGAAGGTTAATTTATGGACATCATGTGAAGTCCACTGTAGCCTCAAACTGTTTGTCTGAAGATAGATGGATCCACCACCTCTAGCTTCACCATTCCTCTTTAAATAATCAGCTGAGGGTGCTCTGTCTTGAATGTCTCCTTTTAAAGTTGAGAGCAGTATTTTAGTGCCTTATTTTTCACCATTAGCATGGACAGTTTTCTTTATGGAACAACAGATTGTTTAGATTCCAGATTATAAAGAATGCAGCTCATGGGATTCCTGGAGGTCTTCCTGACGGCCTGAAATATGTTTTTCTAAGACTTTACACAGCCTCCTAGTGAAATTCCTGAGCTGGTACAAAATCATATTGATTCTTTTTCTTGAAGCATGTTACATGACTGTCCAAGCACACCCTATCTTACAAACCCTGAATGCTCATTACATTCCATGACTTTTTTTTTTTCTTTGCATTCATTCTTACCAGTTCAGCTGAATAAACAACTACAGCCATCTAATCCAACTGTCTATTGTGAGAAATTCTACTTAAATAAATAAATAAATAAATAACCCTGCAGCCATGAGCATATTAATGTTTTAGTGAATGCTTAGGGCCAGAAGGCATCAGCTGTTCTTAAAAACAACAGAATAATTTAAGCACAGGAATACACTTGTGTCCTGTATAAATAAATAAATAAATAAATAAAAAGAGAGAATTTAAATGATGATGAATTACTACAGCTTTGAAGAAATTACAGAAAAATCTGTCTGCAGTCAATAAGAGATTCACTTAAAATTCATCATCCATCTTTGGATTATTCCATCTCTTTCCTCTTTTAGTAACAAGCATAAAAAGGACTTTCTGTGTTCACTCTAGAAAAACACTGTGGTGTCCCTGCTGTAAGCAGAAAGGTGTTATTTTACATCAGCATACCCATGGATTACACACACACACTGGGAAATATCCTGTAATAGAAAAGATATACCCAGAAATAAAATCATATTACTGCAAAATAAACAGGAAAAAAATGTGTGGTTAAATGATTTTGTGCCTGTCTTTGGATTATTCCTTACAACTTTGAATAAAAGAAGTTTGACATTTTTAGGCAATTTCAACTTGTTTTCAGGTTTATGAATTATAAGACTGTTGGAACTTAGAATGTGTAAGAATGAGTTCTACGTGAGTGAATGGCCTTCACATCCCAGGTTTTTATCTATTATACATAGTTATGAAGCTTGATTCTGAAAGGTAATTGATTTTCATTTTCAGTAGTTCTACCCAGAATGATAAACTCCCAGTAGTCAGTACACATCAATATATGTCTGTATGTGGAAAGGATAGGCACTAGTTTTCCTATAAACAAGTATGCTGCAGGTTTGCAGTAACTTCCTTTTCCCTACTACCTTCTTCTAAAGGTACAGCTTGTTGAAGCTGAAATATATCACCTGAAAACCTAAATGGATGCAGTCGGGATGAAAATTAAGTACACATTTTTTAATAGATTATCACATATATTCACTAATTGCTTCTTAATAGCTTGACTTCAGCTCACATGATAAGCAAGTTTCTACTTTTATAGTTAAGTGCCATACTGCATTGATTACTCAAGTATTTTGAAAAGAGTATTATTTTGAGATAACAAGTACTGGAATATGTGAAACACTGTGAATGGTATGACAACCCACACAACATTCATTTATGTACCTCAGATGGAAAGTTGAGTGAGTGTTTTCTGTGTGCTTCAATACAGAAGAATCAAATATTTCTGCATATTTGTTGTTACGCCATGTCTGCTTCATGAAGAAATATGTCATTGAAATTTCTAGGAATTCAACTATGTGTGGGTATAAAAGTATAGGGTAACTCCATGTGATAGGAATGTTCTACCTACCCCAAAAAGTGGCCCGCTCATAATTACTCACGGTTTGAGCTTTCCCACACTCATTTGACTGGTCCTTTTTCTAGCTTCTACCTGCAAGTGCAAGCAGAGCAAAAGCATTCCTCATCAAGCCATAAATATAAGTGCTTAGAATAAGTCACTTGTCTGCCAGGCAGGGTTACTTCTTGTAACACAGAGTGTTTGTTAAGGAACTGAGGTTTCTCCAGGTTTTCAATGACTGCCTAGTGCTGGACGTTGTATACAGCCAGTACTGGGTCTTCACCAAAACTTCATTCTGGTTTGTCTTCATTATTACAACTGAATGGAGTTGTGCCAATGAGTAAGGGTAAATAATGATTCTCTGAGAATGATACTTGACTAGTGTTCTGTGCTGCAGTACTTTCTCTCTCTTCATTCTTTAATTACTCACTTTTTCATTCTCTCTACTTAACCACATTTTAAAATGGAATACTATTCTTCTCATGGCTGAGATATAAACAGAAATGAGAAGAAAGAAAAAATACACGTATGCTGCCCATGCTCCTTTAAATGATCTCCTAAGAGAAGAAATACTCCTTCAGGTGATTCTAAGAGCAACAAGAACACTACACTCCCTATAGATTTCCTCCATTCATAAAAGATAAATGGATATTAGTTTCATAATGAGAATGCAAATGGCATCTTCCTTCACCATTGCAGTGGTCAGTTTATTAAGAGTGTGTTCCAGGAATACAACTCTGTCATCAGACACTTACTCTATAACGAGTTAGAGACTGCGCTGTTTGTTTGGTCATCTTTGAAGAGTACCCATGGAGCCTCACTGAATACCAAGTAAAGGCAAATAACAGTCAAATGAATAACAACAGAGCATGTGAAATAGTTTCAGTCAGAGCTTCAAGTCTAAGGAAACTGACAGCTTGAGCACACAGTTGTTAAGATTTAGTAAAGCTTTTCATTGAGCCAACATTTTTTTTTTCCTTTACGCTAGCCAACATAACAACATACAGTGGTGGTTGGTAGTCATACAAATTAAGTCTGGGTGAAATGTACTCCTTCATCTTCCTTTACTTAGCAAAACACTAGAAGTTTGTGCAATGGAGTATCATATATCTTTATAGTCTGCTAAATGCAAGCCTCCTAGCTGTGTAAATAATTTCATGTAGTAATTCTGTAAGATTAGGAAATGCTATTTTGAATGGGGAAAAAGAGAGCAGGGAAGAGAAGTGAGGGTTGTTTTGTTTTTGGATATTTTTTAGCTTTCGTGACTCGTTTTCCTCCATTCCAATAAAATATATCTAATCTGTTACTTTATGTTTCCCCTTTTTTCTAGTCCATTTCTGACATGGAGAGACATACAACATATTATTGTCAGGACTTCTCGTGCAGGACATTTGAATGCTAACGACTGGAAAACCAATGCAGCTGGTTATAAGGGTGAGAACTTTCTTCTTTGCCATCAGAGACAACATCTTATTTGACATTTATGAAGAAGAACCAATTCCAAGTAATTTGTTTGTTGTGTTGTGCATAGCTTTGAGACTTTACAGGCTCATGCTTAGGGGTCCTATCTTCTTTTTTATAAAGTAAAGCTCTTAAAGTTACAAAAATAAAAAATGGCAGCTACAAAATGCATTGGCCATATCCTATTAGTCCCTTTCAGCCCTATTTTGTGCACTGCTAAGAGAAAATTTATTAAATCAAATGTTTTAAAATTTTTCCTCATATAGACAGCATTCTGATAAAATAAAGTAAAACTACAGCAGTTACTGGATACAGACTGTGTTCTCATTTAGGATTGTTTACAATTTTAAAATGGCAAAATAGTATTAAATGATCTGATTAAAAATGGTGAAACACTATTTTCAAGTTTCTGATTTATCTTATTCATTCTACATTACTTATATTTAAAATTTGCATCTAATTTAGGATAATATCAAATGCAGAACTATTAGTATTTGTAACTGGACAAAAATCATACTCTTCAATCGCAGAATCATAGAACTGTAGAATCATAGAATTATAGAATGGTTTGGGCTGGAAGGCACCTTTAAAGATCATCTAGTTCCAATCTCCCCTGCCATGGACAGGGACACCTCCCACTAGATCAGGTTGCTCAAAGCCCCATCCAACCTGGCCTCAAACATTTCCAGGGATGGGGCATCCACAGCTTCTCTGGGCAACCTCTTCCATTATCTAACCATCCTCAGAGTAATGAATTCTTTCCTTTCATCTAATCTGAAGCTACTTTCTTTTTTGTTTGTCCCATTACTACACACGCTGGTAAAGAGTGCCTCACAGTCTTTCCCGCAGGCCCTCTTTAAGTACTGGAAGGGCACTATCGGGTCCCCCCGACACCTTATTTTCTCCAGACTGAACAACCCCAACTCTCTGAGTGTCTCTTCACAGGAGATGTTCTCCATCTCTCTGATCATCTTTGTGCCCTTCCTCTGGACCTGCTCTTACAAGTCCATGTCTTTTTTATATTGGAAGTCCTGCAGCTGAATGCACTGCTCTAGGTGGGTTCTCAGAATAGTGGTGTAGAGGTGGAGAATTGCCTCCTTTGACCTGCTGGCCACTCTTCCTTTGATGCAGTCAAGGATAGGACTGGCTTTCTCAGTTGATCGACTAAATAATGAATACATTTGCAAGATGGATTAAAACTGGCCCTTTAATCTATCCAATGTTGTATTTCAACATGCATTGGCTTCTGATTTCCATTCACTAAATTCCTACTGCTTTCAGTCTGGATTGCTTTGAAAAACAACAACAACAACCAGAAGGGCTTATTACTGGTTCTTTTTTATGAGAATTCCACCCAAGACAGCAGTTTCTTTTAAGATGAGTAGAAGTCTTGAGATTTGAACTGTTTTGTATTAGGATCTCCTGAGGAAAAAATAAAAATTAAAATTAAAAAATCAAATCTTTACCCTGGTTTCACTTTAAAACTGAAGCCTAGCATTAGTCTATTCCAGAACAAGTCACTGCTACCATAGAGCATCCTTAATATATCATTCTGACCTATGACATTTCTTCTGCAACTCTAAGAGGAAACAAATAAATAAATAAAAATAAAATAAAATAATAATAAAAAGCTTTCATTTTTAGATCCAAACCAGACTCTAACTAAAGAGGATAGTTTTAGAAATGGGTATTTGACTCCAGCCCCCTCACCATGTAGAGGTTCTGACATTCAAGAGCCTGCTTTTGTCCCATTTACAACAAGCTCATGCCCACATGCAGAACCACATACAGTGAGAAGTAGATACTTCCTTAATTGCAATAACATTACAGTATTTGTTATTGTGAAACATATCCCAGGATTTAAAAAGTTTTGGCAGGACTTTGTGACTGGATTATCATTTTGTTGGAACTATCTGCAATTCAAACAATGCTTTTCAAGTAGCATAAAATAGAGTGTTTTTTCCCCCAGCTCATTTCCAAAATTCTATATTTTTATATTTTTCCACTTGTTTCCCAAGAGAGCCAAATACCCTGTAAGGCATTTTGCAGCAGCTGTCACTTATTAGCTAAGGAGAAGTCACACTAATGCACCAGCAGTAGCAGCACTGGCAGCAGGGTTTGCCCTCTTACACCACTAGCGCCTTCTTATTCTGAATCCTTGGATCCACACATTTTTCTATGTATTGTAGCAGATAAATTGTGAGGAAAAGGGCTGAAAAAGTTTTCTGCTCCACTTTTGCAAAATCATGAACATAGATAAGCTCAAACGGGTGACTGGGACTCAGGAAATACAACTTGACCCGGCAGAGCTCTGCTGTAGACTCCATGGTGGAATTGAAAAAGAGGAAGACAAACTAAGTGCCTCGACCTCTGTGGAGCTCAGGAATCAACTTTAACCCAAATAAAAGCACTAGTTTTAACTGAATTATTTTGGCAACTTAGGCTGAGCAAATGGTTCCAATAAAATCCAGCTCTCTTTAAACCTCTGTTGCTTTTGGAAGAAGGAGAAGCAAAAGATTTAGATTAAATCACAACATCCAAACCTGAACTCAAAAGGGGGTTTGCACACCGCTGCTGGCAAGGCTGAAACAGTTTTTTTTACTATTGCACGTGGCAATATTTAGTATAATATTACACTATTATCCTTCACTGTTGCCAAGAGTAACAATTAAAGTATGGTTTTTCATAGATGAATTACTCTGATCAGACTGAGTTCCTTAAGGAATTGTATCATGATTTTGTTGATGGTAAGATCCATATTTCTTCCAGGGCATATTCTTAACAAGAGAAGGGGTGGAAGATTTTTTCTAAATTCACTAAAGCAAAGGCAGTCACAAGAAACAATCTGCCTTTCTTCTATGCATCTGGAAAAGAAAGAAAAAAAAATGAAGAGAAAGAGAAGGACAGACTTGCTCCTTTAGAAAGAAGAGCTGAAAGGGTAAAAACAACAAAAACTTGGAAGAACCTCTCTCTCAACAAAGGGTCAGCAAGAGCTGGTAGTTGAAAGTGGGTCACCATGCTTTTCAGTGGGCTGTTTTGCTGGGCTGCATGGCAACACTGTCCCTCACTATATTTCCTTGCAGTGTTTCTCCATTGCAGAACACACAGAAGGAGCGATCATTATTGGTTGCAAGATCTCTGTTTTTTTATGTCTTACATTCATAAAAAGAAAGATTAATTAACGAAAAGCACTTGAGCCAGCCGATCTGCTAAAGCAATGCCCATTATTTGTTTAGTTTTCTGGCAAGCAAACAGCATTCATTAAATGCATGTCAATAGAATTAAGCCAGAAACATGTGAGAATTTTTTCTTGGTATTTATTTTTATTGTTATTTTGGTGCCAACATGCATGCATCTTTGTTCAGGAGCCTACTACCTAGCAGTCTCAAGAAGAAAGACTTGGATACTTATTTTGGAATATTGTCTGGTCTAGTCAGTTGTATGTAATATTTGTCACTACATAGAGATACATAATGGCCCATTTAACTTCAAAATCAAATTTATTTGTTATAACTAAAACAGTTAATTAACTGATTATATGGAAAAATACTAGAGAACATCTTTTTTTTGTGAAGATACCAAAATAGTTGGTCTGGTTTTGCTATGGCAGATCAGTACGCAAAGGCTTCTTGTTGTGTCTATTGTTTGGTCAACAACAGAGCGTGCAAATGCATTCATAAAAAGGGAATGCTATGTTAATGCCATCTTGTCTCTAGGTTGAAAGATACAGAATGAAACACTGCAATTCTATGTACAATGATCAAATCATCCGAACAATTCTTTATGTGTAAGCGAAGCTCCAAACACTGTCAAATACTATCTGTGAGGAAACAGACCATTTGGAGTGAAGGAATAGCACTAATTTGCAGGGAGATTTTTAGAGAATATCCTTCCCCCCTTTTGCCTCTAAAGTATAGATAATAACATTTCAGTACAATGAAATAAAATGCTACTGAAAGATAAAGGAAAATCAAAACTTTAGACCCTTTTTTTTTTCATTTTGGGCCATTCCACAGCCCATTGGAATTACTCTCCTACAGAAACTGAGTTATCTCCTGTGCAAGGGTGTGACAGACTAGGAGAGATAAGTCTCATCCATTTAGATTAACCAAAGGTTCTGCTGCTTTAGGAAAGAAATGGTCACTTAATGGTTTATGGCTTTTTAATATAACTGTTTAATTATAAATTTTAATAAAACTAGACATCCTTCTTGCTGTGAGCAGGGCACTACCAGTTCTGGGAATGAGGAAGAGATGAGATTATCTGTGTTCCTATGACTAGCCAGATTTAAATTGTTGTAGGGTGATGAGTAACCAAGCTGAAATTCAGATTTGTGTGAGAAAGTCTTCACAACACTATGCGTATTTCAGAGAAGACAAGCTATTCATAAATACCCTGCTGCATGTTTTAAGTATTTTTAAAATTATATTTTGAAAATATTGTTAGAAGCTGGCTTAAGACTTTGAAAAACAGAAAGCATTTCATGAGCTGGTATGTCAACCAATCAAAGCTGTTCATCTATCAAAAGGCCTTCAGTCTTACAGCTGCCAGCTGACATTTACATATGACATTAGTAGCCAATATCAACTCCTACCCAGTCATAACACCCATACACATGGTGCATGGTGCATGGAGCATGCAGAACATGGGCCTTGAGTTTGGCTGTTGTAAGAGCCCGGTTTGGGGTAGTTGGCAATCTGACAACAAACACATGAAATTGCATTGGTCATACTTTGTAGGAATGAAGAAGACTATATCCTATGCAAGCTAGACTAATGATTTTTTATTTTTTTTTTATTTTTTTATTTTTTTTTCAAAAGATAAAGCTGATATTTTCAGGCTGACAGTTTAGAATGCTGTCAGTAAATTACCTGCTCAACCTGTTGAGGAGCATGGGCAAATGCAAACTCTCTCACATGCGACATGTTTCTCTTGCTCTCCCAAGGCTCTGTTGGCTCAAGACACTTCCTTCCTCACCAGGAATACCCTTAGCACCTTGTCTTCTGACCACCTCCTCTCCAGGGGCCCATGGTTTCATTGCCAAGCCACAACACAGATGTATTTCTGCAACTATCCACCACACAGGGAATCCCGTTAAGTCAGATTTTGCATTCAAATGCATTAGTTCTTGAAAAGAAGCTCCAGCTTAGTACTACCATTCTCTAAACTACTAGTGCAAATATAACATCAGAAGAACCTGACACCTAGAGTCCTATTTGCCAGTCATTAAGCCACAGGATTTTAATATTGTTGAAATTATATTTAAATGGAAACAAAGATAAAACATACCATTTACAAAGGGTTCCACAAACCAGAATCTTGAATAGGCAGCTGAGAGCAAGAGTTCAGGAAAAGCAAACATATGTTCAGAAAGACAATCCAGCCACATCTGAAATGTACATGACCAAGTCTTTAGCAAAGGCAGATGTAAAGTCTGAGAGGAAGGCTAGCACTCACCTACATAGACAGGCATTAGTATTGCATTAGTTGAACTGTTTACATTCATGTGAATGCTTTTTGCCATGCTTGGAGGTTGTTTGTAGTCAGGACACCATTTAGTTTCGCATCAGGGAATTAAAATTAATAGCTAGACTAATAGCAAGCAGAAGTGTCACCCAAGCAGACAGAATATGCATGATTGAAAAAGGTCTGTGCCCTCAGGAATCCCACAGCTGTCTTTAAATATCACAGGAATCATGAGGTCAATACCATAGAGTTTATCCTGACTTCTAACAAAGACCATTGCTATAGTTAGAGAGGATATGGGGTGGTGGGATTTGGAAATGAAGATGTTTGAGGAAAAAGAGCATAAAAACATTTTTTTATTATTCTTTTTTTTAGCAGCAAGTTTATAATGATTCATACTTTTTATTTTATGGTCACTGCAACTTTTAATGATGGCTTTTGTTTCCTTTCCACGTGTAACATTTCAGCTGGCAGCTCCAAATAATGTTTTTGAAAATGTAATATTAAAATAGCATTAGGAATGTTTCAGTATTTCATATGTTAAACCCAAACAAATAGCAGTGTATCCAAACTATGCTGGTCTTGAGTGAAACCTAAAAGACCTCTTTGGGATTTGGGGAAGGTAGCTGGAAAATATATTGGATTCTGCAGCCTCAGTCATGGTTGTTGAATATATTATTTTTTACCTAGCACAAAGTAAGATCCACCCAATGTTGCTTTCAGTTGAAAGATGTGTAAGATCAGAAATACATCTGTATAGTTCCAGAGATGGAGAAGTACAAAGTAGGAGAGGGAATCTCTGAACGAAGCCAGGGAGGTGTCATTACTTCTCCCAGCCTCAAACTCTTCATTGTCAAAGCTTCTCATTACTCATCTGCTCTGAAGCACTCTGTTCCCTGCTGGCTCTGAAAAGCAAGGAAAGGAACTGTGAATTTAAAATAGAATGTAATCACAAACTTCAGGCCTGTGCTGGGATACATAAAGAAAAAGTAGATTGACATTTTGTGTTACAGTTGGTTGCTTTCCTGGAATCATATATCGTGAGTCCAGTTTACACCTATTTTAAAATGTAAATGAAATGGTTCTAAAAGAGGAGTAACAACAGGCAAAAGGCAAAATTAGGCTTAAAAATTCTATTATAATAGCACTCAGAATTGTCACCAATCCATGATCAGCTCAATAGACAAAGAATTTTAAAAGATAGTACCTCCGCTGAACAACTGACAGACTTGATGTCCATCTGTCCTAGATACAAAGCTATATACAATACTCTGCAACTCCTAATATTCCAGACATTGCAAAGTGGACTGTCAGCACTAACAGGATATATACCATGGGAATTATAACTTTTGATGTTATCTTTCAGCAAGCCCAACTCAGACCCTTAGCAAAACTCTGAAAAGTTTTGGGGGACAGGGAGGTAGGGAGAATAGAGGAACAAAGTCTTCACCCATGGACTCATAACCTAAGAGTCTACCACTTAATTTGAAGTATAGATTTCCATTTTAGTCCTAAGAAAGAAGAGCCAGGACCTATGGATTTAATAAGTGAATGATAAACTGATACAATTCTTCAGAGTAGAACACTTATATGCAATAAAGACTGCATTTTAAAAGAAAACCCCTAAAAGTTATATGCAGTTGCATGAACCATTTACATGCTAAGTTTTGAAGCACAACATTTGTGAGGATGTTCCAGGTAATAGTCTAGCTGTACTTGTATTACATCCATGGCAATGGTAAGCATCTTATGCATGGGGTAGTTCTATCTTTCACAACACTTGCCTTTGGGATCACCAAAGCTCTTCATTGCTGTTGCATTGCTTCAGTGTTCTGTTCTAACTATAAAACTGGCAGTTGTTTATTATCAGTGTCTCTACTTCAGTGGGCCAAGGATTCAGGCTGGTTAGGAAGCAGTTCACACCATCTGCTACCTGGTCTTTTAAGCATCTAGAGCATCTTAGTAGGATCTGAACATGTAGTATTAATAGGGGAAGATGCATGTTACCATAGGACAACTGAGATCAGTTAGATGTGTGAAGCTGAGTGTAATTACAGCACTTTTTCTCTCTGGAAAAATCAGCTCATCAGTGTTGCTTTTAACTCAACAGATACAGAAATTCACCCACAAGGTCTATTACCAGTGCTACTGATCCAGCAATGTGCATAAAATTGGCTTAATGTTTAACTTCCTTTTGCTTTGGGTTATTGATCAGAACCTACTGAACCTACATTTCTATGGGGACCATATGAAGTCTTCTTAGCAAATTAGTATTTTCGCTGCTTTCGGGTGAAGCTAGTGTTGTTCAAGTTAGAAAAATCACCATCATTGTTATTAAATAATTTGCAATATACATCAATAAAATTATGTACATTTGTATGTGTCCTTCTTCTGCTGCTCCATGCTTAGTCAGGAATGAGTTTGAGTCTATATGTCCCTCTGGAGCACCAATACTTCAGAACAGACATAGCCACTGTGTAAGACAGAACAAGGTCGATGTTCTGCACCATGTGTTTGATGCACCTGGCAGCACAGAATTGCTGTCTTTGTGTGTCTGTCAGCATTTCCTCTTACAGTCTCTTTATCTCATCTGTCATCATCTGTTCTGACATATAGCCTAGCATAGTGACTCTTAGCAAAATGTGTTTTTATTGTTTGATAAAGTAAAATGTCATTTGGCTGCTTTTATTAAATTATTGGGGAATCCTAAATGTACCTCTGAGGGTAAATTTGCTCCTAATAATGGAAACTATTACATTTTCTTAAAAAGTATTCCATGGTGCAATCCCGAACTAACTTGTTTTGTTTAAAGAAAACATGCAAGCTGCCATGTTTTGCAAATGGATCTTTGTGCCTTTCAGAAGAAAACACAACATAAAAAAGACTATCACTGAGTTAGAAAGATATAGTTTCTTTTACTTTAGGTGGTCCCTAACAAACTTTGTTTCAGCAAAATTTTTCCCCCTTTCTAAATGCACATAATACTTAGATTTATTCTATTCACATAAGCTGGCACATTTTAGGCAATATAAATGAATGTCTTCAGTAGAGGCTTTATGATTTATGACCAAATGTTGATCGGAGAAGAAGCAGCTTGTCTATCTTAGCTATCACCAGCCAGCAATAGTCAGTTTCCCTTTTCTGTCGCAACCCTGCTCCTTTAGAGGCAGAGAATTAAACCAGTCTTCCCGGTCACTCTGCTGAGGTTTTCAGCAAAGTACACAGGTACTTTGACACTTGGAAAAATGTCCCCATGTGCAGGTCACAGTAGGTACCATGTGCTCTGAGGACAACATCAACATGATCTAACCATATCTAAGTAAGCTCTGAGAAGTGAATCAGATACTCATCTGGGCCTTGCTGTATGCAGGGGAGAACCTGGCAGGGCCATGCTGGGTACCCAGGGGTGCCCAGTGCTGACCACTGACTGTGAGACAGCTGAATCAATCCCAAGACCAGAGAACTCTGCCTTGAGTTGCTAACATTCACGAGAGAGGGAAACATTTGGGTGGTACTTGCTATAAGTATTAGTAAAAGCTGACCGCGGTGCCCCATTTGCTCTTAGTCCTCTTTGTCAACCAGCAGCTATGCTTAATAATCACGTTTTAAATTCCTGAAGCAGACAAATACTGCTAAAGTGTGATTACTAATGTGATCTTAGATTTAATTCCTTGATGCTTTAAGGTTGTGTATTTTAGGTCTGTTTTTTGTGTCAGCAGTCTCAGCAGGTGATGTACTGTCAGATTTGCATAAAGAAACAAAAGAACACTGGCTGCAGGAATTTTAGCTTCTACTAGCTGTTCCACTAGTGCTCCTGTAAGGTCCATAATTTACTTATCAGTGAATAGGAGCTTTCAATCAGACAGAAAACCTGTAAAATCTAGAGGACTGATTGTGGTGGTTTTTTTGTTTGTTTGTTTGTTTGTTTGTTTGGTGGGGTGGCAAATCAATTGTCAAGTTGATCCACAGTTACTATATTATTGGAGGAATCATTTGTACTGATACAAAAATCAGTAATTGATGTGAACACAACTAGGAGATTAATCAACATATTCTGCTATCCTCTGTCTAGAAACAGAGACTCCTCAGTTTCTCATTGTGCATCTTTGTAGCTGCTACTTTTAAGACAAATTTATTGGACAATTTTCTGTCCTTTAAATCCTCCTGTAGTGTGACGGTAAGATTAAGAACTCAATTTTCTTCCATCCCTGCCAAGTCTTTAAAGATACCTGGACTTAAGGGAATTATATGGGAAGGAGGGACTGGGTTTGTTATTTGTTTTGTCCTTAGGTAGAAAAATTTTAAGTTTGGTTCTCTACAAAATCTAAAATTTCAAATCTTGTACTTAATATGAAAAGCATGAGGGATTTGATTTGATAACAAAGAGTTGTCCTGGTTTCAGTTAGGACAGAGTTATTTTTCCTTCTAGTAGCTGGTAGGGTGCTATGTTTTGGATTAGGATGAGAAGAGTGCTGATAACATGCTGATGTTTTAATTGCTGCAGAGCAATGCTTACACTAAGCCAAGGACTGTTCAGCTCCTCGCCCTGTCCTGCCAGCGGGCAGGCTGGGGGTGCAGCAAGAACTGGGAGGGGACAGCCCCAGGACAGCTGACCTAAACTGGCCAAAGGGGTATTCCATACCATCTGGGGTCATGCTGAACAATATATAGGGGTGGCTAGCCAGGGTCGGTGCCGGCTGCTCAGGGTTGGGCTGGGCATCGGTCAGCAGGTGGCAAGCAATTGCATTGTGCATCACTTGTTTGTACATATTATTATTATTATTATTATTATTATTATTATTATTATTATTATTTCCTATCTTGATAAACTGTCTTTATCTCAACTCACAGGCTTCACTTTCCCGTTTCTCTCCCCCATCCCAGAGAGGGAGGGGGGAGGGTGAGTGAACAGCTGTGTGGTGTTTAGCTGCCAGCCGGGTTAAACCACAACAAGAGTAAAAAAGAATGTTCTTGCACTTTTGTGTTACTGGCTTGCAAAACAGCTGTATGTTTCAGAAATCATATCCAGTTATCACAGATTACTGGTTATAGGCTGACACAAAACAGGGAATTTAGAGTTAAGGATATGGCTGAAACAAGATGAATTCTCATTCAAGATCAATGCTCTCTTAGTTAATACAAGACAGAACAAAATGAAAATAGTTTAAGCATTGTCCCATTGTAGCATTTCTCCTTTCTTGTCCATTAATTTTATTCAGACTTTCTTTTCTGCTTGCAATGTGAAGCATTCTAATATACTAAGCAAACAACAAAAACTTAAAGTAATATAGAATTAAAGCTTTATATCTGCAAATAAACTATCAAACATAAAAGACATGCTAGTTTATGTTGACTTGAAGTATTTATATGATGAAAGTAACATAAGAGTCTCACATCTTCTAGTCTTGCTAAGCAAAATTTAAGAAAATCAAAGTATAAGGGGTATTTTAGACTCTTATTTTGTGGGGGTTTTTTTTGTTTTGTTTTGTTTTTTGGATGAGTCTGAAGCAAGATCCTAAGGTAGCATAAATGAACAGACCATAATTTGCATACCAAACAGCTAAATCCAGTTTAGGACAGCTGCATATCCTCATTTGAAAAACTGAAGTTATGGACATTTTGGAATCATTAAGTACTTGATATGTGTGTACAAAATGCTTATATTTCTGATGCTGCTTTCATGGTATAGAAAATTAAAGGACAAAATTATAGTGCTGAGAAAATATTGTAAAGAGTTTTTCATCAGATGAGCAAAATAGCAAGGAAGGCTTAGCATCTAAGCTGCTGATGAGACATCTTGATGACAGGCAGTGAAACTCCAGCCTAACAAATCCAGTTAAGCTACACTGAAGCACTGGAAATGCTATATTATCAGTGTCTGGGCCCAGGTTTCCTGGAGTCTGCATGATGCTGTTATGATTTATCAGCTCCAGCCATTCATATTTCTCTCAGCCAAGTCAAGTGGGATATACATTCTGCCTTTAGATTTGGGGGTAGCTTTGCATCTTCTTTCTACATAAATAAGAAAGTTATTGAATTTTCAATAGCAGATTCAGACAAAAACGAAGGGATTATGAAAAGCTGGGAAAGTCTATCCAGCAGCTGAGCAGGCCTTGGTTTCATGCTGCAATAATAGAGGAACTGCTATAGGGATAAATAAATGGACTTTAGCTCTGGGAAATGTTATTTTCTGTAATGATAAGAAGAGTAAAGAGATCAGCTAAAACTCAATATTTACTTTGTGTTCCAGGAGTTTCTCTGAAACTAGTCCTGCATCTGTAAAGTTCTATGCATGACTGTGATTTTGCAAAAATAGAAATAGGTCAGTTTGCATTGCTGTGTGAGTAGAGAGAGGATTCAAGAATAGTTCTGCCCATCAATACCTTGAGCACCAGGAGATCACAGTTCTCAGCCCTCAAGTTCAACAAGAGAAGCAAGCTGATTCTTAACCATCAACTTACATTACACCAGTTTCACATTCCTATTCCATCTCTGAAAGCAAAATATCTTCTTGAAGAACAGCCTTGTACCCCCTCTAACATGGTCAATGATTCCTAGCAACAATCAAATGTAGTAAATAGTACTAAATAAGGGCAGTGATAATGTAGAGCACTTAAGTGCAAGGTCCTGGGGTGTTTTGCTCTTGCAGTCACCTTATCTCATTCTACAATCAGTACCTTTCAAATACGGCTTTCCTATCAGTGTTAATAGAAGTGAGCTCAGTACCGTTTGCATACAAATCAATGGCTGTTCCGGTTGCTTACCAGAAGACATTTTATGGCCCTTTGTAGACCATCAAGGTCATTTTTTCCCTCTGGGAGAGGCACCCTGGCCTTGAGTTCACAGCAGTACCATCACAGACACAGATGAAGGGGTGCAATTTGAAGGCAGTAGGAGACAAAATCTGTTTTGTTTTGTTTTTTCTCTGAGACACAGGGGATCAGCTACTTTTCTTAACTCTGTGATGGTTTCTTAAATTGCTATTATTTAGTCTTTGAAAATGATGGGCCTCTCCTGGTACCTGCAGCTGCTAACCAACCCACTGGATCAAGGGCTTTGAAGTGCAAACGTTGCAGACAGCCAAATGTTAGCTGTCTGGAAGCTTCTGCAATGGAAGGCTTTAGGAGGACCCGTGTCAGGATGTTTTGATTTGAATTGGAAGGCTTTCAAGAAAAAAAAAAAAAAAAAAAAAAAAAAAAAAAAAAAAGACAGCAGGTGCAGAACTTTTTACCCCTGCCTCTGTTCTCATGCAAGAGAGTTTAGGCATTGAATGTCATAATTGTCATGGACAATTAACACAAGCTATAACTTCGAGTGAAAAAAAAAAAAAAAAACTCCTGAATAAAAAATGAGCACAACTCTCTTGAAAGTAATTTTTAGGGTTAGAAAGGTAGAAAGTTCACTCACTAGATTTTGTTTTTATTTTTTTTTAATGCACATATCAGGGCTAAAAGGGCATTTCTAGTGTTTGCTGGCTTAAAAGCCACTTTAAATTTCAGTCAGAAGCTCACTGTCTGTCATGGTGGCATTGTTAGGTGCTCTTCTGACCTCATCTCTGGGTGAGCAAAGGAAGTTAAGGACAAGTTTGTCTCTTCTTTCAGGTCAACATATCGGTTGAACACACAGCAACTTACAGCACTACAGACATCCCAAGCACTGAAGTAGATTGTTTCCTTTCAGGAATTAAAAATGCATTTTCTATGGACTAGCTCAAAGGTTCCTTCCATTCATAAAAATTTAAAACCTCGCTGTCAAAATGTAGTACTATACAGAGCAACTGTGTACTGTTACAGACAACATGAGTTAATACTCTTGCTCCTCCCACTGTTCTTCTGAGCAGACAATGACTATCAACTAAAATTTTAAATAACAAAACAATAGATGCAGTCTAAGAATAGACAAGTGACTCCATAGATAAACATGCAGATGCAGTTTTTACAAGATGATGCTAATTAGCAAGGTGATTTCCATCTCAGAAACCCTCTTCACAATGCAGTTTCCCTATCTAAGCCTTCCTTGCCCTTTTTCCACACACATTGAAAAATGGGACATCTTTTTCCCTGTCAATTTGTTTGTGGTGTATATATTAAAGAGAATTCAGAATTCTGAAGGAAGGTTGAATTTAATTATTTTCATATATTTTAGTTCTTGTGTTTCATTTCTGAAAATTGTACCTGTCTTCTTTGGCAGAAGAGCTGTGCTCAGTTCTTCCAGAATGAACATTTCCATGCTATTTGCACTTCAGTTTGGGAATGAGGGAAAAAGGAGATGGAAAAAAAAAAAAAAAAAAAGAAAGAAAGAAAGAAAGAAAAAGAAAAAAAAAAAGTTCATTACACAGTCATTGCACCTTACAGGATTTTCCATTTTCCATTGAGGAACCCTCTTTGGCTGGTAGTTCCAGACAGTATTAGATGCTGCCATATTTGGAAGACAGGATCCTTAAGCACTGATTATTTTTGTGCTTTGAACTGTTACTTGTTTGACAAGGTTGGGGTTTCTTTGGAGAGAGTCCTGTGAATTCTGGTTTGGCAATAAATGGAGGCTGCTTTCAGAAAGCCTCTGCAAAGTGCACTTGGAAAGACTTGTACCATGCCTTGTCACATTACTGATCAAAATATTGCTTAGGATTTTCTGAGGGTTTTCTGGTAGCACTGTGGAAGCAAGTAAAACTGATGTATTGATACAGGATCTAAACTCCTTTTTCTGGTAGCTTTTCTTCTTTCACCTCCTCCTATCAGGACTTAACCAAGAGCACCAATTTGTCACAAAAAATCAACACAGTTAGCAGCTCTTTCTAATTCATCAACATCCACTTGCAAGCTTCTGTTTTGATTGGACCAGCAACAAAACAAACATGCAAACAAACAAAACACAGCTGATTCAGTAAGTGAAACTTCTTAGTCTTTGTGAGTTGTTGGAATGCCTGAAACAGTTACATGAATTACTCTTAAAAATTAGCGAGAAGTTAGAGATACAGGATTGGCACAAGTCTATAGGAAATGTCTTGTCTTGTCACTGAATATTTGAAAGTTCAGTCCTTTGTATCCTAAAAAGCTGATGATTTAAAGCATTTGCTTATTTTAGTAGAGGGCATTTAGGCATTAAAGACATAGAGTTTCTTGCAAGGGAACTATTGATGGTTCTCCATAGCATGAAGGAAGGGTAGGTAGAGGTGAGGTAGTAACATCTAGGAACAAGTGTTAACAGAGTGCTAATGGAGTGCTCAGTACCACTGTGTGTGCAGTGCATGCAGTAGGTAATATCAGAGGTCAGCAACAATGTCAACAGCTGTCTCCAGTAACTTCACAGCCTTTCATCTGCAGATGTAAAAAGTAGGTAGAGGGAAGAATCTTCCTGACATAAGCATTGCATAAGAACCAGATTATCTTTAAAACACTGGACTTCAGTTGCCATGCTTCTCACCCTCATCATGCAGGCAACTGTAAGGAAAGGTTGGGTCTAGCTGGTTGGCTAAACAGTGGGAAGCTGACTGCATACAAGAATAGGAGACCATCCACATGCTGCTTACACACAAATAAAGTTAGGAGCATACCACATCTATAAAAGACAGTCTGATCCTTCTTAAATACATTGTTTCAGTTACCTTCAATATTTACGTGCATGCATGTGCTTGCTATTTGAGTAACAAAAATAGCTCTCCTCATCTTTACATCTTTCAGCATTACATTATATAAGAAACCTGAGTTGAATCTAGGGTACGTGGACAACAAGCAATCTGAGGCACTTATAGTGCCTCTGTAGTTCTTGTCCATGCTTTGTGCTGGTCATTTGTTGTCTCCCTAATAAAGCAGTGAACAGATCCAGTGAACAAATCAGACAGCCATTATTCTTCCAGGCAAGGATATTGTTGAGCTTTCTGTGAAGGCAAGGGTTAGGTGATAAAGAAGCAATTCCTTTTAGGATCTGACTCTCTGGAATTAGCCTATGATGAAAATCAAGGTTTCATGCTATAATTGCAACTGTTCTGTTTGTGTCTTACAGTGAGCCACCTCTATGGATTTGGACTGATGGATGCTGAAGCAATGGTGATAGAGGCAGAAAAGTGGACAACGGTCCCTCCACAGCATGTGTGTGTGGAGAACACAGATCGGCAAATCAAGTAATACCCGCTGCCAAAACTTGCTGGCATAAACTTGTGGAAGGAAGTTGGGTATAATTTACCCCTCCCTTGCATTGTGTTTAATGTATCATTTTGAAAGCTACATTGGGGATCTCCGTCACCTTCACAAATCTCAGGTCATTTGTCTATAAAGGTTGTTCCCCATAACAATAGGAAAAAAGGCCCTAATTTAAAGAATACCCCAGAAGCTGAAGGTACAAAACAAGCCAGGTTGGATGTTGACCAATAGTGGTATAGAAGTAGAAGAATGTCTAAGAAGAAGAATGTTCAATCAAGTGCACTGCAGTCACCTTTGTAAGATGAGTACAAACTTAACAGTTGGGGGTATGACAGGTAAATACTCTTGTCGTTAAAACGTTACATGATAGTATCTCTCTCAATCAGTCTCAGGAGAGTCTGTCTAGAGGCTAAGACTAAATTGCTCTCTGCTTGCTAGGATAGATCTTCCATAGAACCAGGCTTAAGAGCAAAGTTCAGACACAAGGCACGTTTCCAAAGCATTCAGGCCATTGTGGATACTTCTTGTTTGACAAATATACATGACAGCCTTGACCCATAACTGTTATAGTCTGCAAGGACACTGTGCCAATTTAAACCAGCTGAGTCAGATGCTGGTTGCCCAGCGTTTGGTACAGTTAACATGTAATACTTGCTATTACGTAAGCAAGGACTATGGCTATGCCAGGCATTTCCTGGGGCTTAACAAGCAGCTGTGATCCCATGACAATCCCAACAATACTCAGCTGGCCACTAATCCTCATAAATGTTCTGTCCCAAAGGCTTATTCTTTTTACAGGTTTTTCACAATCTTCTTTTAACATGTGGACATATCAGCGTAGCCCTTAACAGAAATCCAGGCAGCTGCCAGGAGCTGCAGTAAAATTACAGTGTTGTGTTTCTGCTGAGAAATAAGTGTTAAAAGTAAAGACATTCACTACTATGCAAAAGTGATTGGATTTTCTTATTCTACAGAATAAGCAAGAAATGCTGATATTGCTTTATATGCTTACATTATAGAACAATACGACCCGACAGCGTTGTCCGTTCAATTTACAAAGCCACTGGCTGTTCAGATAATCCTAACCACCACGTGATCTACTTGGAGCACGTTGTTGTACGCATCACCATTACTCACCCTCGACGTGGAGACTTGGCAATTTACCTAACCTCTCCTTCCGGAACTAGGTCACAGCTCTTGGCCAACAGGTACAGTAGGACAACTCAACTTCACAGTCCAGTCAGCATGCAGAGCCTGCACTGAGACTACAGCATCAGCAAAGAATAGTCAATCCATTACAGACACAGGTTGTTTCCTGACAGACACAGGCTAATCTTTTATTGATTTCAGAGAAAGATGGAGAAAATGAAGTGCAAATGAACTCAAATATGTAAATCTCTGTCTTTGTTAAAAGATGATTAAGCTGTAAATCTGCTGAAGATCATCATCTTGAAAACAAAGATTAGTCTATTTTCATACCCTTGTGTGGGTTCACCAATTATTTTATGGCTGGAAATTTTGAAGAAAATAGTAATAGGCTTAGTGTTACAGAAGGAAACTGAAGCTGAATGGATGTGTGCTTCTACCATACTCTTGGCACTTACTTTCATTTCTCTCTTTTCTTAACCTTTGTTCACTAGTACAACTAGTGAACTAGTACTAGTGTGAACTAGTAGTTCACACAATCAGACAGGATAGTAATTTTCTACTCCTATTTTCTTGAAGCTTGTGAATACAGCTGTGACTCCTGGTGTCACCAATTTCCACCCTACTCTTCACAACTTTTAATGAATAGGAGTTTTCCAGCTTTCCAGACTGCCCCACATTCATATCTATATCATCCCAGCCAAATTTGCCAATACTGTGACTATCAGGCTCTGGAGAGCTGCATGTCTTCCTGACCCTCCGCTGTAAAATGACCTATCTTTCCTCTTGAGAGGAAGGAGCTATTTTTGAGACAGGTGGAGCTCAAATTGATATGGTTCTGACAGAGATGTAAACCCACATTTTCATTAGAGATGAGGTTAATTTAAAATAAAAGATTCATTGAAAATATTCTTCAAACTATAGGCATAAATGTATCAAATAGAGAGCAAGTTGTGCCAGAATTTCGGGGCACTCAAGAATAACTCTTGTGTTTCATTATGAATGCCATCAGTGCCTTGCTGATAAAATGCGAGCATAAATATCTATGTATCTCCCTGCTACCCTGAACAAAAAAACTTGCATTTTGCTAACTGTGCCAGGGCAGACTTCTACCCTCAAAACAGTTATGAATCAGGCTTTTGTTTTCTCTTTGAATAAATTCCTCTTTAGTTTTCTATTCCATTTTTCATGCAACCATTCTTCCGTGCTTCAAAATGAGAAAGTCTAAAACTCTTCCACTTAGGTATCCAAACAAAACAACTTCGTGTAAACCCAGTGGTCTTAACACAGCTAACTTTTGGCTCTAGACATTCATGTCTTGCAGTTGACTCACAGCAAGTGGGAGATAAGACATTCCAGTATTCACAGTTCACCTCTGGTGATGACTGGTATGTAGAATAGGTACAAAGTCTAATTCAGTCTCTTTGTAACCTTAGAACATAATTTTTCTATACCTGTGGTAGAAAGATGCAAAGGTATTTATTAAAATACAGTGATGTGCAGCTGTGTCTTACCCTATACTATTAGAAGGCTAACCAGAAAACAAAGAAAACTGAAAGACCTTTTAGTGTTTTGCCATTTTGAAAAAATGAATTATTAATATTAATAAATAGCAAATACTTGTACCGTCACACCAGAAATTCCTTTACAATGCAAGATTCAGAGGTATACTGACTTGTCGGTCACATAAGGATGAAACAAACTCACAGCTCTGGGGTAATAATATTAAGGAATAAAGGCATTTTGCAAACTCTAGGTCTGAAATACCTAGAGACTCCACAAGCCCTTTCTTATGGTGAAGTGGAAGAGTTGTTACTTGCTAACATAAGAATGCATTTAATTTTGAGACATTTGATTATTAAAGTATTTTTCACAAAGACATCAGAATAAAGACAGGCAAGTACAGGTAGCATGAAGAGATGCATTGGCAGAAAGCAATCTGGTAGGTTCTGTTCTATAGGCAAAGGTCCCAGAGGCTGCTGTACATTGCTACTACCTGACTGAGACGCTTTTCTCAGACATACAAGACCTTTTAATACACACGTACATGATTAATAGCAGCAATACCAGCTGTTTTTACTGAACCCAGGAAAAACCTCATTGCTTTACCATTTCTCATCTGGGTTTAATTTGAAACAGTTTGCTGGTAAAATGCCTTAAAGTGCAAAAGGTATATTTTACACGTGTGCACTTCTTCTGCACCAATTCTGGGAGAAGAGTCATTGAGTAGTTTCTGGTGCATTGACGAGCAGATCCCTTAAGGCACTATCTGGCCTTTTTTCTGCATATTTTATCCTTAATGTTGGCATCCCCTGAAATGACTTCAGTAAGAAAACTTGTTAGTCAGATGCGATGTGGATTCCTTCGCAGGCATTTGGTGGATTACACTGTCACTGGCTTGAGCCTCATGTGCATTCTTCAAAAACTGCATTACAGGGAACATCTGCTTTGTTGTTTGGAAAATACTAAACATGATTACATTGGATGTACTGCAACAGAGCAAAATACAGGCTTGGAAAGTGCTGGCTGCTGTGAGGATGAGGCTACAGTTAAGTCCAAAGGGGAATAGTATCCCCTTTCTGAAAACAATTGGCCATTGGATTTGGCAGCATTGTTTTCTGAGTGTTTTTGAAACATGCTAAGATCAGTACAAACAGACACTCAGTACAAGGGGCCATGGAGGAGAAGCTAAACAGAAAAAGGGCAGAAGACGCAAACTTGGGGCTCATTTGTCTCCAAGTGAAGTTTCAGTTTGTTTAATTCCTGCCCTTTAAATTTAAAGCAGCTGCTGCCATTCGAACTGCGTAACTGAAATTTTTTAGCCACGTGGTGGCAACTTTCCAGGCCACTAGCTTCCTATGCTTATATGGCACTGACATTAATAATACCTCTGTTCAACAACAAAGGGAAGTATTTTCATGACCATCTTTTTCCTATAATGAAACCTTAGATAATCAGTAAATTTTAATAATACCCCTCTCTGCAGAAATCTCCTAGATCAAAATGGAGGTATTCTTATCTAATCTTGCTTGCTAGATCACTCCATAAAAAATCCTGGTCAACATAAGTAGAGTAATATAGGAGGACATTTTGATTTCCGGACCAGCCCATCTTATTTCTTATATCTGAAGTTTACACATTATATCCTAATAACAAAAACAACATTTTATGTATCCAAATGTGAAGAAAAAGGTAGGGTCAACCTTCATACTGAGTCTTACTGTTAGAGTAACTGAAAATGCCATGCTGGTGATGTTATTAACACCAGGATGAGCAAACAATAATCCTCTCCTTTGTACAATGTCTACGGGGTGAAGCAGTTCTCAGAAAACTGTCTTGCAACTCTTACCCACTATATTTTGCTTCATTCAGGTTGTCTACATGTTTTATCTTAGTTTGGTTTTGATTTGACATCCTACTACCTTTCTACCATCCATTCTTCAAACTCCTGCAATTGCAACATCAATACATCTAAAAA
>CM021763.1:37837312-37850893 GCA_011075105.1 Heteronetta atricapilla | reverse complement strand
GCCTCTCTTAGTTCTGTAAAGAATAATTTATCGGCGCTATCGTCCTGTACATTTACACTTGGGCAGTGTGTACGAATGTAATCATATTACATTGGAAGTGACAAATTCTACTCTGAATTATTATATTTAGGACTGTCATGTTAAATGACATTAACAATATAATTAGTTTATAATTCAGTGAACTACAAGGTACATTGTATCTCAGCTATGTAAACTACAAAAACATTCAGGATTTTCTAATTGATTTGCTAAAAATCATCAATTCTGAATTTTAAGACACATATGTTAACTTAAAGTACTTGAAGCCATGAAAAAATATTTTTGTATATACGAATAAAGAAACACTGACTAAAATGTGAATTGAAGTGCTTAAAAGCTCTTTAAAATAAGGAAGACTGGTGTGATGGGATGCATACATACGTATATTTGCATTTTCTAAAAGAATGCTAATTGTGACAATTCTGCTTTGTCTAAGAAATGCCCATTAATTTTTCTTCAACCAGAAAAGTAGATGGAATATACTTTCTTGGTTGAAGTTTGGTTTGTGGAATTGCTCAGACTGAACTGAAGACTATCTTCAGTTCAATTATTCAAGGTAAACATACCTCTCAGAGGAGTTAGTAGTGCTAGGAGGGCAGCTTATCCAGGTTCTCCTACAGCTTAGAAAGTCAGTAGAACTATTTCCACTGTGACTTAAAGCAAGCCAGGGCACTGGAGGAACTATAATGTAGAAACATGATGTTGTCCAGCCTCCTTCCTATTCCAAGTGGAACATAGGCCAAACTTAACTGTGTTTGTACAGTTTTCTTTGTACAAAAGTAAATCTTCTCATTTCAATACGATGACAAAATGGAAGTGCTGATTTTCTACCTTAAAAAATTCTAACACAGATCATTCTCACCCAACTGCAGTTGAAATCAATGGAATTGAAGGAGAATTTTGGTTCTTTGGTTCTGCTCTTCATCAGCTGAATTGTATTCAGTCAAATAAAACAGATAGTCAGATAGGCAATCTCTGCTTTTTAAAAAAGTCTCTCCATCTGGCCAAATCAAATTCTTGTATTGCCTAAATTGTCTGCATAATCTGAATTTTTCCAGGATGCTAAACCAGCAGTCATAACCCAATTTTTGTAAAACCTGGTATGTAATACAAGCCACATAAGTCCCTACTGAAGACCAGGTTAATCAGTGTTATTTTCAAAATAGCTGAGCAGCAAACAACTTCTTATTAAAGATAACTCTAGCTAACTCTGTGATAACTCTAGCATGGCCGGTACCATCAAAATGTCAATTGTATACTCAAGAAGTTAACTTATAAGCACAGCATTTTGAAATTCCAATTGTCATCCTCTAGAGATCTGAAAGGAAATAACAACATTGTCAGTACTTTAATATTCACTTAATTTTATCTCCACTGGTCATTTCTCACCATGTCTTTACAGGGGTGAAAATTTCTTAGGAAAGTGACACGAATCAAACAAGAAAATGCAGAGCAAATTTTCCAGTGCACTAAAAGGGGTACTCATTAAAGGGATATTTGGGAAAGAAGATACAGACTACATAGAACAGAACTATACCGAGGTTACACAAAATCACAGAGTCACAGAATATTTGAAAAGGGAAAGGACCTCTGGAGATGATCTGGTCCAAGCCTCCTGCCAAGAAGGTTCACCCAGAGCACATTGCACATTGCGGGTTTTGACTGTTTCCAGAGAAGGAGACTCCACAGCCTCTCTGGGCAACCTGTGCCAGTGCTCTGTCACCCTCACAGTAAAGTCCCCCCTCATATTCAGATGGAAATTGTGGTGTTTCAGTTTGTGCCCGTTGCCTCTTGTCTTGTCACCAGGCACCACTGAAATTAGTCTGGGCACATCTCCTTGACACCTTTCCTTCAGATATTCATCAGAAGATTCCCTCTCAGTTTTGTCCAAGGTAAACAGGCCCAGCTCTCTCAGCCTTTCCTTTTATGACAGATGCTCCAGTCCCTTCATCATCTTCAGAGACCTCTGCTGGACTCTGCAGTATATCCAGTATGGCTCTGGGGAGCCCAGTACTGGACACAGCTTTCCAAGAGACCTCCTACACAGGACTGAGGAGAGGAGCAGGATCACCTCCCTTGACTTGCTGACAACACTCTTCCAAATGCACCCCAAGATACCATTGGCCTTCTTCATTGGACATGAGGGCCCATTGCTGACTCATGGTCAGCCTGCTGTCCACCAGGACTCCCAGGTCCCTCTCTGCAGAGCTGCTCTCCAGCAGGTCAGCCCCTAGCCTGTGGTGGTGCTTGGGGTTATTCCTGACGAGGTGCAGGACCCTGCACTTGCCTTTGTTGAACTTCACAAGGTTCCTCTTAGCCCAACCCTCTAGTGTATCCAGTTCCCTCAAATGGCAGAACAGCCCAGCACAGGTCTGTTTGAATTTGATAGAGGGCATGTATTAATTAGCTACTACGTAATTTAAATGTAATTATTTACTGAGAAGAAAACAGACAAAAATAAATTATTTTGAACTCCAATTTGCATTTTGTATTCCTGAAGAAGTCAGGAACCTCTCTGGCCTGAAGGATGATTTAGGGTAGCTCTATCCTGGGCTGCATTAAGAACACTGAAAGCAGATCAAGGGAGGTGATCCTCCCCCTCTACTCAGCTGTGGTGAGGCCTTGTGTTCAGTTCTGGGCTCCCCAGTCCAAGAGAGACATGGAGCACCTGGAGCAAGTCCTGAGAAGTGCTACTAAAATGATTAAGGGACTGTAGCATCTCTCATATGAGGAAAGGCTGAGGAAGCTAGGCCTGTTTATTCTGGAGAGAAGGGTCAGACTGATCAATGTGGATAAGTTTCTGAAGGGAGAATGTCAAGAGGATGGGGCCAGACTCTCCTCAGTGGTGCCCAGTAATAGGCTGAGAGGCAACAGGTACAAACTGAAACACAAAAAGATCCATCTGAATATGAGGAAAAACTTTACTGCAAGGGTGACTGAGCACTGGAACAGGCTGTCCACAGGAGTCTCCTCTCCTGGAGATATTCAAAAGCTGTCTGGACACAATCCTGTGTAATGTACTTCAGGGGACCCTGCTAGAACATGGAGGTTGGACTAGGTGAATTCCAGAGGTCCCTTCCAAGCTCAACCATTTTGTGATTCCGTGATTCACCTTTTTCTGTGCCAGAACCCAGTGGTTCATCCAACAGGTGAAAAGGAGAGCCAAAGAGCAATACATTTCAGCTATTAATCTCTTCTCTTTGCCCTAGCACACTCCCTGTACTGAAGCCTATACAAGAGGTAACAGAGTCATCCTGCAAACTGTTCCTTTGGGCTATCCTCTGGGCATTTTTATAGCCCTTTTATGTCACTAGGACAGTCTAAAGAGACTGGCTACATTTCCATTCATACACTTTAAAACCTGTTCCTGCACATCACATTCTATGAGAGTCATTGTATAGGTCTTACTGATAAATTGATTTCTATACTTTATATATATTCTTCTCAGTGGTGCTGAGAAGAATGGGACTGATTTCTTTGCTCTGTGAGGAGTAAAGCCTAAAGATCCAACATCTGAAGAAAAGGGACAGTAAGGTCAGGGGATGTGTAGAAGGCACACTTTCCCATCCAAGTGTGGTGGAGGAAACTGATATGCTCAAGGAATTTTGCTGGAGAATTTATTCCTTACTTTCTTTTGACCTCAGTGTGAAATACTGCTTTAAACTGGTTAGATTTCTGCATGTATTTGTATTTCACAAGATGCACGCTGGTTGTGAATTTAGATCCTGGTTCACCGAAAATTCTTTATAATTTGTCACCCAGCTTTCTAGATCTGTGCTTCTCTCATGATGAAAGTTGTCCAATAACATTTCTATTCAGAAAGTTTTGAAAGTGTCTGACACATTCATAGTGGATAAACTCAGATTTTTGGTCATGTTACAGCTAGTGTCTGCAAGCAACAGAATGTGTAGTAAACAAATGGTGCTTAAACGCAGTTTATGGTGTCTCTCATTTATCACCATAGCCTGCAGTTTATCACATTGATATCACCATCATGCCTGTTTCTTGTTTCTTTGTGTGCATGTGTTTGTTTAGCTATTGAAAGGTCTTACAATTAAGAGCTGCAGTTTTCCTGTAATCAAATTGAGAACAAAGAGCCAACATGTCATCATATCCCTGTATTGGCAAGGTAATGCCACATCTGTTACCCGTAAAGAAATGCAGGGTCCAGTTCATAAATGTAGTGCATGTGATTTCTGCATTTAATTCTGTAGAATTTATGGAGGAGGACATGTGCTTGCTGTGAAACACTGTGACATACCCTTTCTCCTGTGCACATAATGTGGAACCTCTGTTACATACTAAATACAAGCAGAATAAGGTATTATTCTAGCCAAACTAAGTGATGGAAGCAGCCAAAAATGGGCTAAGAAGGATTTTGGCTTAAATGTGCACATTTTGTTTATTCATTATAAAAGTTGTGTGTATGTGTATATAATTATTTATTGAAATATTTTCATTGTGCAAATTAAACCTGCCTTGAGGCGGACTTCATTTATTTGCTGGCAAGTCACATGATTTTTTTCTTTATTTACTGAACCATTTGAAAAGGCAGCTAACCTCTTGAGAGACCCTGTGTTATTCCCCCTTGCTGCTCTTTTGCATTAGGTGTATATTGACGGCTCCAATCCTTCCTGCAGATATGTTAATACGAGCCCTTCCACACAACAATACACTGTGCCTCAGAAGCATCAGTGCCTGTAATTATTTTTAGTGGGTACTTGCAAATATTTTCTTCTACTACTAAGTATCTTTACCAGTGTTCTGGAAGAAATATAAAATCAATACTTGGAAACTTTAGTGATCATTGGAGAATAATAAGGACGAGGAAAAGATTAGAGTAATGAAGCAAAACACACATTTTCTGATTGCATCCAATTTATTGTGGTCAATATGCTGTGGAAGTGGGTTAAAACACCGAAAGGACAGAGACTGTATATGGAAAAGCTGTATTTTTGAAAAGACTGTAAAGATAACATGTCCTGTTAAACATCAGCTCCCTATGTGAATCCCTTGCTAAAAAGAAAAATGCCTTTAAGAACATTGCTGAATCACTCTAAAGAACATTGAGAGGTAGCCTGATCTGTGTCTAAACAGGTGGAAAATAGATTATTTGGGCATTTTTAATTTCGGGTAGACTAAATTGCTACATGGTTGTGAGCTAGAGCTGGGATAAGACAAACTGAAAATAAAGTGCATAGAGTTTGAAAGCCAGGGCAATTAACCAGTAGTTGGGCAGCTAGTGTAGTAGATTCTTCATCAGCTGATTTTTAAAATCAGGATTGAATTTCTCTTTAAAAGTAATGCTTTGCTTCGGCTACAAAAATTTTGGAAGCTACTCTGTGAAACAATTATGTGATATACACTTTACTACATTTTTTTCTTAAAAAATGAGTATAGAACAGAGAAGGTTTCATATGAAATGTAGAAATTTCTATCACATAAAGATTAAATTGAGTTGGCAAGAGACAATCAGATAACAGAGATTGCCATCTTTCACCCCAGTATAAACCACTTAAAAGAATTCAGTTACCATCCATCAGATAGCTGACATTCCTCACTGAAAGGAGATTCCTCAGTGTAGAGTTGGCAAATTAAAGAGTTGGGAAATCACCAACCACATGAAGTTTAAAGAGAGGAAGTGACAGATTACACACCTGGGAAGGGGCAACCCTGGCTATACAGGCCAAGTACAGGCCAGGGGATGAGAGGCTGGAGAGCAGCCCTGCAGAAATGCATATGGGGATTTCAGTCAACAGCAAGGTGAATATCAGTCTGCCTGATATTCACATCAGGCAATCTGCCTGATGGCAGACAAAAGAGATGACCATATCGAGGGGTGCATCAAGCACAGCATTGCTAGTCGGTTGAGGAAACTGTCCTGCTCTAGTCCATGCCAGCGCAGCCTCACCTTGAGTACTGTGTGCAGTTTTGGGCACCACAGCAAAAGAAAGACATTAGAACTATTAGAGAGTGGTCAAAGGAGGGCAACAAAGATGGTGAAAGGTCTGGAGGACAAGACGTATGAGGAGCAGCTGAAGTCCCTTGGTTTGCTCAGCCCAGAGCAGAGCAGGCTGAGGGGAGGCCTCATGGCAGCCTGCAGCTCCTTCACGAGGGGAGCGGAGGGGCAGGCACTGAGCTCTGCTCTCTGGGGACAGCAACAGGACCCGAGGGAACGGCATGGATCTGGGACAGGGGAGGGTCAGGCTGGGGTTAGGGAAAGATTCTGCACCCAGAGGGTGGTCGGGCACTGGGATAGGCTCCCCAGGGACGTGGTCACAGCATTGAGCCTACAGGAGTTCAAGTGTTTGGACAACACTTTCAGTCACGGGGTTTAACTTTTAGGTAGTTTCATGTGGAGCCAGGAGTTGGGTTCAAAGATCCATCTAGGTTCCTTCCATCTCAGGAGCTGTTGAGTTCAACCTGTGCAAACTTTTATTAGACTTAAAAGAGAGGGGAGTGGAAAAAAATATATATATATGTGTAAAACTGATTGAAGAAAGTATGCTTTATCAGTTTAAACTGAAGCAGAGATTGCACTCTCTATATTAAACTAAGAAAACTGATTTCAAAAGCAAAGTCTTCCATACCTACTGAGAGGTCATATTCACAAGTGGTATGTTTTTTAAGACAGAGAAAGTAAGA
This sequence comes from Heteronetta atricapilla, assembly GCA_011075105.1. Classification (NCBI taxonomy): domain Eukaryota; kingdom Metazoa; phylum Chordata; class Aves; order Anseriformes; family Anatidae; genus Heteronetta; species Heteronetta atricapilla. The sequence goes on along the minus strand of CM021763.1, from coordinate 37,844,209 downwards.
ATTGGTTTCTAAAACTAGATTTTAAATACTTCTAGGCAAATTGAAAGAGTGGTCCTTGGTACTCTATGGAACATCCATCCAGCCATACTCACCAAGAAATGATTTTCCAAAAGTGGAAAGAGTGCGCTCCAGTCCAGTTGAAGATCCTACAGAAGATTATGGAACAGATGACTATTCAGGTGTGTATATTCATTCACTCTGTGCATTTACTGGTGCAAAACTATGCATATAAAAATATTTATCTCATTGGACTTTGTATTGTTAATGTATGGCCAGACATTGCTAAGGCCCCTGGCTTACTTACTCAGTGTGTGCGTTCTTCTATGTTATGTGTCTCTTAGTCTTTTTGCATTAGTTGAAGACTAGGATTCTGACTCCACAGTAGGGTCTGTGGCTTTTCACATCTGGGAAACAATTAGGTGCTACTGAAAGTTAGCAGAAAAAATAATAATAATAATAAAAATAGTGAAACAGAAACATAATCAATACATTGAGCCTTCCTTGGACTTTCTCTGACTAGAAGAATAAGGTTATATATATAGTTCATGTGCTTAGTTAGCAGTGCAATGGCAAAACAGATAATAATTATGCAGGATTTATGAGGATTTATGGTATTTATAAATGGGAAGAATAAAATACTGAGGCTGCAACATGATGCTGACAGCATGTCTTTGCAAAAAATAAGGCTTCATCCAGATTTTCTTCTCGGGGTATGGAAGTAGTGGGAGTTCAGTGAATTGGTTTCTTAATTTAAGATCAGAACTATTGGTTTCATAATTTAAAATGTTATATATGTGCATTTAATCCATATGAGTTTTATACAGTTTTATACTTTTAAGCTGCAGTTAGCATACTATGACGAATGCACTGCTTTTCGTATAAATATATATCTGCATGTGCACAAAAATATATGTGAAGAACATTATCTTCTATGTTTACATGTGTTGTTTCTTGTTGATTCCCATAGAGGTTTTTCATTATTTTCATTAGACTTCAGTAGGTTTAAATTTTTGATGCTGCAGAATAAGTTGCCAGTTTCCTACATGTAATCCAACTATGTCATGAGCATTATGTAGAAGGTTTTGGCTGTTGAATCTTGAGTATAGTTCTTGCAAGCCAACAGCAGGACCATGTTCGCTTTAGAAGTTTCATTGCACTCTTTGCCCCAGCATGTCAGACACACAGTCCCTATTTTTGACTGAGAACTGCTGAACTCCTTGTTTTGGTAGGTGATGAAACACTACTATCTTTGCTGTAAAGGTCACTACTTCTTAGCTTTTGTTGTATGAAGCAAACTCACTTCAGTCCTGGTCCCCTACACAAAGTCAGGAGTTGATGGTTCTTTCCTCCCTTAGCTGGAAGGAACTATTTGAAAACTGTAAACATGAGTGTGGGTGAGATGGAGGCCTGGTTAACAAGCATTAGCCAATGCTTTTGCAGCATGTAGCAGCACAGAACGAGATGAGTCTGCTCCATGGTTGCTTGTTCACTTGGGTTGTGGCAGGCAGCAGGACTATTTGCCCATGTGATAACCAGAGTAGCTGCTGATGACATTGACCTACTTGTGATAAGTGATGTTGCTAATCATTCCTTATTATGAGTTCAAGAGGCCTTTCAACATTTCTAAATAAAGTACAAAATGATTTGCATTAGAAAGTCATCTGTTTGGATCCAGAAATAGTATCTGGTAGATTCTACAGAGGATGCCACACTTGCTAAAAATTGTAAATCACTGTGAAGAAATACTGAGGCAAGGATCGGCAAAGGTGTTCAAATACTAAAAAACTTCTCTTTTCAGTTGAGCCAAATTACTACTCAGACCTAAGATCAAATAGGAAAACACAATAATTGTATTCTGTGTTAAAATATTGTTTTAAGAGGTCATAAGTACTAAATGAGAAGTTTTAATTCCCACCCTGTATTTTGTGGGGTGTTTTCTTGTTTGTTTTTTTACAGGTCCATGCAATGCAGAATGCAGTAAAGTAGGGTGTGATGGGCCAGGACCAGATCATTGCACTGACTGTCTGCACTACTACTACAAATCCAAGAACAACACACGGTAAGACCAAAAGAAAAAATCTTCACAAATTCGTAGTAAGTGTATTAACTTCCTTTCCTCATCTCTTTGCTGCAGTCATAGATTATTAATTTCCCTCTGAAATTGAAAAAATTTCTTAGGAGTTGAAAAAAAAAGAGCTAATCAGAATTTCAAGTACAGCATTCAAACAAAATGCCTGATTATTTCCCCATCTCTTGATATTTTTTCATAAGAGACTATCTATCTATCTATACATAACTGTGATAGCTACTACAGCTTTGGTGATTGAGTTTGAACAAGATAGAAAGAGGTCGAGATGGCCAAAAATGATGCTGTATGACTGTCTGACAAGGCATTTGCCAGTGAGATAATGTGTGCTGTAGGAAAAAAAAATAAAAAAAAAAATGCTGAGGCAGCCTCATGCAATGCTTTGGAGGGTTACATGATCATTAGAAAACATGTGATCTTTAGAAAAGCATCAATGCTGAGAAATACTTCTGCTTTGCAGTCATGGTCCAGGAATGTGGTGGCAGGTTATTTCATTAACAACTCTGCCTTCTCTTCCCTGCTGTCTGCAGGATCTGTGTTTCGACCTGCCCACCTGGTCACTACAATGCAGACAAGAAACGCTGTAAAAAATGCTCACCCAATTGTGAAACCTGTGTTGGAGGCCATAGTGACCAGTGCATGACCTGTAAATCTGGCTACTACCTGAATGAAGTAACCAATAGCTGTATTACCACCTGCCCCGATGGGTTTTACCTGGATAAGAGTTAGTATTTCTTACTGTTTCTTTACTGTGGGCTACAGAATTTGATCTGGGGAGGTTGCTGGAATACTTATAAGCAGGAAAAGTATGTTGAATGCATCTATCTCTTATCCTATTCCTCTTATTAAATAGTTGCTAAGTGTCATTAAGAATCTCCTCAAAAATCAACGTAGGAATCTTTCTTGATTTTAAAAATCATGCTTAGAGGAAGGATGTCATTTTTGCTTGTGGTTGGGAGTAGCTAGCAGAATTATGGCAGTTCAAGAGCAAAGTCAGATGCAGGACTGAGAATGTTATTACTCCAGAAAAGACAAGCATCATTGAGATCGTGAACATGAGGCATTCCCATTTCCCATTCTCCCACATTTGGATGCTGTGACACCATGTAGAAGAGGCAGCTGATAAGTAAACCATTGTCGCTGAGTTGGAGCTCTGAGGAAAATAGGCTCCTGGGATGTAAAAATGTAATTGCAATTGGAGTTTCTGACAGGCTTAAGTACCTGCAATGACGTGATGACCCAAGAGCAGTAATTCTCTGCCATGTGAGATACCTAGCTTCCATTTCCTTCTGCGATTGCCACACCTAATTTCTAGTTTTGAGTAGCAAAAATACTTAGATATATTTACAAATGTGCTTAAACTGCACTGACTTCAGTTGGGTTTAAACACATGCTTAGAAGACAAATATGTGCTCAAAGATCTTTGTTCAACTAGATACTTAACCTTTTGCTACCTGCATCATGAAGCTGTGTGTTCATTTTTGGGGATTAGTAAAAGCAGGTACTACTTTAATTTTTCCATTTGTCACTGTGTGAGAACTAAAGTGAAGGGAATTCCCTTCCACCCATTCAAGATAGGTAGATGAAAATGTAAGATTAAGTGGGAATGTTGTTTTTTTATTCTTAGAGAGGAACGTAGCATTGCATCTCAAAAGGGCAGGTCTGAAGAGAGAAAAAGACATCTCTTAAAGTAGGGAACTCTTGACATGTGAAGACAAGTGTCAGTAACTTATATCTCAACTTTGTTATGAAGTGTTTGTGCAGGTGTGTCCTTGAACACCAAATCAGGTAAGACATGACAGGCTGTTTGCATGGAAGGCATAGGAAGTAAATTGCAGGATAGTTTCTGGAACATATGGCAGTCATTACTGCTTGTCCTCGCTATATGAAAAGAGGATTTAAGTCCATATTAAAATGCTGAATTTAAATATCAAATATTTACTAAGATTTTGAACAACCTCAAAGCATGCTATTTCTGTAAGGGCACAACTATAACTTCAAATGTTTAAAAATAAATTAAACCATTTGATGTCTGATAGAAAAAACTAATGACAGGCAGAATTCAGCCCTTTTAGTCTAGCTAGCTGCTTCCGTTCCAGATGTCAAGCTACAAAACAGTAAGTTATGTTATATGTCCATATAATTTTATTAAATATAACTGACCAGGGTTTTCTGGGCTGTTTTCTTTTTTCTTTTGTAGATAAGATTGTTTGCCGAAAATGTAGTGAAAACTGTAAGACGTGTGTTGAATTCCAAATCTGCACAGAATGCAAACATGGCCTAAGGTAAGGAAATGATGGATATCAATAAACACAATAGCTGAAGAGGCTTAGAAGTCTGTGGGTATGCAATGAAGAACATCAGATAGCTGTTTAACCTTGAGTGGCCCTCATTTCATGTGTTCTATTGCTGTTTAGGCAGTAATATAGTAATTTTTTTATGCTACTGTGCGCTGGTTTGGCCAACAATGAGTTTTTAGAAAACCTTTCACTTCAGCATTTCAGGTAAACTAAAAGTCACAGTCATGTGGAAAGCTAAGCTGGCTTCTTTTTTTTTTTTTTTTTTTTTTTTTGACCTACAGTGTGGCAGTCACATATTAATCTTTCTGATTCAGTCTTGTGATAGTTAGAAACTATTTTCTTATCTTTATTGTGTTTCTTCAAACATCCAGTCATTCACTTATCTCAAGTACCTCAGGCTCAATTCTATTACAGTGTAATGTGCACATTATTTTGAACAGCAGTGGATATTTTTATTTCATAGGAGGACTTAATCATTTCTGAAACTGATAGGTAGAGCCCACAAAGCATCAGTACACATTTCAAGCTCCTTTATGAATGAATGACCTTTTGATCCAAGCAGCTAAGGTCAAAAATCCTTCAAAATTCATGAAGGACTGTATGCTGGCTTTATGCCACAAAAAATATGAAGTCAATATTCAGTATCCATAGGGGTTCTTCTTTCAGAATACGGTGTTCTGCAAATATTTTAACACTGAGCTTTTACATTTTGTCAAAGTGGATTTTTGTCTTTCAGGTAGTATAACCTGAAAGTTGTCTTTTTCCAGGACATCAAGAGCTAGATTCCATTACATTTTGTAAAGGAATTCTCATGTCTGTGTATTTATATTGCATTTATATTTTCCAAGTGCTTGCACAATTTTTATTACAAATATCTCTTTTTTTTTTTTAAAAAAAAAAAAAAAGAAAGAAAACAGACCCTTTGAAGAGGAAGTGTGATCTAGTGGGAAGGAAAGCATGGGACTGAATATGAACATTTCACTCTTTGTGAAATATGAGTATCTGCTTCCATTTTAAAAAGTAATTAAATTTGCAGTTCATGTTAAGAGTTTGGAGAATTTTAACAGAATCAACATGGCCTTCCGTGTATCTGTGAAATTAAATTAGTAAAGTAGCAGTTCAGACGTTCCCATAATTGGCAAATATGTCAGGAGACATATTAGTGATCTTTTAGGACACAGTCTCCATAGAACAGCTATGTCTCGTTTTCTGTCAGGAACTAACTTTACATACTTCCGTGTCCATTAACATCAGCTTGTAGCACCACTGAAGAAGTAGACAAATCTATTCTGTGGGACAAAAGAAAGAGAAACAAACAAACAAAAAAAAAAAATCATGTTTTCTTGGGCAATATGAGCAAGCTCAGACTGTTTTTTGGTAACATTTTCAAAGAACACCATCTGTGTAGGCGTGAAAAATAAGAGGAGTTCAAGACCAAGAACATGTACTTCATATTCCCGTTGTTCAAAACTTCCTGCATTTTCTTGGCAGAGATTTATCTATGGGCAGGATGTATCTATCATTGGGACTTGGAAGACATTGATTCCAGTTCTGATCCTGCTGTTGGCCCATTAACTAAACTCAAGCAAATTATTAGTTTTCTCATCTGTAAAAACATGATAATTCTACCTGCCTTGTAAAGCACTTTGAGGTGTGTGACTGAGGAAAAATAGTAAGAAAAGAGGTGTTATATTTGTTGAATTTATTTTTTTCTAAACTGGGATTATAGACACTCAAAAAGTTCCAGCGGTGCTGAACACACAGAACTTTTGTTTTATCCAATCTATAAAATAGCATTAGCTGTCACATAAGGTGATAATCCCCAGAGCTGAAGAGCATTTTTAGAGAAAGAGCTCAATTCGGTGAAAGCTGAGGTTCCACATAAGATGGCAAACATGGCAGAGAAGTCCTACCTTAAAAAAATAATAATAATAAAAAAATACTGTTACCTTGTTCTCCTCAGAAGTACCTACAGGCAGAATACCTCCATCTGTAATGTAGATAAATCAATCACCCATGCATACCTGCTATTCAGTCAGGAGATTTTAAAGGAAACTGCTATGGCAGAAAGAGGTGGTGATTTCCTTGTTTGAGAATCTATTCTTGGTTTGTGCTGTAGAATGGTATCAGAAGATGCTGCTGGTCTTTCAAACAAAGTATGAGGTCTTGTTAAGAAGTCCCTTAGCATATTTTTAATGCAGTGGTACTGACCATGTGTCAAATTCCTCATGGGTAATTGCATTGTACATGCCTGAATTTTTAGGACTCTGGCATCTTTCATATTTTACTGTTCTCTACTACTTGATAGTACTTACAATTAGTTTGTAAACAATGTCTGTGTTTCACCATAGGTGAAACTGCATTTCATTCCCACTTGATGTGATTGCTGTCTCTAAATTTACACAAATAATGAGCAGTGAAGGAAGCTAATGAATCCTAATCTATGAGTTGCACTTTTATTACAAGCTAACTACTGGTTTGTGAATGACCTTCTTGCCTTTTGTTGCTGTT
>CM021763.1:37820211-37837212 GCA_011075105.1 Heteronetta atricapilla | reverse complement strand
ATTGTTTCCTTTCCTCCCTAATTTTAGTTCTTAATTAACTTTTTATTGTTGCTACATTCTAGTTACAGTATAATGTGCCTGCTGACATGTAATTTCTTAATTCTTTTGATAGTTCTTTAATATATCTTAAATATGGCAGACTTGTTTCAGCTAACATTAAAATCTAATTGAAGGTGTGCGTACATTTTTTTTTTTCCCCTGCAATAGTGCTCATTCTAATTTCAAGTAATGCCTTCCATTTTCTTTCTGGATTGGAAGAATGACTTGATAGATCTTATGGCATGTATGGAACTACCAACATGCACTTATTTCAGAAAAAGAAATACTGAAATTATGTAATGTGTTTTCTTCTAACCATATACCTTTATTGTTTTATGTTACTCTTTGAATGATAGTAAGGCAAGTAAAACATGGTCTCTAGATTTAAGATGAGGTTTTCCTACAGATGAAGTTGGTTTCCTTTACAACATGGGAGGAACTATCCACTAATACAATGTATTTTCTCTGGGGTTTAAGGTGGTGGAGTAGACGCTTGTATAAACTGCACACAGGGCTATTTTATGGAAGATGGGAGATGTGTACAGTCCTGCAGTACTGGTTACTACCTTGATCACTCTACTGAAAGTGGATACAAAAGCTGCAAAAGGTATGATCTGTGGCTAATGTGTCTGATGTTCAGTAGTATGTTAGCTATTATTGTGTTGAGAAAGATAATGCTTATGAGAACAGAAAACACTGCTGACTTCAAAAAATAGGAAAAACGTGCTGCAAACTAAGCAAATGAAGTAAAATGTTGGGTTTTGTTTTGTTTTGTTTTTAATTTTCAGTTATATTCATGCAGATCATCTGAAAATATTTTTCTAGTAAATATACATGTCCTTCATTTTAAAAAGCTTATAGTGAGAATCTGAGTAGATATGCACAGAAATGTAGAATTTACAAATCTGGCAGAGGATCTATGTTTTTCAATAACAAGCCAAAAAATAAAAATAAAAAATGAATCTATGACTTTTTAATATCAGGTTAATTAGTATTTATAAGGAGCATTTCAGTTCTTCAGCTGCATAGACATAAACATGCTATAAATATATTAACAGACTTACTGTCCAGCATAGCTCATCTGAGTGTACCAATAGGTAGATAAGCCTCAGAGAAGGTTGTGCTGTGCAAAGAGGGGACATACTTTTCTATCTCATTCTTTGTTAAACAAATACCACTTGTTGCCCTTTGGAATTGTTTATTATTGACTCACATTGAGCTCAAGGCAGGAAGGGAATCACCATTTGTTACATTTCTCCAGTCTTCCACATGCATAAAAAAAAGCAATTGATACACATTGAAAATCTAATACAAGGGTGATGAAATGACTGGGAAACAGGTCAGTCTTTTCCATCCTGTGGCTTTGAGTTCATCCCTTGCTGGTGTATGGATGCACTATCAGCTTAATACTTCCGTTGATTACTTCTGCGTAGTTCCTAAATACTAGAATAATGCAGATATTTAGTTTCAAAAAAAATGTGAATAAAAAGTGGTTGGAGGACAGAAACAAGACTGACTTTCAGGAGGAGGTCTTTTTTTTTTTTTTTTTTAATTATTACCATTGTTAGAACAGCTGATACCTCTGGAAACAGCAAACAAGCCCTTTGCAGTACAGAAGCAGCCTCCTGGGAACTCTTGTATTTGGTCAGGCCATAAGGCCAACCCTAACACTGTCTTTCAGATGTGATGCCAGCTGTTTGGACTGCAGCGGTCAAGGAGACAGAAACTGTACGATCTGTCCAAGTGGCTATAACCTAGACTCTGGTGTCTGCATAGTGGGAACAGTCTGCAAGGATGGTGAGTGCAATTCTCTGACAAGATCTGTTTTACCATTGCTGCTTCTTTTACATGTATTAGGTTGGTCTGGTCTCTTTTCATTTGTCAAATTCTCAATTTGAGGTCTACACTATTTTTTACTTTTTTCAGGCTTGCGAAAGGGAGAAAGCCACATAAGTGTGCATTAATAGGATTAGTCACATACACACCTGAATTTTCCTAAAATAGTTTTCCCCCCTGGCAGCAACCTACTTTTGCTTCCTTTTCTGTTTTTCAAAAGGCATTGCTTTCAAAAAAAAATTATATGAGGACCCTAGCGTGCTGTCAATAGAATCACATTTATATATTTCACCACTTTAAACCATGAAAATGTTGATAAGTAAAAAGGATCTTAATTGCCTGTAGTGTTACTTGAATTGTGTGAAAGGTTAATGAGAAAAAAAGAAGAACAAAGGGCACCAATCTGTAATGGAGACTTGAACTTCCTCCAAGCTCTCTGAGGCAATGAAGGTATCATTCTTATTGCATGATTGGCTTCATTATTCACTAATAGTCATCCCTTTCAAAAGTCAAAATTACAGAGACACTGAGATAGCATCATGCTTCTCTTAAAATACTGTTATGTGAATTACCTGTAGATAACAACCCAACAAGTGCTGTCCAAGAGGAAAATCACACCAGAACAAAGCCCAGTGTTAAGCAGTGTGAAAGATACCTGATATAAAGTGCAGTAATACATGCATATACATATGCAGACAGTTTGTTTTTTATTATGGTAGGGTAAATCCATCCTCATTTGTCCACATGCAGCTTCAGATGGGTACACATATACAGTTGCCCAGGACTGGGGACACCCTGCCTCAGTCCTGTCTCCCTGGTTCTTTCGAGTGCAGTTGCCATGACAAGGCAACACATAGTATGTGGGCCATGAGGCAATCACAGTGCATCCTGATGTATCCCAACACATGGTGTGTGCTCTCCACAACCCAGGGTAGTCAAGGAAAGTATAGAGTCTTTCCTTCTGTTAAGTTACCAAGCATGGAGGGCCTCATTTCACTGCCTGACAATTAGCACTGGGTACGTGTCTAACTCACTCTGCAGGATGTGCATATCTACTGAAAATGTTTATTCTTTTTCCATGGTTTGACTGTTTTATTCTTTTGATTCGTGGAAATCGAGAACAAATTCCTTTGCTGTAAATATCACTGTTTTCTAATTATTCTCTTTCTAATCTTTTTTTTCCTTTTCACAAATGGATACCAATCATTCCCTGTTGGACCACACAATATCTCTTCCTGAAAAAAAATAAAAAAATGCTGTTGACTGAAATTCCTTCTGATGGACCAAATTTCCTACTTGCTGCCTGCTCCTGAATGGTCTCTTCAACCAAATCTGCCTGTCTGACCAATTAAACCTCCCTCCATTGTACACACCATGCTCTCCAAACCTTCAACTTCCCCTTCTTCTCTTGCTGCTGCCCTCCGGAAGCCACGGAAGAGTCCTGGGCCGAGGGAGGATTCTGTATGCTGGTGAAAAAGAACAATCTCTGCCAGCGGAAAGTGCTCCAGCAACTGTGTTGCAGAACATGTACGCACAAGGGGTGAACTGACACCTCCCAGAGTCCTCCTGCTCCTGTAGACTTATAGATTAATCCGTATTATTGAAAAAGGAAAAAAGAAAAAAAAAAAAAGCCACCTCTCTCTCTCTCCCCCCTCTTTGTCTGGGGAGATGGTGAACTGTTTCTTGGAACTTAAATGGAAAAACTACAACACACCTACCTTTCATAACTGGGTGTTTAGAGCTGAGCATCCAGGATCACAGAGTCAGTATTGTGTGACCAAAGCATTTGATGCCAAAATTAACGTTTAACTCATAATTTGATTTCCTGTCAACCCTAGGATTATTCCTGTTTTTTGAAGGTCCTTTTTCTTCCCTTTTTTCCTGCTTGTTTCCCCTTCAAGTTTAAAGAGTGTTTCAAGAACACATGTTTACATGGATTAAAACTAAACAACACAAGAAATGTTTGCATTAGTCTTTTTTGTGCTATGTGAATTGACAGGGGGAACTTCAGGAAATGAGTCCATAAGGGAATCAGAAACATTGTCAAATGCAGGACTAAGTTCTGTCCCTCTTGTACCAGTATTTAAAAAAGAAAAGTGATCATTTCTGCACACATTTCTTTCCTACTTCCTCTGCTGTGTGCTGTTTTTTGTATCACATGCAGTGTGTATATATGTTTTGCCCAAAGTGGTTTTTTTGGTCATATAGATCTCATTTTTAGACAGCTAGCTTATTAACAGATATGCTAGGATTTTTATTTTATTTTTTTAAATTTTAAAAGCTATTTCAAATAAACTTTAAAAAAACTTTGTTCCTGTTGTGAACAAGTTCGGAAGAAACTACTCTTGGTTTGCGTAAGCAAGAGTAATGTATACATGGAAATCAAAACATTGCTAACATGTAAGGAGTAGTCATAAATTATTGTTGTCTTGTAATGTTCACCAAAAAGGGGATATTATCATGCAGATATGTGGGGATATTTCATAGTGCCCATACAGAAATGCCAGTGTGACTGTATGTGACAGAATGTGTTTACAGGACTGGATTTATAATTGAGCATGTAACACTGTGCCAAATACATCTCCAGGGGTAATTACATATAGGGCAATAAATCAACTGTTTTCTTGATGTAACAATCGTGTCTTGATGGGCCTGAATCTGCGTTTAACTGCTCACAGTACAAATTTCAGCAGGAATAATCCTGCTGAGGCCAATAGAGTTACCTCATTGTAAAACCATCCTGGGTGGTAAGAGAAGTTAGATCTCTGCCTTCTCTCTTTACCCAGGTACACAGCTGTCAGTACAAATTTCTGTTTAATATATATTCATCAGCTTCACTTAGCATGCTGTTTGGAAGCCATTAATTTTAACGAAAAATAGTAAATTGAACTTTGAATATACTGTTTTGGGGGGAAAATACTTAAAACGTGCAAAGTGTCTCTGTTTTCTTTCTAGGACACACAAGTAGAAAATGTATTGCAGGTGTTTAAGCATGTAAATGTTAGAAAATAAAGAGAACCTCCTTTCTAAATACCAAAATGATTGTGGAAGTTTTACAAATGATGGATACAAATCTATAGAAGTAATATGCCCGCTTTTCCAGAGAGCAGATAAACTATTACAACTCATGTCTGGTTCTGTATGACAGGGGGCCTGTGAAGCTCCTTTGGTGCCCATCACAGATTTCCTGCTAAACATGCAAAGTTATAAGAATTTAATATGTGCTAGTTTAACTACTAGTCTGTTACTGCCTCATTTCTCAATATAACATTTTTAACTAGAACATAATGCTTTCAAAGTTAAGTTAATATTATATATATTATATATAAATATATATTCATAATTGAGATTTAATTATGTAATGGATTGTAAAGAGTTTGTTTGGATACTTACAAATGCCTCTAACACTATTATAGAGAAAAAATAATATCTTTGTTTTCTTAAAAAACAAACAAAAAAAAAACTGACACATTGTTAAATCCAAATTCATTTTTACTGAAAAAAATACTGTACATGTGTAAAATGTTCAGTTGTTATTTGTAAAATAGGGTAGTTCTGTTGTAATTGATATTGGCCAAAATCAATGTTATTCCGTATTTTATTTTTTCTATTAAATTAACCTAAATTCCTTTTCTTTTGGTCTGGAAAAACATGTTGCTAATCTATATGTACAATATCTCTGTTGAAGGGCACAGGTAGCTTAATCTTACAGATACTACATGCAAGTCATTGAAACAAATTGGGGGAGGGTAAGGGTGCTTCATTTTTTTTGTGGATTTTTTTAAGTGATTAAATTTATGAAGGCAGAAATGTCTGGATTCTGTGGGAGGACACCTTTTCTGTACTATCAGTTCAGCCATGTCAAAACCCTGATGGGCAATAGTGCTGGCTTCCTCCTCCCTATGAGAGTTTGTCTCTTTTATTCGTTGGATTAAAAAGCTCTATGCATAAATACCTTCGACTCAGAAGGCTTAGGAGGAGCATAGTAGTTTTATGGTCATTCATGGCCATTTGCACAGTACAATACTGATGCTTGTTTATATGCCAATACTCACATTCTGCACACCTCAGGTCACAACCCTGGTCTACCACTTAAGAGCAGCAGGCTGTCTCTCCTTTCCATTAAATCAAGAGGGCTCCCTGTAGTCTTAGCTGTGATCCCTGCAGGATCAGAGCTTCCAATTACATTAGCTGATGGTTTCATTCATTTTCCACTTAATCCTACAACCTGAGTGGAGAACAAAGTGGCAACTCATATTCAGAATTTGAATATTGAGATGAAGCTCTAAGCACATTCACGGAGGACATGTAAAGAAGATCCTGAAAAAAATGTTTTTTTAGCCATTGGCTTTCAGCCTCAAATATATCAGTATCACCAACTTGGTTTCAAAATACGGAATTAGGTCATCAGTCTCTCAGTTTTCTTGTCAGTTCTTGGACAGCACATGTTCAGCAATAATTTCATTAAGCCACACTGGGAAAAAAGGCTGGCCTAACCCTTTTATCAATGCTCTATGAAGAGCTGCTTCTTTCAGGTCCAATCCAAACTTCATACTCAAACTGGCACGAGAAATTCAAGCAATCACAATTTCAAGACTTCTTCTTTGGATGGGAAACATATAAAGAGTACATTCTTTACAGCTCTGGCCAAATAAGTCTGCCCTAGAGGGTGCACATCTAAATGCTGGTCTGTGAAGCCTCACAGAAAAGCATGCATGGAACACAGTTTTAGATTGAAAATGAGAAATTTCTGGTGTCAGTTCAGACTTTTTCAACATTGTTATTTCTTGATGCATTGACAGCAGTGGCCAGATGCAGAATTTGTAAATGACACTACAGTTAGTCCTTGCACAAGAGGCTCACTGTAGCAATGGGATTGTGATTAAAGGAAGCTAGTGTGTCCCCATCTGCAGAATTATCTTAGATTATTGGTCTCTGATCAATGCTGAGTATTCGTATTTGACAGTGTTTGGGCATATTTAGGTTATTCATTATTTGACACCTTGTTGTTAGCATGCAGAACAGATATGGAAGACCAGAACCTGCTAAGCTTGAAGAAAATGCAACTTTTCATCCTGTATGAAAGGACACTTGATGATGTCGGTCCAGATCAGTTCATTGATTTCTGCCTTATTTATAACACAAGTCAAAAAACAATGACGGATTTTTTAAGTTAATCTTCTTGTTAAGGCATGTCACTTCCATGGCAAACTATTGCCTGCTTGTGTATGTTCAGAATAATTCTTATTCAATCATTGATTTAAAAGTGAAATGAATACCCAGACAGACTTCTTCCTTACTAAAAGTCTCAGAAACAATGGCAGCTGTGGGTCAAAAAAATCTCATGCATCAGCTAACACTATTTTTAACCAGAAAGAAGGTTAGCATGCCATAGACAAGCAGAATATCTGCTGAGGTCTGTTGTATTTTTCCACATTTTCTAAGTGGAGGATGCATTTCTCTTTCTGTAAATGAGCCATATGCCTTTCTAGCTGCTGCTGTGCATCTCAGTCATACACTAGTGTTGTGGGATCAGCAAATCAGAGACACACCAGGTTGTCAGTGGTAACTATGCTTCTGACCAGTAGCTCCTGTGGCTCTTGGATTAGATCCCATCTACCCACACACCAGTCTCCACTGGTATATCTCATCTCTTCCTGGGAAGATTTTGCAAGCTCTCTCACTGTGGAGAACACAGTTTTCTAATAGAGACTTTCTTATGAGACTGTACAGATTACCCCAGCTCCTATTTGGACTACAAACTTCCAACGTCCTGTGAAATTCTGAGCAAACCCTGTTACTGAATATATGGGAAAATAATAAGGCGGCTGCTTGTTGTCAGGTAATGATAAGAGGCATGACCTATAACCCTTTAAGATGAGAAAACTTATATGCAGAGATACTAGAGCTGACTACAGCAACTTAATTCCTAAATAGAACTTGCAGCTGCTGATGGCCAAGTTAGTTCTCTTAGTAGCCACATTGCAACCAGACTGAATATTACCTATATCAGTGGCCACTTTAGGTAACTATGTGCTAATTAAAAAGAAAAAAAAAAATACAATTGATGAGCTGAATGACTTTAAGAAGCCCTGTTATAAATTCAAGATTCCTGTAAAGACATTTAAGTGACAGCTTGTATGATTCGATGTTTTCAATCTGCAGTGCAACTCATAAAACAGTAACTTGTCTTTGATCCATTACCATGCCTTATATTTATGTTGCATATGCCATTGTCATGTCATTGGTTAAGAATGAATCAAGAAAAGTTCTGTCATTAAATGTTTGTGAAAAATATTTTAAGCAAGCATTAAAAAAGTTTTACAACATTCAAAAAAATGTACTAGTTGCATTTGCATCAAAAAGAAACTGAGCCCAACATGAACTTACATGAAAATTTTCAGAATCTGAAGTTTTTATATGTGATAAATAAGGTTGAAAAAGAATTAACACTGTTTAACGGAGGGAAAAAATGTTTGATGTATTTTATTTATTTATTTACTTGCCTTAAATCATTGTGGGAGATTCCAATTTTTTTTTAAATTGATTATCTGATTATTTATTACCATCACTCATGACAGTGTTTTGGGGCTTAAATCCTACTCTTAGTCCACTAGCAAGGACTAATTTTATGTAGCAACACAGTGTCCTTGAGATCAAATTAAAGCTATAGAATTTAGGATTGCATGCAACCTGTGGCAGCACAATCAACACCTGCACTCTTCTGTTGGTTGCACACGGGTGAGCCAAGAGGACTCAAATTTACTGTGGTCTGGGGACATTTCTGTAAAATTTCAGAACAGAGTAATAACAGGGTCTCACTGAAATCCTCAGGATAAAGCCTGGGAGATTGCAGATATGTTCACCTGCTGTGCAAGAGTAGCAGACACCACCACAAGAAACAGATTATGGCAAGAAGGGTCTAAGCATTTAGAAAAACAAAAACTTTTCCAGTAAGCAACAAACGGAGCCTGTCCATGCCATACCAAAGGCTATTTTTTGTTATATCTTTTTTTTTTTTTTTTTTTTCTGAGCAGCTCATGTATTTGTTGCCAAAGATGGGCAAGGCTTTGAATGCCCCTTATACAACCATTTATTTATCACTGTTTCTCAGTGTTTGGGGATGGATTTGTTGAAGGTCTTCTGGGAAAACAACATCAATTTTCAAAGCAAACAATACCATCCCATCACAAAACACAGTGGATGTCTTTGCTTTATGGTGTTACGAAATTAGCTGGTTAAGTACCCATTTTGCCAATCAGCCTGGGGAAGAGAAGCTAGAACATTGCCAGGATGTGAGTATTTATCCAAGGAGAATTAATGGCTCCATCATGCAAACTCAATAAAAGCACTGAATGCTCACTCAAGCCTGACAAGTGTGATTTAGTTAATAATATCCATCTTTTCCATTTACAATTGTCCCTATCCTGCCCACTGCCCTGCTCTTGGTGGGTACAGATGCTCTTTGAGCTGTGGGTCAGAAGGTCTCCAAGTCCCCACACTTTGCACTGCTGTCAGCCCCAGTGCTTGTGACCATGTTCTCATGCCAATGGTCGAAAGAGAAAAAGAACTCATAATAATTATTCCCCAAATCAAGGCCCTTTTCCTTCTCCAAGAGCAAGAACATATTGAAGGCATGTAAATGCTGCTCTTACTGGGTCTACCGCCAGCACAGCATCCCTGAACACTTTCAGTCCCAAAGGGTTCAAGGAGCTCACATAGCCAAAAGGTGCAACAAAGTCTCTTTCTAGGTGTACCTGAATAAGAGGAGCTGTATCATTTGCCCATTTCTGCACCCTCAGCAAAAAATATATAATCTTTAAAGGAAATGTCATGGACTGTTTGCTTGGGAAATCATCAGAAGTGATTACCTTTTGGGTATTTCTGCAGCGTCTGTAGTGGAGACTAGGAATGAGGGGTGACTTTAAGCAAGATTATGATCTGGATATGATGGACAAATGGGCTGAGGCCAACTGCATGAAGTTCAACAAGGCCAAATGCTGGGTCCTGCACCTGGAGCACAACAACCCCAAGCAGCGCTACAGGCTGGGAGATGAGTGGTTAGAAAGCTGCCTGGCAGAGAAGGACCTAGGAGTATTGGTTGATAGTAGGCTGAATATGAGCCAGCAGTGTGCTTAGGTGGCCAAGAAGGCCAACAGCATCCTGGCTTGTATAAGAAACAGTGTGGCCAGCAAGACTAGGGGAGTGATTTTCCTCCTGTACTCAGCTCTGGTGAGGCCGCATCTCAAGTACTGTGTTCAGTTTTGGGCCCCTCGCTACAAGAAGGACATCGAGGTGCTCGAGTGAATCCAGAGAAGGGCAGCGAAGCTGGTGAGGGGTCTGGAGAACAAGTCTTATGAGGAGTGGCTGAGGGAGCTGGGCTTGTTCAGCCTGGAGAAAAGGAGGCTCAGGGGCAACCTTATCACCCTCTACAGGTACCTTAAAGGTGGCTGTAGCGAGATGGGGGTTGGTCTATTCTCCCATGTGCCTGGTGACAGGACAATGGGGAATGGGCTACAGTTGCACCAGGGGAGGTTTAGGTTGGATATTAGGAGGAATTTCTTTACTGAAAGGGTTGTTAGGCATTGGAATGGGCTGCCCAGGGAAGTGGTTGAGTCAGCATCCCTGGAGGTCTTTAAAAGACGTTTAGATGTAGAGCTTAGTGATAGGTTTAGTGGAGGACTTGTTTGTGTTGGGTCAGAGGTTGGACTAGATGATCTTGGATGTCTTCTCCATCCTAGATGATTCTGTGATATTCTGATTCTGTGAAAACTATCACACTGAAAAGTTGCTTTGCAGAACTAGGAGGTAGTGCACCAATCCTGCCCAGTATTTGTGGATAGGTACCTCTAGCAGGAAGACAAAAGTAAAGTAGAATAGAATGTGAAATTGATTACCAGTATGAATCTATTTTGTTATGTCTTGTTGGGGCAAGAGTTTCCATGCTAAAATCTGCCAGGTTATTTCAGCAGATCATATTCTGATTAAGTTTAGGATCTCCAGTAAAGGGTCACTCTATTTAAGATGGACACAACCACTTAAATACAGCTCTGAGATGTTCATCTGTTTCCTCCATAGGCTTATGTCTATCTGCAGAAATCCTGTGGTCACGGAAGGTTTAGTTTATACCAATTAATTACATTTGGCTGTAAAACATAAGAGACAGACACCATGCTGCTACAGTTGCCTCTGGATTATGAAGAGTTTTCTTACAGAATTGAAAGATTCTATGTTTAATTATACATTAAACATATGCAAATGTGTCCAGATGCAAATAACACCACCTTTACTTAATGATACAGTAAGCCCCTACCTTTCTTTTCCATATTTCACAAGACTCTATCTGGATTTCCAACACATAATTACCAGCAAGATTACATAAATTTAAGTGAGATTTGAGTGTCTCCATTTCACTGCCATTTAAAAAACAGGAATATGAAGCTCCAGAAATGGAGAGGCTAAGCAGATTCTTTACCAATGTAGTTCTGAAATTTTGAGACATGGTATTTCCCCCTCCTTCAAGAAACAAGAAGGGTACAGAGCACAATGAGGACAGCGACTGCTCCATTCCCCTTCCCACTTTCTCATGAGGCTGTCAAATTTCAGGGTGCAAGTGAACAGCAGAAAACCCTACCGGGCTCTGACCTTTGTGCTTACACAAGCAAGGGGGAAACCCTGATCTTGGCCAGCTTACGCTTCCAGTCATCTACATTATTAGTCAAATGGAAGTTTAAAGCAGATTTTTAAAACAATGAAAACATCTTTCTGGACTGTTTACACCTGCTCAGTACCCCTTAGGGCTCTGGCCCTTCAATGGGCTTCTAACAGCCATTGTATAAATAGAAATATACATATACTTATATACAATATACATATGTACGTAGAAATGAGGGAAGAAATTCACACACCAAAAATAAAAAGACAAAAATTCCCCTTGTGTCAGAAGAAAGGGCACCTTTGGCTGATGTAAATATTTTTATTCATTAGGGAAAAGAATAGAGGGCTGTGCAAGATAATGCAGTTGATAAAGGCAGTTGCCTCTCACAATTGAAATTAACCTGAGGCTCTATGTGATCTCAGCTAATCCAGAAACAAAAGGGTCTTTCATCCTAAAATTATTATATCTCACTCTGCTCCACACACTGTTGTTCATGGAGGATATTCTCATCCTTTTCCAAGGTTCCACCTCATCCCTTGGCACAAGAGGGCTGCAGTGGCTGAGGAGCCACATCATCTTAACCTCAGCCTTCGTGCTCATCACTTGAAGAGTAGACTTCCATCTCAAATCCCTCTCAACACCTTGGATCATATCACATCAATATTCATGAAGGATCCCCCATTTGTCCCTTTGTCACCCAAACAGGGAGACAGGGATGTGGTCACTGTGTAAAATGAATGACTGGAAGCTTATAATTAACATTAAGCTGAAGCTAGACAAATCAGAATTGGAAAACAGGCTCAAATTTCACATACTTAGCCAAAATCGTGTCGGGGGGTGGGGTGGAGGGCAAAGTGTAGGAAATACCATAATCCCACGATCTCTGTGCCCAGAAACTTTCAAGGTGAAGATTCCTTTCAAGACCAGATTTCTTTCAGGGAGAAGTAACCTATCAAATATTAAGTCTTTGGGCTAAGCTGAGGGGTAACTCCAGCAGGAATCCTCAGGGTGAAGTTTAATGGTTTGTTACACACAGGTTAGTCTAAGCTCCTCATGGACTGAAGCTTCATGGATAAACTTTTCTTTAGCAAAATTCAAGGAGCTAGTCCCACCTGCCAGCCAAAAAAAATGTGTCAAGGCTGAATATGGGAAAAGCAGAACTCTTTCTAAACACTGAATTTTCTAGTTTTTTATTGCTGATCAGTGAAAAACAGTTATGATGAGTGTTTCTTTATCATCTGGGTGAAACTTTTGTAACCTGTAAGATCACATACAAAAGCCCAAGTACAAAATCTATATACAAATTTATGTGAAAGTAAACAAGCAAAAGGAGGAAATAAGATTTTTTTTTTTTTTTTTGGATGTTTACACAAAAATATCACTAGTAATGCTAAAGAAGATAACCTGTGCATATTTTTAAATGAGAGGGAGTGATTTTTTTATTAAGAAAAGTGGGGAATTATTACATGACTTTCAGTGACTACATTTCATGGGGGCGACAAGAGAAAAAAAAAATATTTATGACTACGTGCATATAAAATTCTGTGTAACTCCAGGATTGGATTACAAGGATATTTACACCCTCACCTAACTGTCCTGCTGAAACACCATGTTCTGTGAATAAAGGGCAGATTTTGGAAATCAGGAGGGAAATAAAGTCAAGGGCCATGTACTTAATACTGCTTATGCAAAGACATAGCTGTTTCCTGGAAACTGCTCTAGTCTGGGACTCAGAAGAGACAGGTTTTGGTTTGCTGTTACACCATTAACCTGACTCGATGAGTTTACTGCAATTTGTTTTTTTCTGCCTCTTTAATGGGTATATTTCTTGCCCCATTTTAAAATGCACCTATCAACAGATAGGAACTTGTTTTAAATATAGGTTGTTGTATGAAGTTAAAGGCACAGCCTACAACTTGACATGACCCTGATAAAAGACATTGCTAAGGGACACAAGAAATTGTACACAGAAGTCTTCCAATTATGAGGTATTATGTATGTTAACACTTAATTCCCTTATTTTTAAAACAATGTGACAAATGTTTTTAAGCAAGGTGACAAGGTAACAAAAGTGACAAAATTAAATCTAGGAAGACCCAAAGTAATTGACTGGTATTGTTTGAATTAAGGCAGAGATGGGATGCTTTGGTAGTGGTATTCTCCAGTTGTGTACACTGGATAGATAAAGAATCTTAATATAGAAGAAAGGAAAAAAAGAGGTCAAGGTTTGGTAAGTAGTATTATCTAGCAAGAAATACATAGCCCACACGAAATCTGGCAAACAGTTAAACCACCCTGTGGAATAGTTTCAAATTCTTCTCTAAAGTTGTATTTCTGTCTTAACTCCTTGAATATCTACCCCCCCGCCCCAAAAAAAAGGAAAAAATAAATAAAAGAAAGGAAAAAAAAGGAAAAAAAGGCTATTCTGTCAACATTTATTGACAGATCTACAGCTTTAGATGTGACTTGCAATTCAGAGGGCCTAATATGTAAGCAATTTCTGATGCACGTTCCTATAATTGTATGCTTTGAAATGCTTCATCTGAGACAATAAAGTCAGCAGAGAGCTGGTCTTCCTGGCACTATTCCAGGGCAGCTGATATGAATTACAGCACTTCCAATGAAAGAAGTAACAAAGAAATAAGCTTTTAAAACTCAGCACTTTTACCTTGCGGGAAGGGTATGAAAGGGGATAACCAGGGTGTGTGAATATATATATGAATATATAAATAATATGAATATATGTGTGAATATGTTAGGTCCCATGGAAAAGCATATAGGTAAATAAAGTGAAGGTAGGAAGGACTGAAGAAACAAAATGCTTTTATTACACATATTGGAAAACAATATGAGAGAAGCAAGTATTTAATAATGTTGCAAGGACAGATCTCCTAGTTATGTAAAGCCAGTAGTATAAAACACCAAGCCACCAAACCTGCAAGCAGAAGACTTTCCAAATACGGCATTTGTTCATGGTTGTGCATAATCTAGCAAAAAAACATGTAAGAAAGAAATGGTGACTGAAGAAGCTGGTGGTTTTTCTGTTGTAACGAGTATCAAATTATATTATAAAATCTCATAAGGACATTTGAGATTATGGGATTCCATGTTGCACCCTCTGAATACAAATCAGAAAGTGTAAAGAGTCCTACACTAAGAAAAAAAAAACAGTGGCCCAAAGATCTATTAGGCAGCAGGTCACAGCTTTTTTTCTAAGAGGTGAGGATTATAAATTCTCAGTACTGTGATAGTACATGACCTCTGCTGCTGTCTGTCTCATTCTGACATTGTGTCATTATCCTTTCGACTGGAGCAGATAACCAAATTTGCAGTGTGGGTGGCTCCTATTATCAGCAGAAATAATAAAGTTTATATGTTTGTCCGATGCACAAATTTACATTAAAAAAAAAAAAAAAAAGTTTTTGTTTCTCTCATCTCATCAAGAAATTGATCATTTTATCCTAGCTCTGGATTTCTTGCTGGTTAGAAACAGCACCAGACCAGCCTCTGAGGAGCACTATTTTCTTGATTCATAGGGGTCTATGGCTCATTTTTAACCTTTTTCCTTACTCCAGGAGACATACAAACCTTTACAAAATTAAAATTACATCTGTACCTACACTTTGGGTACCTCAGCTTTGGCCCATGGTTAGCTGGATACTCCTGTTTTGGCATTCTTTGCATTTGTAACTATACCACTCCCTATACCACTGTAACCACTATAACCACTATAACTATACCACTATATATATTATATATATAATATAGCTTATATTTCATAGCAGGGACTTCAAAGATTATAAATTCTGTTAAAAGAGATAAACATGGATATAGAAATGGCAAGGGACAGGGAACATAATTAGTTTTTTTTTAGACAATGTTTCATTCCTACATTGTTTAATCCAGAAGCACTTGCTCAGAGAGTGTTCTTGCTCTTCAATGCAAGAAAATCATTGCAACTGTGAGCCAAAACCAAGTTACTATATATTTGTATTTTTGACTTCTAAAATTCACAATGTGTGCCAAAACTGTATTTCCCAGCAGCAACACAAGTGAAAAGAGTTTCCAGATATGAGAAAATGCAAAGTTTATGTATTACACAGGACTGTCTGTCAAACTTCTTCCATTATTTAACAATGAAGGAACAGCCAGTAGTTCTATCAACTATATAGATGCAATTAGAATAAATTTTCCCGTAACAAACTGACATAAAACACAAAACTGCTTGATAAACTCATTTAGTCTTCCCACATTATGTTGCGTTCAGATCTAGTATTCATGCTAATTACCAAATGAATATCTCAGCTCTGAAAGGTAGGAAAAGCATAGCTTACCAGTTTGTGACAGTGTTTCAAAGAATATGCATTAAATAAGCACCAGACTTTGCACTTCGGCTCCATAGTAATATTATGGTATTAATGATTATGAAATGTTTATACCTACATCTCAGATTTTAGACAATCACTCAATAATTCTTCCTAAATTACAAGTGGACACTCGGTCACCAAATTTTTATTCAGTTTAAAGAAGAGCCTTGGACATTTAGAAGTGGGTTATTGCAGTAGCATCATGATAAGGAGACAAAGGTGCTACAGCTAGAGATCTGGGGAGCACTAACATGTCTCTGACCTGTGGAGGCTCACTCAGTTCCTCCTCCAAACATAACACAAGTCACAGCCATGACAGTATACCCTTTATATTAAAGCTTATAATCAGGAACACTTTGCACCTGCAGCAAGGGAAATTAGGTAATGAATGTTCCTACATAGCATTATTATTGATGCAAAAGTAATAGCCTCAACCCAAACATCACCGCCTGTCAGGTTCACATGGAAAATAAAAATAAAAATAAAAACAAGCAGGCGAATAAATTAGGTCTACAAACTACTAAATCTGAATATCCTGGTATACCAAAGGAGCAAGTATTTGTTTTCTTGACACCTTGGGGAAATGTGCTAATTTCAATAATTCAAGCCAGGTCTAATTCCTTTTACTCACTGAGTTTACCAACATGGTAACTTTGTTCTTGTATGTTTGTTCTTGTATGTTTGTTTGTTAAGTGTAAGATATTGAGCTGAAATAAGCATTTTTTTTTTCTACCAGATGAATATCTTGATGATTTTCAAGAGTGTCAGTTGTGTGCCACATTCTGTGACAAGTGCACTGGACCTGAGCCCAACAACTGCATCAGTTGCCCAAGCACAAGGTATGTGTCTTCTAGCACCTTGCAACAGAAAGATGTTACTTTAGCACTATCAGAGCCAAATGAATAGACAAGGGATGATTACAGCAAACAAATTGAAGTTTATGGCAAACAACAAAACCAGTGTGAGAAACTGAGAGGACAAGTATGTGAACAAAACTGTTTGTTACACAGACATTCAGTATCTAAACAACTGATTCCCACAGCTACAGGAAAAAAAAAAAAAAAAAAAAAAAAAGGGAAGGAAGGAAGGAAGGAAGGAAGG
>CM021763.1:37807875-37820111 GCA_011075105.1 Heteronetta atricapilla | reverse complement strand
AGGAAGGAAGGAAGGAAGGAAGGAAGGAAGAAAGAAAGAAAGAAAAAGAAAGAAAGAAAAAGAAAGAAAGAAAGAAAAAGAAAGAAAGAAAGAAAGAAAGAAAGAAAGAAAGAAAGAAAGAAAGAAAGAAAGAAAGAAAGAAAGAAAGGAAAAAAAAAAGTAAAATAATATTTCTTTCATTGTCACCCATTCAAAAACATAACTGTTGGAGTCACAAGGGTGATAAACTCAAACAGCAAGGCAATCTGCAGTTTTACACACCAATGGAATTTGAAACAGGAGTGAATACGGACATGGAAGCTCACAATCAACAAAGTGTGGGGATGCTTGTAACACCTGAACATATTCTCCTAACTGCAGTTTATTTTTCTAAGCTCTCACAGGGAGTGAGCAGATCTAAAAAAAAGCTTCTCCACAGGAGATCACTGCAGAAGCTGAAGTTTAGGTGCACTAGCACTTAATCCAGGAGACTGTTTTTTCTAAACTCATGTCCTGTCAATAGCTCTGTCCTCACACCAATAACTCTGGTTCCCTTACATTGCAGCCAGCTGGTATTTAAGTAGTATGAAATCAAAATCTGGTCCTGTAAGGCACAGAAAAACATTCCTCAAGCAATGCTACTATTTACAGTGCCAAAGACTATGCTAAGACCATAGGATGTACAAGGATCAGTTGAGTCCAGACAAATTCATAGCTGAGGAAACAGTATGGATTTAATGCATATTAAGCTGGATGTGGCACTAGCACAGATTTGGGGCAGAATTTTGGACAGAGAACTGGATTTCTCCAATTCACAATCGCATTAACTTAGGTTGTCTGTGTTTCCTAGCAATGCATTTTGAGATGTAAAACAAAGTTGCAGAACGAACTAGTTAAAATGCAATTAGGCAAAGCCACTAGAAGTTTGCAGAAATGAAGTCTCTGTGATCTTTTGGAAGGGTGCTGCTGTCTCCCCAGTAACAAATTCTCCATCAGTTTTCAGGTTTTTTATCTAAGGTTTCCAAGAGCTCTCTGTGTTCTTTTTGAACATTATGAAAAGCTGTTAGAAAAAATGTAATATTGGACAGTCACAATTAAAGAAATGATAATAATGGAAAACCTCAACCAAAAGCTAAATAATAAGTCCTTCCAATGGACACTATTTGTTATGTGCTTGAAATAGACCAATTGAACTGAAACAGGATCCTAAATCTAAATCTAAAAGCTCTCTTTAGAGCTTTAGATGGTGTCTGTTGAAGACAGTAATGAGTGGCCATTAGATAATAGAGACTAAAATTCAGCAATCCTGCTTTCCTACAGGGGAACACCTGTCCTTTTTGAAAAGGATAAAGAGATATGGGGTGGGGGGTAGCCTCTGAAAATGAAAACAGTGATCAATCCCTGTTCTTTCTGAAAATTCAGCAGGGGATGTCACAATAATTCATAATAAAATCACTGCTAGATCATTTGCTTGTCTGAAAATTCAAAATGCAGCTATTTGTTTTATAAAAATTATGTAGTAGTAGTATAGTTTTTGTCCAGCTAAACAGTGTTTTTCATCAAAATCCTCCTCCCTTTATTTAATGTTTCAGCTAAAAAGTTTAGTGAAAAGATCTCTCCTGCTGGTGTCTATCATTAGAGACAACATAACAAAAATGAAGGAAAAAAAAAAAAGTGTATTACCACTATAAAAGGTGCATTTATTTTTTTCTGATGAGGATAGCTATCATTACAGCTAGCATATGTGACATAATACAGTAACATTAACACCAGTGTTTGTGACATGGTGTCCCACAAATAGTGTGGACTGTGGTCCACATGAAGAGATGAATACTGGTCTTCAGCAATACAGATAGTGTTCCATGAACAGTCTGTCAGACTCCAGAGCAAAGAGACATCTTTGCTGAATCCACCCTTACGAGTTTCTCCCTGTTTCCCTGCAGCAGCCTGACTTCAGCCTCACAAGTCTTTTTAACCAATTCCCAAGCTTGCTTAGACACTGATGTGCTGCGTGCACTTCAGGAAGGCTGTTTGTATTATAGCATATTCTTCCATATCCACACTTATAAGCCTAGACATTTCTAGTCATGGTAAATTCAAAATGGTTTCAAAGATAATTTGACAAAATTGTTTTTAAACTTTGCAGATGTTTTTCTCCCCTTCTTTCATTATAAATCTGACAATGACCATAGCAACTCAAATTTATGAAGGCATATTGCAGACATTTTCAATACGACTGCCTGGCTCCAAGGAAGCATGCACTATCTTCATGTTGTGGAAAGCATATTGTTCCCTAGTTGTACAGAAAATCTGATTGTGTTGAAATCTGTACTAAGATCCTGAATTGTGCTCAACTTCTCTAGAAATTGAGTCCTAAATCCTCATAAACCAAACTGGTCAAGGACAAAAACTGTTGAGAGTGGGAGATTACAGTCTCTTCTCTCTAACTTTCCAAATATTGAAAACACAGCCAACTTGTTTTATGCTCTTTTAATAGTCATATTGATGCTTTTATCCTTTTCATCCAGAAATAATAAAATAATTAGACACTAAATAATGGTGAAAATGGACCAGAAATTTTCATTATATGTAAGGATTCTGTAGCAGATTTCTTGTTATGCAGCAAGACAATATTTAGTAGCAAAACTCCAAAGTATTTGCACATATGCAAGTCTAAAAAACAGGTCCTAAAGGACAAGATTCAAAGAGGTGTTTGACCGCATACACTTCGTCATTGCACTGAAGCCACTGTATATTTCACAGCTGGCATTACTGTCATAATGGTTTATCTGACATAACTGTCAGATAAACCATTGCTTCACAAAGACCTAGTCTTGCTTTTCTCCCAAATGACTTTAAGTGATAACTTCAGAGAATGTAGTAGAAAGAAAGTATAAGACCAAGGGTTATTTTTCTGGGAAAATAATCCCACTCACCTCTGAAATCCAGGTTCTACACATGGTTGACCTTCTAATCAACAAATACTATCAATAAGAACAGGGAAATAAAGGAGTGGAGTGCAAAAGTCAATAGAGTGAAGGAAGTATATCTTGCTTTTCTTGTCAGTACATTCTAAAATTAAAGAACAAGTTATTGGTGAATTTGTAATTATGCCTCCCTGTGCCTCAAAAGATTCTTTGATGATGGTCGCTGTGTTATGCAATGCCCCAGAGGAAAGTTTGAATTCAAAAGGCAATGTCATTTGTGCCATCATACCTGCCTGGACTGCAGTGGAAATGAACCTAACAAATGCACCGCTTGTGGAACAGGTGAGAAAGATTTCTTTTTGCAGCTTTTCCCCCTTGCTTGGCATCCAAGTTTCCTTTCTTCTCTGCTCTCAGGACCAGTTAGAGCCAGCAAAACAAGCAGTGCTTTTGCTACTTACCTGCCTCATAACTGTGTTTTAACCTTGAAGGGTTTTGGAGCGCAACTGCTTTTTTTTAAAAAATAACAAAACATGGCTCTGCACTATCTTTGCATCTTTATGCGTTCCCCTTTGTGTACTTTGAATAGGAGTTATTGTAATAGAAACAGAAACAATAACAAGTAAAATAAAGTCCAAAAATCTACACAAAAGCCTCTAGAAAAGAAAGTACCATGCCTATCTCCACCAGCCTCTACACCATGTGTGCTTTACTGAAATGGAACAAACTTGCTGCACAAACAGAAAGGGAATCCAGGGTGCTCTCCAAAATACCTCCTTGAGGCAGACTAGGAAGCAAGCATGCATTCCACCACCATGCCCCTACAGATTGACAAATGAGGTCTGAAGAGAGATTACCAATAACAAACATGGAAACTTGTCTTTTTGACACTTTTTTATGGAGTTTATGTTGAGACTATGCAGTTAACTATGTGGTTGTTCCAAGAAGCAGCACCTGTTCTTGTGTTCTTTTATGCTCTGAAGCATAAAAATGATTCCCTCTCACCTCTCTAATACCTGATGCATAAAGAACTTGAGAACTATTACATGCAAGTGCCTGTAAGTGGTGAGAAATGATCTTGGAAATGAGTATTTAGAATTTAACTCTCAATTCATCTAAGAAAAATGAATTTTTGTGAACTTCTTCTAATGATTTGCAATGAATTCCCAGCCTACTTCCTTTTTTCTGCTTCTTCCAGTTCAGTCTGATTCCTTAATGGCACAGTCTTTGTTCAGTAATAAGTGTCCAGATTACAAGAAAACACTGCCATAACTCACATTAATTAGTCGTACTGATGAGACTGATATTCTCACTTTGGGAACTGTGACTGAGTAGTTTAGGTTTTCAAATTGTGCTTTAGGCCCAATGTGAGGAAGCAGTTTGTATAATTTTTGCTCAAGTTTCTCCCTGAGGTGGACAGCAATATAAATTTCTGTATTTCTGTATCAAGCAGTGGAGACACCAATGAGAGTCACACCCTAAGAAAGCTAGCAAAGATCACTCTGAAGATTCAGACATGAAAAGGAAAGGAACAGTCTGAATTGTTTCTTCTTCCCTGGTGCAACATTTATTCCCTAACATAGCTGCTTTCCCTGCAGCGTCAGAAGTAAATTATGATAAGCAAATGTTTAGGGGGCTCTATAGATAAGTAATAAAATACACTTAGTACTGTATGCAATTTAAACTGTAGGGTAGCTCATTAGAGAATTACCCATGTTGCAGCACATGGCACATGGAGTTATAGGAGTTTCCACAAGTTTCATTGAGAAGTCAGCTCCCATACATTATAGACTGCTATTGCTCTGATAGCAAACAGATGCACAGTTGCTATTCAGATTCAAATCTAAACATTTCCAGAGCTTAGCTGTGACTAGGGTGAGGATTACACTTTAATCTATTATGGATACATACTGATGCTTTGGAAAGGTGATGTGGGCAGCTATGCTTTCATAATGGTGATTTTACATCTATTTGTACAACACACTAAAAAGTACTTCTATGGTCACTGTAAGGGAATATTTGGAACCAAATAATGGAAATCTTGTGATCCTTATTTGATTAGATTAATGGATATAGATAGTGATGGTTCACTAGCATAACATTTTTATGCCACAGATCATCAGGTTTGTGGCAGATCAGAGATCCTGAAACTTCTATACATTTTTGCTCATCCGGTATAAAACTGAGCAAATCTTGTAGTCTGCATTCAATATGAATCCGCATCAGATGAAGCACTGGAGGATTAGTAATGCTGTTTCTTCTGCTAAAATGTCCTCTGCTGCTGACTTATTTTTCCTGTTTTTCTGCCACACAGATAGACGAGGCATGGAGCGTTTTCTGTACAAAGGGGAGTGCAAAGAGAGCTGTCCTCCAGGTCACTATCATTCAAAGAACACTTGTGTCCCCTGCTCTGGACACTGTGAGGTTTGCGTGGACTCCAGACACTGCAAAAAATGTTTCAAAGGATATTACCTTACCCAAAATGTATGTCAGAAACTCAGCTGCAGAAAAGGTAAGCATCCTTCAATGCTCATATTCTATATATTAGAACAAATATTCTATTTAATCCATTACAGAAAAGTGGTTAAGCATTTCGGTTCCTGTTCTGAAATATACTATCACACTTGAACCTGAGCTCGTTAAACTCAAGTTCTGATCCTCTTCTAATGCTGTGTTAATGCAAAATAGGAATATTCTCCTCAAATTGAATGGGGTTACACAAGAACAAAGGAGAAAAGTAATTGCTGTGTATCTTTCTCCTTTTGAGATTTGCATAAAGTATAATTCTATGAGCCTTCAAATGTTGGCTATTACCTATGATTAACCTAAATTGGTGATTTTCAAAACACAGGTGAAGTGGAAGATCCTGACTCTGAAGATTGCATACCTTGTTCAGAAGGATGCCAGAACTGCCAGCTGGGTAAGTAGCCCTATTACAAACCTTTCTCGTTATTCTTCAGTTAGGGAGCACTTATTTCTCCTTCCTCTCTTGCCATTGGCCTGTGAGCAATTAACCACTGCTGTATTCTCTCACCAGCTAAATTGCATTTTTCCCAGTGTATTTATTTTTTAACTCCAATTATAAATTCTATCACCAGCATAAATAAGAATAAGGTTTTGTATTACTTTAACTAATCAACTTTGCAGCACATACTACTTTCTTTTTTCTACCAGACTTCTGCTCTAATATGTTGTACTATAAAACTAACAACTCTGGTGACGAGCCATTTTGCAAAAGTGCAATCTAGCCTAATACTTTTGTCTATACCTACTTCTCTACCTTTCTACTATACCTGTAGCTTCCTATATTGCTGAATGAATAGATGGCAGGATCAAGTTTTAGCAAGATTGCAACTACACTGTGGTCCTTTCGTCTGGTGTGGTATCCAGCTTCATGTCAGCTGGGTGCTTGGTCATGAAAAAAAAGGAAAAGAAAAGAAAAGAAAAGAAAAGAAAAGAAAAGAAAAGAAAAGAAAAGGGAAATAATCTATTCCAATACCAATTTTCATTGCTCTTATCAGATGGCACTTTCCTAGGCTATGTTAATATTTTTGGCGCCTTCATGACTCTTGTGGCTTAAAATCTGTTTTATCTTTCCTGCAACTGCCAATGGTGGGTTTGAGCTAGTGTGAAACACCCTATGAATAGCAACCTCTCTTAAAAATATGCATTGCTAGTAACTCAGGGACTGACTTTATTTGATTGTGAACTTAATAAGTCTGCATGAGGAAATTTCAAGACCTTTCGCTGAAGTACAGAGAAAGGATTTATACTCATTTAAAAACTTACCTCTATCTTCAGAAGATCATCCTGTAAATCATCTCCTAAATATTAGTCATAATATTCATCAGTCATAATATCCACTACATATTTACTCTCAGGTTATTGCACTCAGAGTTCTAATTTTAAAAACTGTTTTTCAAAAGCTTCAAAGATCAACAGAACGGGTACAAGTAAAATAAAGACTGAGTTAACTTCCAGTGCTTAGTGAAGTCAGAAGTATTAAGATGCCAGAGCCTGGTAAGGGGCATGCTGTTAAGAAAACTCCTTGGCAGTTACGATGCATATATTATTGAGAGTTTAAATAGGTTGGTTTAATGTTAGCTCTATTTGGAACAGAAGCAGAGCAGTGGTCTAAAAATCCCAAACAGATTTTGCAAATTACCATGTGTTCCTGAAATAAAGCATGACCTATAAACTTCAAGCTTAAAATAAATCAGGTAGAGATGCCATTTTTTTTTTTTGTTTCTGCTCTTAATAGTCAATGAGATTTCTGGTATATCAATACCAATTCATAGATAAGATGAAGACAGTAATAGCTTTCTCATGTCTTATCAGAAAATTGACATATTTAGAGACTTCTGTAAAAAGAAGCAGCTGAACTGCCTGTCTCTTAGAAAAAAGAAATGGATTATTTTGAAAGCTGCAAAGAAATTACACTGCCATAAAAATAATTAAAATTAGTAAATTTTCAAGTTGAGGAAATATGGAATGTGATACATTTATTTTCATGTCTTTATGGCCTTTCTGCACAATGTCTTCTTAAAATTAAGAGAATATTGCACGATTTTGAAGTCTCACTTTGTCTTATCTTCCATTGAGCAGCACTGAGGAATTTAATCTCAGTAAGAACTGTAGAGCAGGAGTAGAAAAACATTCCAATGCAATGAACATTTCTTTTAGAAGTACAGCAGGAAGCTCTGAGGAATGTTTTATTAAAAAAGAGAGAAAGAGAGAGAAAGGAAGCTAAATGTAATAATCACAGCAATTGGAATCAACGTTACATAGTTCACAGACCAAAAAGTAGTTATTCATATACAAATACAAATCCATTTCATGCATACTTATGTATCTGCAAAGGCCTCAAGACCATTCTCTCACAATAAATAAATAAATAAATAAATGTCAGGCACCTGCTCTTTCTGAAGTGCTTTGAGATTGTTTGATACATACTGTAAGAGAAAAAAAATATTATCTTCTTCAGTTTATGCTTAGTGCAGGATCACTTATAGAAACCATATGAGTTAAAAAAGGGACCATCAGACCACAGTATCATCACATTGTCAGTGGAGGAACAAAATGCCAGTGATGTACTTTCTGTCTACAAATTACTGAGGTTAATTGATTTTCTTTCTTTTTTGTAGAAACACATCTGGTTTTAAATAGAAATAGATATGCAAATTAAGATAACTGATTGCCTTCAGTAGCCTGAAGGACAATTAATTTTTGGCCAAATATTTTTTCACCTTGCACCAGGGAAAAGATTGAACTACTGCCTTCCATCTTGGACAATGTTGTCTGGCTTTTTTCAGGCAAGTGCATAAAAATAAGATCTACTCTTGTTTTGTTACAGTGCCAGGTGCTAGCAGAACAGACCGTGTATTGGAGGTGGGTTGTGTGAGAAATTTCTAGATTAACAACAACCCTATGGACAGATTAGGACATAGATACCATACTTCTATCACTTTTATGTTGGTATGATACTTTAAACAGACATTCTGGATAGGACTGCAAAACCCACCATATAAGTTACACTTCAGGTCAGTGTTCACCAGCAATGAGGATGTTCAGATAAAAGATTAACAGTATTTGTAATACTGTCTGGGATCCTCAAAGAACAATGTAAAATCTATTTGTTTTCCTCCAAGTTAGGACCTAGTTTGGTTTCAAAACTACAGTGTGGCTATCAATCTTTACAGTATCTACACTGCAGTGAAGATAGGGACTGACAGAGATACTTAATCAAGTACAGGTAGTTTAAATACAGGTGATGCTTTCTTTTAAATTCAGAGTATACTTCTCTTTCTGATTCACTTAATTAATTCTGAGGCCAGTCATATTTTAAGGAGATAAAGAATCTTTAAAACTGACAGACACCATTCTGCCTGCAGACAGTCAGGTCCTGGAATATGTTGCAAGAAAATTATCTTAAATGTCACTAACCCCCAGAGGACCTATGGCTTTGTACACTGTGCCAAAGAAATAGCTATGCACGGTGGGGTTCACCTCCCTACCTTCTTCTGCCCACATGCTCCTGAACACATCTGACTGTGCCTGTCACTATCTAGCCCAAATGGCATGTTCAAACACATCACATCCCATGAAATCTGAAAGGCAGAGTCTTGCACAGGCATTGAAATCAGAAGTGAGAGCCAACCACAAGACAAGTCTAAAGGGGACAAGTAAACACAAACACAGAATTGGACAAAGTGGTTCAGAAAGTGTGCTGAATAAATTTCAAGTCCACACTGTCAAGATTATGTTCATGGCTTTGCTACCTCAGGTCTGGTAGCTTAGTTTGGGACACTGAGCCTACTTTCTGGACATGTAGCCCAGAACCTGGACCTGGACCTATTGCTCCCTCTCATTCAGAGAGATCCACAGGATATTCAGGTCTTCATCACCCCTGACCATCAAGCCATGACTAAATGTAAATTACTTGTGCTCTGGTGAGCACCAGAAAACACCATGAAATCCAGTTTCTTCGACAGTCATAATTTGAAAATGGAAGTTTTGCTGATGCAATACCATTAGGGAGGAGAGTTTTCTATGTGTTGTTGCATGAATTACACTCCACCCTTCAGGACAAGTTCTCTCACTCCCATATTAAGATAATCTCAGAATCTCGTCCATATCTTCTCCAAACTCTTAAAACTGTAATGAGAATCAGGAAATTTCTTCAGAGTCAACCTTACCTTTTTTTAAAAGTAGTCAGCTATAAGCCCACTTAGGACAAGAGGAAAGTGCTAAGGTAAAACTGCAGAGTTTGAGCCATTTCATGTAATTATTTTAAAAGAATTCTGGAGTTAGTACAATACAAGAACATAACAATCCTGGCTGTTATGTGCTGTGCCTAAAATACAACACAAGGAACAGAGTGTTCTTTCAACTACTCTCTTTCTAATAATATTAATTATGTTTGCCCTTTGGAACCTGCATAATATATAGACACAAAATATGAATACTTATGAAGATGAAAAATTATGATCTTCCTTGATATGCAATATCTACTGACTTGTATATATTTCAGAAGCAGAAACCACCACACCACTAACCAATAATGCTAAATATGAGCACCTAGTTTATTACAGAGCTAAATATTTGCAGACAGAGAGCTCAAGTGTATCATTGATAAATTCACAGCAATCAACAGAAGGATAGTTCTTCCTCTCAGGAGGGACTGCAAAAGTCAGGCTTTGACCCAATTTGTTTTCCTTTTGGACTTTGTCCTCCCATGGAGCCACATATTCCTGATCCAATTCCTGCACAGCTATTTGCTGATTCACTTCCACTCACCTCACCAGACTTGTGAAAGTATAACGTTATTATATGAATACTTCTCAAGGTTTCTTGGAGATTACCTCATCTCTGTGTAACAAAACATCTTGTATTCCATTGCCTTCTGACCCTTCCATATTTTGCAGAGAGCAGCACAAAGTGGTTCTTGCAGCCTTTACATCAGGACTCTTTTCAAAGGCTAACACAGACTAAAGTGTTTCTCAGTGCGAGTGTTCAGTGGTGCAGATAAGGATGTTCAGAATAGCCATCACACTTTTCTCCATATGAGATACCTTACAAAAATATAAACAGCAAGAAAACACAAGAAGCAGCAACTCTGAGAATAAAAGCCTATAAAACAGGCATTTAAACCCAAGTGTGACTCTTCATTTTAACGTAAAGCCTTAGCAACTCTCAAAGTTCATCCAGAACCTAACTATTTTGTTTGCCCTGGGCTACAAAGGAACAAACATACATCTGTAAAGGCAGAGAGGCAGAAAGACATGTAAATGTTCACAAGTTTTATAATACAGAGTAAAATGTGTAAGGTACTGCAAGTGAGAGAAAAAGTATCTGGAGGACATTAAAAGAACATATGAGACAGTTAAAGTGTAGCACTGTGAATAGACTTAAATTCACAGGTACAGATTGGGATTCTGGCAGTTGTGCTCATGATTAATGAGTGAAAAGTGATCTGGTTCCCATAGCAACATAAGTAGCACAAAGGAAAACTTCATTTCTTCAAACCTTCCCTGATGATGAATAGACCATGGATTTCAAAATACCAGAGAAAAATATGATAAGGATTCTTTCTTATCTCAGAGTAAATCTTTCTCAAGAGGTTAATATTGCAGGATGGGCTTTAGATTTGCAGATAATAGGACTCGTTTCCACAGGTTTCTGGAGTGAGAATATGCAATCTGTGCAAAAAGAATGTCCAAAAAGATCTGGAAGAGTTCTTTGATTTTCAGTACTGAGATTTCAGTCTAGGCAGAACATTACATTAAAGAATGTTATGTTTCCCAAAGTATAGGTAGAAGGTAATTTCCTTGCACAATAAAGATATGGGACATTTGAATTAAAAATAAATAAAAAGCTGTCTTTGAAATTTTTATTTTTCTCAGAAAACAAAACAAAAATTCTTTGGCAAAATCCAGGCTCGGAAATCAATGGAAGAAATTAAGATATAAGATTGAATCATGAGTTTTGTGAACACAAGCATGCAGCCTGCTTGGGTTCTTACTAGTTGCACAGATGATTCCTCTATAAATAGTGACAGCATTGTCTTGGTTACTGAATTTTGACAACATATGTAACGTCTGTAATCTGTTTAGCTCTTTAAGATATTAATACTCCAGATTTCAGTTTAGAGCTATGTGTAATAACAACATGGAAGAACAATACTGGTGTTAGATCAAAAGTTCATGTAGCTCTGTAACCAGTGGTGAAACAA
This sequence comes from Heteronetta atricapilla, assembly GCA_011075105.1. NCBI lineage: Eukaryota > Metazoa > Chordata > Aves > Anseriformes > Anatidae > Heteronetta > Heteronetta atricapilla. The sequence goes on along the minus strand of CM021763.1, from coordinate 37,808,477 downwards.
TGAACATACTGTTAAAATTACAAAGACAAAGATAGTACATATTGCTAGTCTTTCAACAATCTGAAGTTCAGGAGCTTTGTTAATCAAATCAGTAAAGAACTCTTTGCTGCTGAATCATTCTACTGGAATAACTGCAGAACAAATATTTTAAAATAAAAACAACAACAACAAAATTCTAACCATTTCAAGCAACTCTACCTCCATATGTACTTCTTTCAATTACTTGGGTTTGCAAAATGCCTTGACCTTTCAAATAAGGAATTGTGTTTCAAGAACAATTTATCGACTGGAGCAGTGCAAATAAGGATTATCTCCATACAGAGAAGATGTTTCCTCTATGATTCCTGCCTGCATACGTTTTCTTTCCTTTTCTTTCTTTCTTTCTTTCTTTCTTTCTTTTTTTTTCTTTCTTTCTTTCTTTCTTTCTTTCTTTCTTTCTTTCTTTCTTTCTTTCTTTCTTTCTTTCTTTCTTTCTTTTTTTCTTCCTTCCTTCCTTCCTTCCTTCCTTCCTTCCTTCCTTCCTTCCTTCCTTCCTTCCTTTCTTCCTTCCTTCCTTCCTTCCTTCCTTCCTTCCTTCCTTCCTTCCTTCCTTTCTTCCTTCC
>CM021763.1:37745645-37807475 GCA_011075105.1 Heteronetta atricapilla | reverse complement strand
TCTCTTTCTTTCTTTCTTTCTTTCTTTCTTTCTTTCTTTCTTTCTTTTTCTTTCTTTCTTTTTCTTTCTTTCTTTTTCTTTCTTTCTTTCTTTCTTTCTTTCTTTCTTTCTTTCTTTCTTTCTTTCTGTCTTTCTTTCTTTCTTTCTCCTTCTTTTTTTTTCTTCCTTTCTTTCTTCCTTTCTTTCTTTCTTTCTTTCTTTCTTTCTTTCTTTCTTTCTTTCTTTCTTTCTTTCTCTTCCTTCCTTCCTTCCTTCCTTCCTTCCTTCCTTCCTTCCTTCCTTCCTTTTATCAGGGGGTCAATAGAATCCAGCTGTTCAAATTAGTAGCAAAACCTGCATTGATATCTGTGGTGCAAAACTAGGATGTCTGGCCCACAGTCTGCTTTCCAGCACTCTCAGGTAGTGCTATTCACCCAGAAGAATTACTTGTGTAGTAAGAAAAAATTCAAAGATAAGTGACCATCTTGATCTGTTCCAAAAATGCACCTCAACACACAGAAAGGTAATTTCTTGTAATACATAGCTATGATATTGCTTAAAATCTTCACATCAAGATTTACATACATGGAGAAGATGGTCAGCAGAGTAAAAGAGCAAAAGATAATACATCAGCTGAGTGCTGAAATAAACTCTAAGAAAAATAAACCAAACACGCACACTTAATTGTTAGATACTACTGCTTATGTCTTTATTTCATTTCTCTTGAAGTACACATACTTTTAATTTTAATAGGAATATGAATGAAACTCTCATTCTTCTTTTTAGCCCTGTAAGTAATAATTTTTCTGGTTGCTATCATGTTTTGGAGCTTCACTTGAGGTGTAAATTTCACCTCAACGTTGTACATCTGTTTACAGAGAAGAGAACCAGACATACACATTTTAAAACTAATTTGTTAAATTTGCTTTTTCTTAAAGGTTCACATCATTTTCCCTCAGTGGAATCTCTCCCAAAATATAATGCATTTGTTAATGAACATGCAAACAAACTTTGATGTATTTTTCAACATTTAACTGCCATCATATAAACCATGACACTATTTCATGTAATGCATCAATCATAATGCATTATATGATTTCTTTCATTTCATCTTATCTGTGTGTCATTACTGATTTTAACTACAGCATATTAAAATCCTCAATATGCCTCTTCACCTTTATTTTTTCAAAGAAATGCAGTAGCAGCAAATGAAATTTCTCTTTTAGAGTAATATAATTGAGATTAAAGATTATGATTTTGTTTTAAGTTAACCAGGTTTACAACAAGAATAACAATCAAAACATTTTCTGCTTTCACTATCATTTTTCTACTAACTAAAGGTAGGTTAAATTTTAAACTATAAAAGTTACCCAAAAAAAATTAATAGAGGTAATTTTTGTAAAAGGATCAGGAGGTTTTGAAAACAAGAAGATGATTTTTTTTTTCTTCTTTGACTTAAAAATGAACATATTTTTAATTCATTCATCTTGATCAAACCAAAGCTTTTGGCCAAAGCAAATGCCGATTACTTTTTTTTTTTTTTCCATTTAAGTCTCACTGAGTACAGAATCCAGATTACTCCATGGTTAAAATGATCATTCTCACCTTTCTTCCTCTTCCTGGTAATACGACTTGACAAAATGAATTGTATGTTATAGCTAAGAAAGAAGACAAAGCAAATTTTCTGAAGAAACTCCTAAAAAGAAAAAGAGTTTTGGGAAAAAAAAAAAAAAAAAAAAAAAGTCAGGAAAAAGAAAATAAAAAAAGGAAAAGAAAAAGAAAGAAACTGACAAAAATAAATAATAATAATAAGTTTTCACACACAGAGCAGAAGACTCAAATCACAGTTCTGGGTTCCAGAACAGAAATCTCCCTTATTTGCAAGGCTTACTGAAATCACAATTTTCTTCTAGGCTTATGTCTAGTCTAAATTCCATTGTGGTTGGATTGTACATTTCAGTTATTTTAATTGAGACCCCATAAAACTAAATCAAAAATGGTCTAGAGGTAGTTAAAATGTGTAATTACACTTGTTGGTTATATATTACCATTTATAGTTTTGTTTGCTTTTTTTTTACTTTATTGTAAATTATTGTTCAGAGGAATGTAAAAGGCAAATAAAATCTAGCAGTAACTGCTGAAATTAAACAATTACTACAGACTGGCCCTTAAAGAAAAACTACAATGTAATATAAAATCATTTTCATTCATTACATGTAATTAAACTGGAAAAGAAAGGTAAACCAGGCATCAAGTCCCAGGCACAGAATATCCTCAGCTTCTCTGGAGTGCAAAAGGAGTTAAGTGCATTCAGCATATTCTAGGCTCATAGTTGAGCCAATAAATACTTCAAAATATTAAATTTTTTATTAAAACAAAAAAAAAAAAAAGGTCATAAATGAATCAGAAAGCTAAAATAAAAGTTACAATCTAAATACAGATACTGCAAAATATAACCATGCACTTAGTTCAACTCACAGCTTTATTGTACACAGCAGATAAAGTTAAACATGCATACCAGTCATTGCAAGATCTGGACCTGGACAAGATACTTTGATTAAGACCAACTCAAAAGTACAGTAGGCTAACCACACAATGTTTCCAGAGTTAGGATCTGGCTAAATATTGTGAACTCTGAGATACAGTGAAACAGTGACAGGGATTTTCAAAATGCTCTGGAGCTCATTTTTACTATGGATTTATGCAGTAAATATTTCATTAAGCCTCTAAGGTAATTCTACAAAAATTACCTGCAGTGTTCCTATACATTCAAACAAAAGAACAAAAGTGCCCTTCCAGCACAGCAATGCAATGCTTGTAACAAACACTAATGCCCATACTCTTCACAGAGTAGGGGAAAAAAAAAAAAAAAAATGTACCACTAATTCTGCACAAACCAGAGAGCTTCAAGAAAAAAGTAAGTCTTTGTCCTTTGACCAGTATTTAGTCTTTGAATGTCCCTTTTCTAAATTAGAACAGAGCTGTGCTACAAATATATAGTACTTATGAAAGGTGGACTGCAAGGGAGGGTACAGGACAATGACTTTAGTACAGAAAAGAAAAGGAACAAAATTACTTTTTCTATGAACTGCAGATGATCTTTGCTTATCTAAGAAAGCTACAATACAAACAGAATGTCACAGAGTATTTTTGTTGTGTCTGAGGCCATATATTTTAAAATTGGTCAAATCCTGTTTCCAGTGCTACCAAGATTATTTTTGTTTCTGTATTCAAAGAGTGGGTAAGGTTCAACACAATAGAAGTCAATGCAAATGGAAACTATTGTGTGTAGATAAAATATTAGCAGTTCTTGTGAGAAGAAATCTTTTAGAGAATGATATATAAATCAACCCATTTCGTGCCATTGAAATCAAGTTGTTTCATGGGCAAGTGAGCTCTGAGTATACGATGAACAACGTGACATCAGCCCCAACAAATATTTATTGCTGCTAGTCCAAGGACAGATTGTGGCAGATTTTAAAGGAGTCACTGCTGAGGAACTGTATGGTAATATTGTTAAAATTCATTCTTAAAATAGTTCATTCTTAAAATTTGTTTCCAAGATTTTGTAAACATAGCATGTATTAAATATCGAATTTGCTATTGAATGAATACTTACATATTTAGCTTTCTCTCTGCTTGCTTTCAGATAGCTTCCCTCATTGCATTCCTTTCTAAACTATTGGATTATTCCTCAACAGTTTAATCTAAAAAACTAAGACTGCATATAAGAGGTGGTAGAGCTTCCATTTAGTGGGTATGTCTGTAAGAGAAAGAGCACTGTTCAGTAAAGGTTGATAAATAATAGAGTAGACAAATATGCAAATGGATTTAGGCTTCACAGTCACAATGGCTGTATGTTTAAAGCTGTTTACCAGCTTAGATTATGGGTTGGTCTTGACATGAGTAATAGACATAACAAGAACAATGTTCCTTGACACTGTAACCTCAATTGCACTCTGAATGACAGAAAAAAAAAAGTATATCTTAAAACATAAGTATTTTCAGAAAGTTCACAGTTTCTAATCAGAAAGCCAGATGTATGCCCCCTGCAATCCTTCACTGTTTTAAAAGTTTATTGGATAATAAATCAGAAACTGTAAAATTTCTTCATTCTGTTTTAACTCCTGACTATGTACTGGAATCAGAAAAAAAGACGGATGTATAACTTTATACAAAGCTATCAGCAGCAATAAGCAAACAAATTCCTGATACCTGCCATGGTTAGACCAGCATTAACATCCTGTGAATTCTCTTTCACCGTCCAAGTAGCATACTATACATGAGGCCCATGGGTAACACATTACTTCCACTCACTCAGAAACAATTTAGAAACTTCAGAGGCCTCCTGGTTTTGCCATCAGAAGGGTCAACAAAAAATATTTTTTTCATTATTGCTGGAAACTTAAATGAGATAAAATTTTCATCATGTTTGCTTTGCTTCTATAACTTCCTGAGATTTTCATATTTCAAAATTATTAAGGAATTCGGCCTTCCTCCAAAATCTTAGGTTTGAAGAAAGACTCAGTGCATTCCCAAGTGAAATACAGCAAACTAGTTATTACTGTATTTTTGGCCTTCTAATAGGTTATTTAGAAGCAATTTTGCCTATGCTTGTATGTGAGCAGCAGGGTGCAAAAAGATTCTGAGTGATCAGGCAGTTCACAAACATCTAGATGTCTGTGATATCTAGATGTTTTTCCCCCCTCTCATCAACATGCATCCTAGTCTGAAATCTTAACAAACTATTTTTACTCATACTTTTCTAGATGTTTTCTCTTAGATCCTAAACCAGTTTAAATGCAATTGTCTTCAATTACAATTAAAAAAAAAAATAAATAAATAGTATTTCATTAAAAGAATTCCTGGACAAACCAAAAGTATTTTATCTGGAAGTAACAGAGGACTTCATAGAAAATATTTTCATATTTTAAGAGTATTTCCTCTTTTAACATAAAACCTAATCCAAAAATCACTAGATTATGTGATTGTTGTTTCTGATTGTGCTCTGAACAACAAACAGAATATATTCACAGATCTGCAACTTTTCTGGGAAAAGCTTTACACCTCATAAATAAATTGCTAGAACTACTTACAAAACCAAATGCAAGTTGCCTAATAAGTTTGCATGTGTAAAGTGTGATTTATTGTATACGAAATTCAAACAGACTCAGTGAAAATTTTGTCTTGTGAGTACTATTAATATCAAAAATAATTTATAGACATTTCATAGTTTATAAATACATTTGGCCAAGTTGTTCCATTTCCTTCTACTCTGTTCCCCTTAGGATACTGGAGTAAGGTAAAATAAATTGAAAGCTAACAGAAGATAGCAGAAAGTTATAGAAAATACTCTTCCCTTCTTGTAGGCATAAAGCCATATCCATCATTGTAATCATTTTAAGGAGTTGCAAAGTGCTTTTTTTTGTTCATTTAACAAAGTTTTTGAATGCAAAAACTAATTTTATGATGAAAAAGTTTAATAAAAAGCTTTGTCCTCCCCATTATATAGAAAAGTGTTGGTCTAACTTTTAAGATTGCTTACTTTTTTTAAAAAAGTTTGCTTTTAGACATGCCAAAATGAACAAATACGTTGAAACTACAGATTTGTATACTTCACAGTCCCCTTGTATTACAAGTTAGACTTTTTGTCCAACTTGAGCTCCTGGGAAGATTCTGCTATTCAGAACAGCATTTCTTAAGTACTCATCACTTTCTAAGTGACTTGTGTGCAAAAATAAGACTCAAAAGTAACCAGTCACTGAAAAAACAAAAACAAACAACAAAAACAACAACAACAACAACCAAAAAAACATGCTTGTGGAGAAGCTTGCTTCCAAAAAATGTAAGCAGAGATTCAGAGAAAATCATGTTATAATTATGATTATAGAGATTTTAATGTAAGAAATTTTAACATAAAAAGGTCACAATGCAGCCTTTTAACATTCTCATTCTATCTCTGAATATTATTTACATAATTTCACATTTTTAATTTCAGATGACCCAAGAATCTGCATAGCATGCATTCAGAACTACTACATGTGAGTATAGCTCTTCATGCCTGTACATTTTTTTCTGATGCAAAAATGTGTGCTTAACCACATAAATCTGTGCTGTTTATGTTGTCCCACTCCTTTTAAGTATTGCCTATCTGAGAACAGTAACTTTGAAAAAAACTTGGGAAATGGTGAAAAAGCAACCAATCATACACTATCAAGATCATTTAAACCTTATGGACTGATTTGATCTTTGCATATATAAAGAGAGGTATATCAAACAGAAAGTGTATACAAGTTAATTAGTGCCTCTGGGTTTGGAACTAGTATGCTCTTAGTATATTGTGCCCAATTCTGGTATTTGCAGTTCAGCAGGCACTTAGAAATTTAAGGAGGTTAAGGAAAGAAAAAAAAAAAAAAAAAAAAGGTTTAACATTTAAGTTAAGGGAAGAAAGAACCCTACTGCTTTGAGAGTATTAAGAGAGATCTCTGTAATAAGTACTGTGACAGAAGAAATGCTGCTGAAAAGTGTGTCAGCACTGGATTATACATTTACACAAGTAGTCATCTCTTTTGACCCACAATACAGTAATTCAAGCAAGCATTCATTTTTGTGTATACACATTAAAAAATCAAATTTGCTATATTTAAGAATGCTGATATTAGGAAACAGTAACTTAGTAAAATTGAAGAGTTAACCACAAATGCACTTCAATTAATTCAAATAATTTCTGTTCATTGGGATGAGAAAAGAGCTTTGCCATTATCATACCTAGAAACAGACAGAAAACAAGCTCATTAACCTCAAAATAAATTGACCCTTTATGTTTACTTTATCTTATAGGTATAAGCAGCGTTGCTATAAATACTGCCCAGAAAATACCTACAGAGATGAAAGTTCCCTGCAGTGTAGACAGTGTCCTAGCAACTGTGATAGCTGTGACAAGGATAAGTGTGACTTGTGTAAGGAAGGCTATTATCTCTCAGGTAAGCAAAGTAACAACTATGGCATATACCTGGAAGTATCTTAGACATTTTCCTTTTTTGTCCGGACTCAAATTCTCAAATTCACAACTCTCCTATGGCAAACAGAAGAGACTGGAGGGATTTAACATTTTGCACAATCAGGTCCTTTGCTTTAATATAAGATGCCATTTGTTTCAAAAGCTCCAAATATTTGGCACTAAATATCCACTGGCTTGGGAGTTTATTTTTTCTTGTTTTGTTTTGTTTTGTTTTGTTTTGTTTTAATGCATTGCCACACTTTTGATCAAAAAAAAAAAAAAAAAAAAAAAATAAAGAAATAAAACAAAAAGAAAAAAAAAAAAAAAAAGATCTATTTGATTTACATGGCAACCAGGTGATCAGGCCCAGTCAGCATGGGTTTATGAAAGGTAGGTCCTGCTTGATAAACATGATCTCCTTCTATGACAAAATGACACCACACTTAGTGGATGAGGGAAAGGCTGTGGATGTGGTCTACCTTGACTTCAGTAAGGCTTTTGACACCATTTCCCACAACATTCTCCTCAAGAAACTGGCTGCTCATGGCTTGGACTGGCGAATGCTTTGTTAGGTTAGAAACTGGCTGGGTGGCTGGGCCCAAAGCGTCGTGGTGAATGGAGTTAAACCCAGTTGGAGGCCAGTCACTAGTGGCATCCCCCAGGGCTCAGTACTGGGGCCTGGCTTGTATAAGAAACAGTGTGGCCAGCAGGAGTAGGGGAGTGATTTTCCCCCTCTACTTGGCTCTGGTGAGGCCGCACCTCGAGTTCAGCTGTGGGCCCCTCGCTACTAGAAGGACATGGAGGTGCTCGAGAGAGTCCATAGGAGGACAATAAAGCTGGTGAGGGGTCTGGAGGTGTATTTTTAGGTGTATTTTTACTTTGACTTAAGGGTCCACATAAAGCAATGAGTCTTAAACATTTTCAACATAATTTAGTTAAACTACAAAGTTTCACATCAGATTCACACAAGACTCAGAATCTCTTAACTTTATTAGGAAGCCATGACTCAAGCAGGTCTGGCTCAGACATGGTGCCAAATAGGAAACACAGGAAATATTGAGGTTACAGTGTTCTTGTGCATTGCCTACTGCATGTGCAAAACAGAGAACTAAAAAAGCATCACATGCATGGAAAACTTTGTGGTTACAAGCTGAGGTGGTATGGTGGTCTATTTTTCTTTTAACTGAAAACATAGTATAACAACTTCTAGGGGCTTTGCAACAGTATACAGACATTTAAGCTGAATCAGACTTACCTGGGTTTGTCTTTATATTGATCAGGAACTGGAGATTCAGCCAAACCTCAAAATGTTCATACATCTTTCATTTTTAGGGAATTCTGTACGTAGGTTTTATAGAGGGTCAATAAAAAAACTGGGATTTAACCCGAGAACTTTGTTCAAGAACTTGGACTTTCATAAGATATGTATTTGCAGGTTATAAAGTATGGATGAAAACCCACCTAAGATACCAATTTCAGTGCAGATTGGTTTGAAGAGTTTATGAGCATTGTGTATGCAGCTGAGCTTAATTTAGGGTTCACATTAAAAATATAGTTCAGCTATCTAAATAAAATAAAATAAAATAAAATCATAGATTCTTATATATTATTTATTTGTCTTAAATTTCCATGTTGGACACAGAGAGGTATCTTCTTGTCATGATTAGATGTTGACACCATGATGCTAGATTCTGTTTCTGTTGCAGGTGACATATGTGTGACTGAGTGTGGTAAAGGCTTCTTCAATGATGACATGTTTAGAGAATGTGAACCTTGCCATAGGAGCTGTAAAACCTGTGTTGGGTATAGCTACAAGAACTGCACTGAGTGCAAAAATGATTTCCTGCTGTCTCATGGACAGTGCCTGAATCCAAGAAATAATCAACCCACTGGGAAATTCTGGGATGGTAAGTTGCAAGAGACCCCTTAATCTTTTCTGTTTCTATGAAGACTACTAAGAACTTTAGGAAAAGGACCTCAAGATCATGCAGTCTGAGTGAAAATACACTTTTATCAGTACATACAAATGTACTGACTAAAAACATTACTTTGATCACAGACTGAAATTCATCTCCTTGCAAAGAACATAACATTTTAATATAACTTCTGTGTTCCTTACCTAAAATATTGGGAATTATTTTACCTGGAAAGAAAAGAGTTTAAAAGATACAAAATATTTTTAAAAGATATTTAATATATATATATATAATAAGATATAAAATATTTTTAAAAGATAAAAATTATAAAAGATATGTTAAGGAACTAGGAGTTCCTGTTCTGGGAGACTTATAGGTTATGTTTTAGAACAGCTACCTGGCCATTGATTCTCTACACATTAGTGAACGTAAGATGAAGGAAACTATAAAAAATCAAATGTGTGTGTGTAGTGTGTATTTAACAGCAATATTTCTTCTTTTCAATCCTCTTTCTACATAGACACGCACCACTAAGAGATCAAACACACAATGTAAACTGCATTATGAGTTCTTGTCCTACCTTGGCTATTCCATACTTTCACAAAATTATTGGTACTTTTTGTGTTAGCTCATCTATAGAATGAGAAAACTATATTTTTCTTCTCAAATAAAATAATGTAATTGGAAGGAAAATGCTTTTGAAAATAAAAGCTGTTTATGAGGATGATTTGTACTATTTTTAAAATTATTTTATTTCAATAATGCATCTGCAAGTGCATTCCAGTGCATCTATTTCTTGTTAAGAAAACATTAAATGAAAAGTCCATAGTACAGTATTTGTCATTCCTATTATATAAGTTATAGAAAGTAAAACTGAATGGGTTACGTTACCCAATGAGGCCGTGCTAATGGCAAATTTATCAACCAGCATGCAAATTAAAACTGATTTGATAGGTAAATTAATTCTTTTTAAGTGGAACTTTGTGCACCACAGTGAATCTTGACAGGCTTGCAAGTGGCACCTTAAAATGGTATGTAAACCATACTCTCCAACAGAGAGTAAAATTTCCACCAGAGTTTCAATATCTACTTTTCCAATCACAGTAAACAAAGAGAAAAGTCGCCAACATAATCCTTTCACTCTTTACAGTCATAAGGCATCAGCTGGAATAAGAAGGTTCATTTTGGGGCACAATGTTTAAAGAAAAAAATGGGTCAATATATCAAAACACAGTGAGGAATAACAGAAGTCTACAGAAAAATAATATATATAATATCACAAAATCACAGAATTTCTAGGTTGGAAGAGACCTCAAGATCATCGAGTCCAGCCTCTGACCTAAAACTAACAGTCCCCACTAAGCCATATCCCTAAGCTCTACATCTAATGTATATATATGTGTGTGCATATATTTAAAATTAGAAACTCAGACAAATCAGGCCCTTGGGACTGAATGAGGAGTCCAAGAAGAACACAAGCACAAAGAAGAGTGAACAGATCAGGTCTATTTATGTGCAGTAAACAGGACTTAAAATGGTGAAAAGCAGATTAGATTGGCCTTGGAAAAAATGAGACTTCCAAATGGAGTTAAAGTAGACTCTGTGAGGATGTCTGGAAATTTCCATCACTACAGGTCCTTAAGAACAGATAAAAAACATCTGACAGAGTGGTTATTGAATGGAGTGAGAGACTATCCCTTCCAGATTTATTTTTCAATCACACACAATTTTTTTTCTGACTCCTATGCCTTTATTTAACTCAAACACTTCAAAGAATGGCTATCCTTAGATCTCTATGGCCTTGAATTAAAAATCAATATTGTGAAAAAAAAAAAAAAAAGAAAAAAAAAAAGAAAGAAAGAAAGAAAAAGAAAAAATAAATATTGACCATTTCTAGTCATGGAGAAATGTTGCATCAAAAACATTTCTTCACTTTAGAAAAAAATCATAGAGATCTAGAAAGGAGAGATATTAATAAAAAGTTGGTCTCCTCTATGCATTTCATTGTGTTTCATCCAGATGTGGATTTTCCAAATCTGATACACTCTGAATCAGTGCCATGGAAAGAACACATCTGTGGTTTGGTCTAGCTATCAGTTGTCTACTTCTAACACTGTCAATAAGGTGATTCATTGTCAACTGTTTTCTTTTGAGCAAGCAGCTGATGCAGGTGTCTACACAGCCTTACTGTACAGTGGAAACGTTTTATCTCTACCTTGCCTATTATTTCATTTTCTCTCCAATAGTTAAAGCAAAACTTACTTAGGGGCATTTCATACCTCAAGATATATCTCTCTCTGAGCTGTACTGGTTTGAGCATTGGCTGATCCAAAGCCACATGTTCCCTGATGTAGCTGGTGACAAAAGTCCAGGAAACCTGGCTGGAGGATCTTCACCTTCTCTAGGGTAGACTCTACAGTGTGGCAGCAGCTGTGGCATACAGTTGCTGAGAAAGTGACATTGAACTTGGTGATATCTTGAGCCTTTTCTCAACAGGGAAAATTTCCAAATAGTAGTACCCTTCAAGTCAAAATGTCAATGATGATGTCACTGTCTTACTGAAGCTACACCCTGAATAACTACATTTATCAACAGTTTATGAAGTTTGTTGTTCAGATACTCTAGAACCATCTCTCTCAAAAAAGCCATTTTAATTTGCTAATTAACAATACAATCTCTCAAAAAAAAAGGTAATTTTAATTTGCTAATTAGCAATAAAATCTAAACAATTGGTATTTTGGCTAGAAAATCATACTTTCACTTATTTCTTTTGCTGATACATTCAAGAGGCAGATATCAGCTGAGTCCAGATTTCCAACTGTGTCATCTATATTTGAAAATCCATACTTACGATCCTTAACAAAAATGAAGGAATCAGGAAGGATCAAAATACATTTATTTAACACCAGTAATACCTGATGATTCCTAGTTAGATTCCTATCACCTGAATAAGGTGATTCCTAGTTAGAAGCTGCATTATATTTCACAGTCAGATGAGGGTTCAAAATACCTGGATAATTTTATAAGAGAAAAACAAACAAACAAAAAACAAATTAGCAGAGTTTCAGTATCTGTTAGAATGTCTTCCTTTTTTGGCAAAAGTTTTCTGAAAACCAATAAAATGTAACTGAGGCAGCCACTGCCTTTTACTGCCATGTTTAGCAATGTTCCACAGTATATTCAGTACAAGAACAGGTAAGATGAAAACCTACCTTTGCTGACAGTCAGTTAAGGTTCTGGCTGGCATAACTATACCAGAAAAACTTCTGGGACAATAGTTCCTCTCCAGATCATCTTAAACACTTCCATAGGGCCTCCTCTTTTCCATTCTATATTTCAAAGGGGATTATGGGAACTAAGAATTTTATTAATTTCTTTTTTATTTACACATGGAAGCAAAATTGTAGAAACTTCCCAAGTTTTTCACTTCTTCCTCTGGACAGATCCCCAGATATCTTATTCCAGTTTATTATTTTTTTACTCTTTAGCTTGTTTTACAGCTACTGTCATTGTCTCCAGAGTGATTTTTCTTAGTAAAATACTGTGATCTGTTGTCAAATTTAGTTTCAAAGGGAAGCCTGTCATGCAGCATGGGCATATTCCATGAAGCTTGTGTGTTTTTCAGGTGATATTAAAATACTTCAAAAAAATATTTGTTTACTGGTCTGTTGTGGGCAAGACTGTGACAGTGATTTGGCTTTTGGTTCTCATCTTCTCTGCTTATTTCTCAATATTTATTTTCCACTAGGTGCTCAGTATCCTTCACACATTTACATCAGTGCAGCAGCATGGCACAGCTGCCTCTGAGCTCCAGTGGCCTGATGAGTTGTTCTAATTTAGTAATACAGACCAGACGATTATTAGTCCTCACATTTTGGGGGATTGAGCTGTGTGTGGTGGAATAACTATGAAATAAACAACCTCACCCTTGTCATGGGTGGGAGGATGAAATTACACCAAACTCATCCTTAGTATATACCCTACTCCAGATAATGCAGGAAGACAACACAGCTAGGAAGACAGCCAAAATTTCCTAATCCAGTAGTTTACGTCAGCTTTTATCATGTTAGTCTTCTATTTACTCTTTTTCTTCAGAAATGTTACAACAGAAAACTGAGGCATTAGACCTTGAACTGTGTTTACAAACAATGAAGCCATTTTCCTTTGGCTCTTCCAGCTACATGGATTCAGTGGGCTCCATTGTGGTTTTAGTGATTGTGTTGACTTGCCATATGTGACAAAGTGAATTTTGGGAAACAACGGCTATAGTTTTGTTTGGTTCTGGGGTGAATATAATTTCAAGGGCAGCACAACAGAGCCTGCCATGGTGAAACCAATGCAAAGTCTGACTTTCTTTGCAATTTGAGAGACTGGTACATCTAAGGGAGGATTAAACCTTTGTGGATATAAAATAAGTTTTTACTTTTTTTTTTCTCTGTTGAAGCTTTCACTTATATTTTCTATGCAAGGATAAATGATAGACCAGTCTTATGAATATTTTTGAGTACACACTAAAGCCCAAAATGTTCTATAAAAAACAACTACCTAAAATGATATCAACTTTGAGGGCATACTCTGCTGCGCAAACAGTTCAATTCATATGAGGACTCATTAATAAGTCATATCCAGGTCTGAAATAAGGAAACAGACCTTGTCTGGTATATAGGCTTTTAAAAAGACAGGGCAAGCCAAAAAAAAAAAAAAAAAAAAAAAAAATAAAAAAAAAAAATCAAGCATGAAACATCTAACATCTGTATTTTATCTCATGTACCAGATGATGAAATGACTTTGGAAGCCAGGAGACACACTAGTGTAAGCTTGATTCACCAAGTGAACACACACCCCTTTCAACTGAATTAGATGTTTTGCAGATTACAATCACATCTTCATTTTGCCTGTTCACTGTAAATACTGCTTCCTAAAAATTCATTTATTCCTTGGTTACATGGTTTAGTCTACCACATACTTCTGAAAAGTACAAAATGAAAAAAATGGGTGTGGAATGAGGTCTGTTTCTGATGCAAACACAAAACGGAACATGTACTTCTTTACATGCAGATAATATGTTCTGTAGTAAATTATGCAGTTAAATAGCAGCTGGTTCTGTTTACTATTACATACCACCCCCAATAATGAGAGCAACCTCCCACAAGCAGCCATTGACCAACTGCATCAATCTTGCATATTTTCCTTTTCCTAAATACAGAGTAAAACAAAAACAGTAAAATGCAACATGCTAGAAGAGTTCTTGTTGAAAGAAAACAGTAACTCAGGCTTCAAAAGGATTATTAAGGTTCTCTGACCTTAATCCAGATATGCAGATATACATATAAAGGTCTCAGAATGGATAAGGAAAAAAATGGAGTGGGGTGGGTAGAAGATAGTAGAGAAATCAGAAACAGAAGAGAAGGGGTCATAGTCTTACAAATGAGAAAATGTTATGACATTTGGAGTGTAGAATTAAAATACCATGGGAAGAGTTAGAAGACCTTTTTAAACATCATCCCAATGTGAAATTTCAGGTTGCTAGAGGCAAGAAAAAATGATTCAGTACCCTATACATTCTTAGGCATTCCGATTTCGTATTCTAGCTATTTGTTTGTAAAATAATGCTATGGTTGTTACAAGATAACTAGATGGTGAGTTAATGTTTATTGCAGCTTGTGATTTACTTCTCAGCACTCCCATAGTTTCCTTAAATTTACAGTTCACATAAGCCTTTGAAATGGGATAGGGCTAGTATTTTATTGCATAAGTATATTGTTTTCATTATGTTTTGTCGTGTCTATGTAATTTTAATTACCTTGTGGATATATGTAACATTTTCTTTGTCTTTTTATTATGGACTGTATCAGTGTTTCAAGGCCAGTGCCATGTGCAGAATAAAATCTAACAAACTAGGTAGCATCTCAGCTGGATCATATTCAAATCACATCACACTACACAGTGTAAAAGTCAGACAGGTCACCTTCTAAAACCACATTATGCATGCACATTTTCTTCTACATTCCTCTCTGCAGCAACTGTGCCATGGTTCTACACTGCAAAAATACTCTCCTTGTAGAACTCAACGTCTTTTTTTAACTAGAAGATAAGAGCATTGCAATTATAAATGTGGACAAGTAGCTACTTTAATAGCAACTTAAAAATATAAGTTTTAAGTCTCCCATTTATCCAGAGAAGAGCATGAACATAAAAGATATAAAATGGAGAAAACAAACCAACTCTTATCCATATGAACAGTTACTGCTTGCACTACCTCTCATTAAATACATTGTCTGTAAAGAGTGGGTAGAGAAAAGAAGATGGACAGTACAGAGAGAATGAATATATCCTAGCAAGAGTCCTTACAATGTAGTTGTGGCTTTAAACAGATTAAAGGATGGACTATAAGCTGTTTCAACTGTGATTATATTTAAAGACATGACTCTTTAGATATGTCCACTTCTCTGGTTTGAGCTCTGGTCTTGAGGTTTTGGAGGGCTTTTTGTGTTGATGTTTTTTTGTTTTGTTTTCTTTTAAATAAGCCTTCAGTTTTCCAGAATAACTACTTCTTTACACACAGACCTAAGTTTTTCAACCTGAATATTTTTGAGAACTTATTTAATCTTTCTTTAAAATCAAATTGAACAATTCTGGGATACAGTTCAAAGTAAAACCACTTCAGTAAAAAGAAGGGGGGAAATGGTGACATTGTATTTAATGGAGCTAGAATTTCACTCATTTTTTTCATTAATTCGGTTTGGAGATCACAGTTAACAACTTACAGCACTAGTTTTCAAGAAACTCTGCCATTGTGTCTTTTATGTCCCGTTTACAAGCTCAAATGAGAAAAGAAAACTATTACAGTTCATCGCCAGTAGGCAGCTGAGCACAACAGAGCCACTTGCTCACTCACCCACAGCTGGGTGAGAGAGAAAATCAGAAAGGAGAAAACTCATGAGTTGGGATAAGGACAGTTTACAAGAAAGACAAAAAAAAAAAAAAAAAAAAAAAAAAAAAAAAAAAAAAAAAAAAAAAGGAAAGAAGGGAAAGGGAAAGGGAAAGGGAAAGGGAAAGGGAGCTCTTCTGGCTGTGTCCCCTCCTAGCTCCTGCTGCATCCCCAACCTCCTCACCAGCAGAGCAGCATGAGAAGCAGAAAAGTCCTTGACTTAGTGTAAGCATTACTCAGTAACAACTGAAATGTTGGTGTGTTGTCATCGCTGTGTTCACCACAAATAAATAAATAAATAAATAAATAAATAAAACAGCACCATACTAGCCAGGACAAAACCAGAAAATATATATATATATATCTGTTTTCTCCCAGTCTTTCAGTTTGATAAGCCCTTGACTAAACTGAATGGGCAAAGCACAATGGTAGCTGCAGCGTTATAGTAAACCATAGCTCAAGTAGTGGCACAGTAAGATGCAGTTTCTCAGTTTCCATAAAGGAATAAGGGAGATTGAGCTGGATATATGTCAAAGTTGTTACTCATTCTGACAAAGGAACAATAATCAATATGACATTGAGTCAGATTCTGGCCTGAATAAAACTAAATAGAAGGTATTTTAGTTTGGAAAACCCAAGACTGTAAACATAAGGATAAAACTAGCTTGGTAGATTTGAAAATGTCATATATTTGCGCCGTTAATAACAAATAAATTTAAAAATGCAGAACAGTATAATAACAGCATATGATGTTTTTTCAGAGTCTACGTCCCATTTTTAGAGTTTGGGTTGTTTGCAATTCTACATCATAGACCAACAACTTCTATATTTAGAAGTTTCATTTGCAAACAACCATAAGAGCTACAGACTGAAAAGAAGTTAAAGGAAGGCTTCTAAGATTCCCAAGTACTTGGTAGCTTTTGGGGGCTGGGCCAGGGAGGTCAAGCAGCTCACAATGAGCTTCCAATACTGTTTGTCCTTCTCTGAGACTTTTATTTGTCCTTATCTTGCTCATGTGTAAGGAACAGTGACAGGTCAGAGTGGATGGCTGAAGTTCCTGAGCTGGCAAATCTTTCTGGTAGCCACCAAACTCTTTCCTTGAAGGAAGGCAATTTTGGCAGTAGTTATTTAATTACTTTTCCTGCTTCATTAGGCAATTTCAATTGTCATACCATTCTGAGTGAATTTTTTGCTGATAAGTGAAAGACTTTTTTAAGCCTAAAAATGTCAACTGAATCTCTCATTTATCACAAGTGCAAAGGCCTAGAAAATATATTTTGCATGACCAATTTTCTTGAAAGCTTTGCAAGGCTGATCTTGGTAAAGCTTGTTCTTGGAAGTAGCATATCTGTGTTTCTACAGAAACCTGTGTTTCTGTAGCAAAATACAAATGTTTTGGAACATTTACTATGCAGGAAAATTTATATTTAATAATTTCTTCTTATTTATTTATTTATTCAATAAATGAAATCCTATTTACAGCCAGTAAGAGCCAGTAAGAACACTGTTACAAGAAAAAACTAATTTCAACTGTCCAGAATAATAAACACATACATTAATAATAACAATTTTATAAAAGGTAGATCAATGAATTCTAAAATTTTCATATTCTACCAGTCGCCCCGCTGGGTCATTTAAGCACTTAATTCGCTGAAAAGCAAAAGCCTGTCCCCTGGCAAAATGTCAGAAGCACAACTGCTTGTATACGTTCCCCTCTGGTGGTGACTAGCACATACTGCAGAAAGCAACAAATGCTGCCATAGAGGGAAATATTAAATGGAAATATAAGGTACTTCACTGAAAAATTATCTTTACTTTTAATTTTAAGGAGTGAAATGTTTTGAAACAGTGAGATAGTTTAAACATTTTTAGTGGTTGTTAAAAAGTTATCTGCTTATCTTTATCTTACTGCTCTTTATTTTCTATATTACAAAAATCTCTCGCCAGGATCGAGGTCCTTTTTGTTATTACAGAATCACAGAATCACAGAATTTCTAGGTTGGAAGAGACCTCAAGATCATCAAGTCCAACCTCTGACCCAACACCAACAGTCCCCACTAAACCGTATCCCTAAGCTCTACATCTAAACATCTTTTAAAGACCTCCAGGGATGGTGACTCCACCACTTCCCTGGGCAGCCCGTTCCAATGTCTAACAACACTTTTGGTAAAGAAGTTCTTCCTAACATCCAACCTAAAACTCCCCTGGTGCAACTTCAGCCCATTCCCCCTCGTCCTGTCACCAGGCACGTGGGAGAACAGACCAACCCCCACCTCGCTACAGCCTCCCTTGAGGTACCTGTAGAGTGCGATAACGTCACCCCTGAGCCTCCTTTTCTCCAGGCTGAACAAGCCCAGCTCCCTCAGCTGCTCCTCGTAGGACTTGTTCTCCAGGCCCCTCACCAGCTTCGTAGCCCTTCTCTGAACTCGCTCAAGCACCTCGATGTCCTTCTAGTAGCGAGGGGCCCAAAACTGAACACAGTACTCGAGGTGCGGCCTCACCAGAGCCGAGTACAGGGGGACAATCACCTCCCTAGCCCTGCTGGCCACACTGTTTCTTATACAGGCCAGGATGCTGTTGGCCTTCTTGGCCACCTGAGCACACTGCTGGCTCATATTTAGCCGACTATCAACCATCACTCCCAGGTCCTTCTCTGCCTGGCAGCTCTCCAACCACTCATCTCCCAGCCTGTAGCTCTGCTTGGGGTTATTGCGCCCCAGGTGCAGGACCCGGCACTTGGCCTTGTTGAACTTCATGCAGTTCACCTCAGCCCATGGGTGCAGCCTATCCAGATCCTCCTGCAGAGCCTTCCTACCCTCGAGCAGATCAACACACGCACCTAACTTGGTGTCATCTGCAAACTTACTGAGGGTGCACTCAATGCCCTCATCCAGATCATCAATGAAGATATTGAAGAGGACCGGCCCCAGCACCGAGCTCTGAGGAACGCCACTAGTGACCAGCCTCCAACTGGACTTGACTCCATTTACCACGACTCTTTGGGCCCGGCCATCCAGCCAGTTTCTAACCCAACGAAGCGTGCGCCAGTCTAAGCCAAGAGCAGCCAGTTTCTTGAGGAGTATGCTGTGGGAAACAGTGTCAAAAGTCTTGCTGAAGTCAAGGCAGACCACATCCACAGCCTTACCCTCATTCACCCAGCGCGTCACTTTGTCATAGAAGGAGATCAGGTTCATCAAGCATGACCTGCCCTTCATAAACCCATGCTGAATGGGCCTGATCACCTGCTTGCCCTGCAAGTGCTGCGTGATGACTCTCAAGATAATCTGCTCCATGAGCTTCCGTGGCACTGAGGTCAAACTGACAGGCCTGTAGTTTCCCAGGTCAGTCCTCCGCCCTTCTTGTAGATGGGTGTCACATTTGCTAGCCACCAGTCAACTGGGATCTCCCCCGATAGCCAGGACTGTTGATAAATGATGGATAGGGGCTTGGCCAGCACCTCTGCCAGTTCTCTCAGTACCCTTGGGTGGATCCCATCCAGCCCCATCGACTTGTGCACATCCAAGAGCCGTACCAGGTCACCAACCATTTCTTCATGGATAGTGAGGGCCACATCCTGCTCTCCATCCCCTTCCACCAGTTCAGGGTACTGGGTATCCAGAGAACAACCAGTACTGCCACTAAAGACTGAGGCGAAGAAGGCATTAAGCACCTCCACCTTTTCCTCATCTCTTGTAACTAAGTTTCCCCCCGCATCCAGTAAAGGATGGAGATTCTCCTTAGTCCTCCTTTTTGTGTTGATGAATTTTAAAACCATTTTTTGCTATCTTTAACGGCAGTAGCCAGATTGAGCTCCAGATGAGCTTTGGCTTTTCTAATTTTGTCCCTGCACAGCCTCGTGATATCCTTATGGTCCTCCATAGTGGCCTGCCCACTTTTCCAAAGATTATAAACCCTCTTTTTTCTTCTAAGCTCAAGCCACAATTCTCTGTTCAGCCAGGCCGGTCTTCTTCCCCGCCAGCTCGTCTTTGGGCACGTGGGGACAGACCGTTCCTGCGCCATTAAGATTTCCCTCTTGAAGAGCGCCCAGCCTTCCTGGACTCCTCTGCCCTTCAGAACCGCCTCCCAAAGGACTCTACCAACCAGTGTCCTCAGCAGCCCAAAGTCAGCCCTCCGAAAGTCCAAAACAGTGGTTTTACTGGTCCCCTTCCTGGCCTTGCCAAGAACAGAGAACTCCACCATTTCATGGTCACTCTGCCCAAGACAGCTCCCGACAATCACATCCTCCACCAGTCCTTCTCTGTTTGTGAAGAGAAGGTCTAGCGGGGCGCCACCCCTGGTAGGCTCACTAACCAGCTGTGTCAGGAAGCTATCTTCCACGCTCTCCAGAAACCTCCTAGACTGCTTTCTCTGGGCTGTGTTGTGCTTCCAGGATATGTCAGGGAAGTTGAAGTCCCCCACGAGAACCAGCACTGACGATTTCGCAACTTCTGTCAGCTGCCTGTAGAACTCCTCATCCGTCTCCTCGTCCTGGTTCGGCGGTCTGTAACAGACCCCGACCAGGATGCTAGCCTTGTTGGCCCCGCCGATCCTAACCCAAAGGGACTCGACCTTGTCATGCCCAGCCTCGAGTTCTACAACATCGAAAGACTCTCTAATATAGAAAGCCACTCCACCACCTGTGCTGCCTGTCCCTTCTGAAGAGTTTATAGCCAGTCATTGCAGCACTCCAGTCATGAGAGTGGTCCCACCATGTCTCCGTGATGGCAACCAAGTCATAGCCTGCCTGCTGCACAATGGCTTCCAGCTCCTCCTGTTTGTTACCCATGCTGCTTGCATTGGTGTAGAGGCACTTCACCTGGGCCATTGCCTTATCCCCCTGCCTTGCTATTGTTCCCCCTGGCACAGCTCCAACAATCCTTGCTTCAGCCCCATCCCCCTTCTTACCTAGTTTAAAGCCCTATCAATGAGCCCTGCCAGCTCCTGGCCCAGGATCCGTTTTCCCCTAAAAGATAGGGACCCGTCTGTGGCCATCAGGCCAGGTGTCGAGTAAAGCGCCCCATGGTCGAAAAACCCAAGGTTTTTGTGTTGGCACCAGCCCCTGAGCCACGTGTTTAACAGGTGGGCTTTTCGTGTCCTCTCTGTACCCCTCCCTGCCACTGTAGGGATGGACGTAAACACCACCTGCACTCCCGCTCCATCCACTAACCGTCCCAGTCCCCTAAAGTCTCGTTTGATAGCCCTCAGGCTTCTCTCTTCAATGTCATCACTACCTGCCTGGACTATCAAAAGAGGATAATAGTCAGAGGGGTGAACCAGGTTGGGAAGCTTCCTGGCAACGTCCCTGACCCTGGCCCCAGGGAGGCAGCAGACTTCCCTACAGGTAGGGTCAGGCCGACAAATAGGGCCCTCTGTTCCCCTGAGAATAGAGTCTCCCACAACAATCACCCTTCTGTCTTTCTTGGTGGAAGCAGTCCTGAGGCGTGGAGTCGACCTCCTCGCCCTAGTCATCCTCCTGGGTACACTTGCTACCTTTTCACTGGCAACACATTAGTGATATTTCTGGCTTACTTCTTACTGCACATAACTGGTACTAAATTCCAGCACTTAAAATTGCCCAGTAGGGATTTTCAAAGAAATAAAACATAAGCCATAGTAAGGTAGTTGGATGTAAAGCTGTTGAGGAGGGAAATGAAAATTTGTATTTGCTGCATATTTAGAAAACATCATTGACACTTTCAGTGGAAAAATATTGAAGGTTTATCAAAGTGACTGATAGAGCAGCACATGATACAGAACTGCTTGCAGGCAGCAGGAACAGAGGGTCAGCCACAGTTTTAGAGGCAAACTGAAAGACATCAACTAAAAGCTACAAGCCTGTTCAATACATCATCAATTAAGCAATGTTCTGTTTCAAAGATTGGTAAAAGTTTCTGAAAACAAAAGATTTTAGACATACAAGTCAGTAGGAAACCTCTTGCAAGAGCAGAAAATGGGCAAAGTTTTGCATCCATAAAAATAGGAGAATAGAAAACCTATATACTTGGTAATGACTTTTTCAGTAATTGAGGAAAAAACTCAAGGAAGCTAGGGAATAGTCTCTTTCACTGAGATAGCCATGGTCAGCTCATTTAGCAGTGCAGCTTTCAATAATAACAATTATCATTACTATTCTTGTTACTGTTTCTCCTTTTGTTCTGTGCCATGCTATTATGCACATGCCCAATTTTCTACCAAGTGGCTCTCTGCTGAGTAAAACTCTCAGTGTTTCCCCTTGTAGGAAGGGGATCTACATATGACTCCATTTTTCCTCTCTCTTCCTTTTAACCTAAGCATTTGCTTTTATGAATTTTATTCAAAATGTCAGCATTTAAAATTATTTTGTCATGACAGTCAGAACAAAAAAAGTGAGTGCTATGTTATACACTTTTAAGGGATACTGTCAACCAGCTCATCAACTTATAGAAATCATATGTATTTAATTGGCAGGATGAGCTGGGTGTGATGAGGTGCTAAGCTCAGTCTGCTCTTTCTACTATTTTTGATTTCCAGCAAAATTAAAAGGTTACTGTCTTCTGTCCACTGGCCCACTATTAATTTTTCACTGAACATTCATTATCCCTTTGTTATGTCTGCTTGGATCAAAGTACAGAATTGCACAGTGAGACCTATCATATTCCACAAAAAACTTTATGTGTATTTAGTACAATCCTCAAATCTCATTGGCATTGAATAAAGTATATTTAAAGCATAACCAAGGTCTTAGCTTCCCACAGGCATAAAAATTCAATTTGTCACACAGCCAGAGTCTTTCTTTTAGAGGGAAGTAGGAGGCAATAGCACTGGGCAGAATGATTTTACCAATTATCTTTCCAAATATTGATATTGCTCCCTTTCCTTCACAGAGTTTTCTCCCTTAGATACAAAGTGAGGGTGTTCAGCAACCAGCTAGTAGAAAGTCTCCATGAAAATACCTTGCTACAAGTCCCAGAAATTTACATACTTTCCTTCTCTTCCTGCTCATAGTCTTTTTGGATTACAGATCAGAAACTGATTTTGGAGCACTACTCTGAAACTAATAACATTAAGCTAAATTGTTGTCCTTGTTTGCTGTGAGTAGTTCAGAACAGTGTTTTAATGAATCTTGGGATAATATTTATGTTTTAGTCTATTACAATTCCTATTTTATTGTTTAAGAGTGTGGAGCTGAACACAATCATCAATTTGTCCAAGTTAGAGAATTCCAAAAACTCAAACATACATTGTAAATTCAACTTAGGAAAAGCCCTTCCAAGGAGAGGATTCCCTCCCTGATTAACAACAACAACAGAAAAAAAACAAAAAATGTTGTAAGTCTGTCAAAACCAGAACTTTTATTCTTTTCATTCCAGATGAAAATAAACAGTTACAATCTTGTGATCCTTCATGCAGGACCTGTGAAAAATCTGCTAAAGTGTGTACTTCTTGTCCAGAAGGTAAGAGACTTCCTCTTCTTTGGGCTTTGCAAGAGGTTAAAATATTTTGTATCTTACACACTTCAAGGGAATATTTTCATTCATTGTCATTCATTCAATGGGAGCTTAAAGCATAGGTAATCAGATAATCAGCAGCTGAAGTTAAGCATCAGCTAAGAAACAAGCACATTCCTTTAGAAATAATGGGGAAAAAAAAAAAAAAAAAAAAAAAGTGAAGTGGAAGTTTTACCTATTCTCTTTTTTTCATATTGTTGTAGACATGATGCAGGAATTACTGAACAGGGAGTTATTCAGGAAGATGTACTAGATAATCCTGATGATTCTTCCTAACCTTAAATTTCAGTGAAGGATGAGCAAGATACTTTGGGAAATGGCTTAAAGAATGTTTTATTCATCTTTTTAGGCAACAAAACTTCAAACTTCCAGGAAGATGAAAGTATTCTTTATCGACATCCAAGACAGAATCTTCTGGGTATAGTTCTAACTGGTGTTTTTCCCCACCTGGTTTGCTCTTTTGTCAGGAAATTTTCTTATCCATGACATGTGTGTCTCTCAGTGCCCTCAACAAACTTTTGCCAATGTTGAAAGTGGAAAGTGCGAGATGTGCATGGACAGTTGCGAGGTGTGCTCCGACCTCTGGCACTGCCAGAAGTGTCAGGCTGAACACGACCAGCCCTTCTTTCTCCACAAAGGCAGATGCTTTCAGGAATGCCCTGAGTAAGTAGCTGCTGTCATGACTGCTCCTTATTTCCTCACTGTGCTGCTTCTCATCATAGCTTAGATCCGTTATAAAGCTTTCAAGGGAGAGCTTAATGTAACCTTACCTACAAGAGACTACCACAAGGTAAAAGTAATTTTCAGCTTGCTTGAGTAAACAGCATTTTCTATGGTTTAGAGGAGAAGTGAAAACTCCAAAGTAAAACTATATAAGAAATCCTGTGACAGATAGTTCCACTGACTTCAATTAGGCCACAGTGCTTTCAGCTATACTTTGAGGTGACTGGCAGTAAGCCTCTAGTTCTCCTAACCAGTCCTTTTCTCTGAGTATGGGTGTGAACCCACAGGGTGGATGTCTCAGAATCCTGATATGGAAATATAGTGCCTAATGAGGGATGTCACTCCTTAGCTTGCATCCCTTTACTTTTTCCTCTAACAAATTAAATTCAAAAAGATTCCCATTTGATTGCAATGGGAGATCAGGCATTTGACTATATCAGGTTCTCCTAGTGTCTGTGATTTCATTGTCAGCACTTTCATTGTCAGCATTCATCACACCTAAATATATACATAAAAACTGTGCTATGCAGTATGAAGATCTTGCTTGGTTAATTTTTCTCTTAAGAAAAGTGTACAGCTTCTGCTTTTCTTATAACCAAAACAAATTCTGTGGCAGTTCTTTCCTGCTAATTTTATCACGTAAGTCAATAAGGGCCACTGAAGCAGATTCTGACCATCGTGCTTCAGGGCAAATGCAAAGTAGCTACACTAAAATCTACTCTAGCCCAATATATATATATATATAAAACAAAAACTCTGTCAAAAAATCAAAGTAATGTTTTGGTGGCAATAAGTTTGTTTTCAGTATTCATTCACTACTTTTATCCCACACAGTTTCAGTATAACACTATTAAACCTTTTCATATATCATCACTCTTTTCAGTTGCTATTACCGCCTTTTTTTTCCAGATTCCAGCTATAAATAATGTCTTTCCAGGCATCATTCAGCAAAGTTTACTAGACTTAAACTCTGATTTCAGCCTCTGACAAAGTTATTCTGGCTTAACTACTCTCCACTGGGGCAGAGGATTAAGGAAGTATTTTTTTTTAGTGTTTGTTTGGAACTTTGAGCATATTGTAGGGGATGGAAAGGGTTGACTTACTGCACTTATAATTTCTGACAGAGGATGTTGAAAGATTGAGCTAGAAGTGTACTTGAGACCGGAACAATAGAAGAGGCTGAGAAATAGTTGCAGAATTATGAAAAAGGTCAGGAGTAAGAAATAATAATAATAATAAAAAAATAAAAATAAAAAGAAGTAAGATAAGAATAGATGGCAGGAACAGCTCTTCTGTTTTTTCTCTAGCCTTTCTCCTAACACATTTCCCCAGCCTGTCTTTGGAAAAGCCACAAGTCACCTCTGGAAAGGAGAAGACTTTCTTCCCACCTTCTCCCCCGCAGCCAGGGCTATTAATGTGAAATATATGTTCTACATCCTAAGTCAACTTCTTCTGTATTTTTAATCAATGTCTGTATACATATGGATTAACAATCATCTGAAAGCACAGACTTGCTTCTCTCTATATCTTTTAGCATTTTGATTTTGAAGGTGTAGGCAGATTGGATTGCATCCAGCCTTTTCTTTTATCCCTCTTCTCCTAAAACATGGGCCTACTTTCTTGTTAAGTCTTCTTTATGGCTAATTGTCCCAACATGGGTTGTCTACAGCAGCTCTCACACCACCAATGCCATCAAAAGTCTTCCCTCTTCCCTGTCTCCAGCTTGCTGCCACCAAATACAGGTGTTTCTTAGACATTATGGTTTTGTTGGTTTTGTTTGTTTGTTTATTTTTTCTTGGGGCAAACCAAGAAAACAGTGGGAAAGGAAGTCCATCATCCCTTAGAGTATGTACAAAATGAAGTTAAGGCTTCCCTTCATGGTACTAATATGTGTGTTTTCAGCTTGCAGTCATAAGGGATGTAATTGAGTAGAGAACAGGCAACTGGCTTGAGAAACCTGTTTGATCCACTGAAATGAGTGTGCTGGGAATGTCACATAATCTCACATATGCTTATGATTATTAAAGTCTGGACTGTTTGATAAATGTACACTGACCAACACTGTTTTGTGATTGTTTTCACTCAACAGGGGATACTTTAATGATTCTGGGACTTGCAAGGAATGCAGTGAATCCTGTAAGACATGTGTGGGAAATGCCACCAAATGTCAGTCCTGTAAAAGTCCTTTGCTTCTGGAGCAATGGGAATGTAAACCTACCTGTTCAGAGAGACATTTTGCCTTTGATGGAATCTGTAAACACTGCCCCGAAATGTGTCAGGAGTGTATTCACAGTGAAACATGCAAAGGTATTACAAAGAATTGTTTGTGACTTGGCTTAAATCTCTAGATCTGTCTAGAAGCAGACTGATAGAAACACAGACCTAACAAAGTATCTGTAAGATTTTTATTTTTTTTTTTTTAAAAAAAAAAAGAGTTGTTTTTTCACATCACTTTCCCTGCTCCTGTTGTTCATCAGAGATTTATATTTTTTGATGCTGATTTAGTGTATTCATGCCTAAATACTTACATACACACATAAACCACAGTGAAATAAGAATGTTTCTTTCCTAAATTGGTTGAACATTAAATCTCTTTGCCATTTTTGCAAATGACTACTTATGATGGAGAATTAAACTTCTCTAATGAAACCTATCTAGTAATGCATGGTTAGGAAAAGCTTTGATATACTGGTGGATCTTAGTCCATACACAAAAATTTCCAGGACAGTTAATATTGAGCAACAATTCTGGAAACATAAACATGGAAGGAAAATAAAAATATAAAC
Organism: Heteronetta atricapilla; assembly: GCA_011075105.1. NCBI lineage: Eukaryota > Metazoa > Chordata > Aves > Anseriformes > Anatidae > Heteronetta > Heteronetta atricapilla. Next base: position 37,780,653 of record CM021763.1, on the reverse strand, counting down.
AACATTATTAAATCAAGTACTCATAATAATATTAGCAGCTGAACCCAAGCTTTATGCAAAGCCAAACTTCCGGGTTAACTATTCCAGCCCGATTCATATTTTAACAACAAAAAGCAAAACAAAACAAAACAAAACAAATTCAGATATGGACATCCCTGATTTCACAGGAAGTTAATAATACAGATATAGTATTGCAGCAGATGTCCACATCTGTACATAGTAGCAGCATGGTTTGGTTAATATGAGCAAAGCCAAGCAGCTGACTTGGCTTCTCAGACCCTTAATGTTACACAGAAGATACTTCATGAAGACTGTGCCATGATGGGCAAGTTGGAGGTGAAGAGTTAGAAGAGAAAACACTACCTTCCAAACTGTCCACTTATCTCCTGTTGTGACATGCACTGCAGGGTTTGGGTTTTCCTAGGATTTCTCCACTGAAGTCAGAATTACCTGCCCTTTTTCTTACCTGATGTTTGTTGTTCTCTGTAGAATGCATGGATGAGTTCCTCCTGCATGAAGGGAATTGTGTGGAGGACTGCCCTTCCCACTTCTATGCTGAAGACAAACACTGCTTTCCCTGCCATGAAGACTGCAAGGATTGTGATGGACCAGACTCAGATGACTGCATTGAGTGTGCCATCAGCTACTTTGTCCTCTACGGTGGCATGTGTTTTGAAAACTGCCCCGAAGGGACTTATTATGAAAAAGAGACAGAAGACTGTCAAGGTTGGCAGCTGTTGTTTTCTCCAGAATGGCACTGAGATACAAGTAGACTGGCTAAAGATGATTCCTAAAGGACCTGAGAGTGATGGCTATGGCTGTCAGTGTCCGGGAAATTGAGGGGATAGCAAAGGCAGGGGGAAAAAAAAAAAATAGCTTAGAAAATCAGCAAAAAATAAGAGAAAATCCAGAGAGGGAGATATCAAAGCTAGATGTGTTCAATGTTACCAGCAACTAAGCAACTATTCTGATAAAATGCTGAGTATAGTTGGAGATGGTATGTTGCAAACCACTGCTCAGCAAGAGCAGTGCCAGTGCAAAAGGAAACCTGAAGAACTAACTGGCTGCATAAGTCTGAAAATGACAAATGGTTTGACTATATAGGAGCAGATGTTTCTCTCTATTTCCTTCAGCCTCTCACCCTCAGATGAAGGCTGCTCCTTGCAAACTTTAAGTTGAAATAATAATTTGAAAATGTAACAAGAAATGGTAACTTTCCTACTGTTTGTCCCTTCCAGCATGCAATAGGACATGCCAGACTTGTTTGTCTTCCACTGCCTGCCTTACTTGCAGAAATGGCCTGAACCTGAGCCACAATGGGCACTGTGTGGCATCTGGATACTGTTCTCATACCGAGTACTATGACCAGAAAACTCAGACCTGCAAGCTTTGTCATATGAAATGCTTTCGTTGCTCAGGACCAACTGAACACCAGTGTCTTGGCTGTGCAAATAACCGCTATCTTCTCAGTAAGTGTCTTGATCCTCCTTCTAGACTTCATTCTACACCAAGAACATTAAATAAACAAGTTTCCATCACATTCATGAAATATGTAGGACAGCTTCAGACAATCTACACATTTCAAAGTTGTCTTGACAAGTAGATGACTTGTGCAGTGACAACTACTTTTCGAAGGGCCACCTGGAAACTCTTCAAGAGACTGGGAAAATTGTCATTCTGGCCTCTGCCACTCACTGGGGCCAAAGGAAGTCTAAGTAGCAGCAAAGCCCACAGTTAAACAACACATTTTTTTTTATTCACTCCATATTTACTGTCACTCTTTCTTCTTAGAAGGGAATTAAAAAGTCCAGATGGACAAATTCATAACTTTTTTTTTTTTTTTTTTGGTAAGCTCACAATTATCATATCAGCTTGTTTAACCCCTGTAGATACCTGATGAGCAAAGAAATAATTAAACAGAACTGTTAAAAATTTGTCCCTGGATCACTAGAACAGTCTCTATAGGATGGCTGAGATACAAAACTACTTTCTTTTTCTGAGTTTGGGGGGAAAAGACTTACTGTTTCAGGAACAAATTGGTAAAAAGTATAAGATACCAGAACTTAAGCTTCACTTCTTTGCATATTTTTTTTTTTAAAAGCAAAGAAAAAAATGTGAGGAAAACTAATTAAAATGATCTTTCATGCAGGAAAATTCTAAAGAAATCTTGAATTGAAGATGACTCTAAGCTGAGTCTAATCTGGTGCAGATTTTGCATTCTTAAATTTCTGAGATCTTCCATCAGACATATTTTTCTGTGAACACACTCAACAGCTTTATACCATTGCTATTGATAAAGCTAATGGAAATACCTAAATAAACAATGTAGAGTGTACAAAGATATGGAGAGAAAGAAAGAGAGAGAGAGAAAGAAAAAGAAAGAAAGAAAGAAAGAAAGAAAGAAAGAAAGAAAGAAAGAAAGAAAGAAAGAAAGAAAAAGAAAGAAAGAAAGAATGTTAGGAAGCACGTTTCTTTGCTCACTTATAAACTAAGCAGCAAAATTATGAAGAGAAGCTAGAAAATTAGTAATCACATCTCTCTTAGCATAGTGCACTTGCACTTATTTTAATCAGCCCTAATTTCTCATCCCAGATTTGTATCCTGATAATGATTCTCTGATACCTCAGTGAAACAATGAGTTGTGCCTGGTACATTTGGCAGTATTGAAGGCATTCCTATAACACAAAGCAGCTTTTACACACAAGTGTAAAGACCAATGAACAAATGTCACTAAATCTCAGAGTTACCATCAGATTAATCATATACACAGAATTCAATTAGTCTGACACTTAAGACTAAAAAAAACAGGGAAAATGGTTATGCCAATAGCAAGTTTCTTCACTATTATTTCTTCTTTTTCATATTCTGAACAAAATCACAGCTGTTCATTATTATGATTATCTTGGCTAAAGATAAGTAATTTTCTGTTCTGAAGAGCCTGCTAATTTACACAAAGCACAGAAATGAGGATGAACTGACAAGGCTTAGAAGAACAAAAAATTGTTACAATGTCCCAGCGTCCCCTTTTCTTGCTCTCATACAAGTGCTAAGAGCATGTCCTGCTAGAGAGTTTGCTTCTAGCAGAGCTGTAAGTTAATTCATACCAACAAATGTTGAATATGACCTGATATTTTGCATTGCTGTCTGTGCAGATACAACCTGTGTTGAAACGTGCCCAGATGGATATTATGCTGACAGTGACGAGGGACGGTGTTCCCCTTGCCATGGTGCCTGTGCCACCTGCAGTGGAAAACACAGCTCGCAGTGCCTTTCCTGCAAACCAGGCTGGTACAGACAAGGAAAAGGATGTGTAAACCAATGTCCATCGGGGTAAGGTCCTAGATCTAGAGCTACTTCACAGAGACTACTTAGAGAAATTAGATCATTCTGCCCTATTCTATTTTAGAGTCACATAGAAATGAATTACATTTCTGGGTGAAAATTACTTACATTGTACCAGTACAGAGGTGGTAGAGAACGTCCGCTCGCAGCTTAAAACTAGAAAATTTGTTACTAAATTGGGAGCAGCATGACCCGATGTGGGCATTCTCACACTCTGAGGATGCTCTGAGGTTATACAGAACTGTATAACAGTGTGAAGCAGAATAAATAAGCTAAATCCCCTCAAGTCAGCTTGAGCAGAGTAAGAAGTGCAACTTGCTTTAGGCATGCTTGCAGGCTCCACTTAACCTGGATGAGATTACTTTTGCATTAAGTAAATGCTTAATAGATTATAATTAAACAAGGATTAAAATATCTTTTAACTGAGGATTCAAAATTCTAGGTAGTAACCTCCTTAATATGAATCCATTTAATTAAATTCTTCGAGCTCTTGTGGCTATGTCACAAAAATTCAAACCTGGAACATGGAGTTATGATTTGTGGCTCAGGTCCATTTCGTTCTGCAGTAAGTACAATCATGCTGGCTGTTAAATTCAGTTATCATTCCACTAAATTTGAAGTCTGTAATGATTATCTCAACACAGCCACGGTGCAGCTATTCCTCCTTTTCCTTTGACTGCGTAGCTTCAGTGAACCAACTGTTGGTATTGTCTCGCTAAGCCTGTTTGTTGAGTTGATCTGTCTGATCTGTTTCAGCTATTTTGCACAAAACTCCACTGGATCATGTGAGCGATGCCACAAGGGCTGTAAGGAGTGTATGGGGCCTCAACAGACAGACTGCCTTTTCTGTGATACATATTTCTACCTGTTGCGCTCCAAGAACCAATGTGTTAGCTCTTGTCCTGAATATTACTATGAAAACAAGGATGACAATATCTGTGAAAGATGCCATCCATTCTGTCAAACTTGTACAGGTAAAAACACACATTCTGCTTTGACAAAAAAGGGATTATCAAAACCACTGCCAAGGATTATCAAGGCACCTGCCATTGCTTTTCTTTTTCTCCCTCTGCTCCAAGAATTAGAAACATGTCATGCAGAGGCTTGCCATGCATAGACCTACCAACACCTCAATGATCTCAGTAGCTGTAGCGGGCAGCAAAGCCCTCTGCAGGGGCTGCTGGCTTCCCCCAGGCCCCAGGGTCACTCACTTTGTTGCCACCTTACCTTTAAAGTATTGATTCACTGAGATCAAAGCAAGGATATGAATTCCCACCAAGCTCCCTACAGGGCTGCCTGCAGGCACAGAGTGCAAGCGTGAAAGCAGACACACGATGGGAGGGCTGGGACTGAGTCCCCAGCAAAGGGAAACAAACCGACAACAATGATTAAGTATTAAGTCAGCCAAGCCTCTCTCAAAGATGCTCATCCACTTCAAAATAAAAGGGCTCTGTTGCATACAGAGCTAGGCCCTCCCTGTTTCTTGCACAAACACTGAATAATATCTCACTCTTTGAGCTAACCTACTGTGTGTTACTCTGTGAAAGCCAAGTAATTTAAATCTAACCACAGACTTTTACAGGCTGTAAAGGAATTAGAAGAAAATCAAAAGCTAGCAACACTTAAAATAAGAATAAGGCCATAAAGCATATCTTTTCACTGCTAGGGTGAAAAAAAAGCAGTGTGATGCCTGCTGTTTTTAATACGGTTAAGTATTTTTCAAACGTTACTTTGGGAGACCATCTGTTTTGCTCTGTGACACACTTACAAATTCAGTCTCTTCTTTTCCCTAAATTATACTACATCAGATTCAAAACAGGGCAGCATTAATCATGTTGGACCCACTTGTTGTACTACTCTACATGAGTATCATCAGATGACAGCTAGCATGTGCCACTCTGCAGCTCAGACTACACCATACTGCAACATATAAAAATTGTTTTGGATAGTGGATCACTTGGATAGCACAGATGGCTAACTGCAACCTAACAATATTTAAAACTGTGGAAATAACTCCAAGAGTAAAGCCACCTTCAAGAACTATCAAAGTGCAACTGCATAACAACATTATAAGAAATAACAGAAATAGTTTGGCTCAGACTTTGGACAAAAATACTGTCATGTTAATTTCCGGACTACTTCCAGTCATTGATTTTTACTTTATTCATGATAAATGTTACAGAAAAGATTTTCTATTGTAATTAAAGAGACACTAAGATTAAAAAAATAATAATAAAAAAAATAAAAATAAAAAAAAGCCTATCCTTCTAAACAACAGACATTAGATGTTCTGAAATGCATCTGGGTCATGGAAGGTTGCTAGGTTGCTAACTTCACTTGTTTAGCTTCTGCTGACAAGAACTACTAGTGTTTACATTTTCTTCCTTTCAGACAGTGGCAGAAAACATTTAGTTGCAGGGAACTGGACACATGCATTTTAATATGTGAATCTTAACATAAGAAAAAACATTCACTTCAGTGTTTCACAGAAACACTACAGGCAGCATCTGCTTTCAAAAAGACTCACAAAAGACACACAAAGTGCATGTGATGATGTTTTTGCACCTATGAACTTTTTTCCTATGCAACTAAAAATTTTATTTTGCTATTTAAACATAAATGTACTTTGATTCATTGTGGTTTGAAAAGGGCTAGCTAGCAGGCTTAATACTTACTGGATTTACAAAGAGCATTTGGCTAACATTTCCCACAACTTTACTTTAGAACACTCATCTAATTGATCCTACTGAGCACCTGAGCTTCCCTGTAAAACTGATTTCCTAGTCATCTTTTCATGCATATCAAAACACGTAAGAAAAATACACTTCAAGCACTAGGTCTAAGCTCTTTAATAGGATTTTAATACCACCATCTTCAAACTGTACTCCCTACTGCTGATCTTTAAGATGACAAGTATCCCTTTTCTTTGGTGGTGGTGGTGGTAAGAATATTTTTAAAATAAAGTTAGATTACAGTATTTCCTGGACTAATAGTGTTGGTTTATTTTCCTTTCTAGGGAAGGAAGCGTTCAGCTGCACATCTTGTGTATGGAGCTACAGTTTGTTAGGTGGAATGTGCAACTCAGACTGTTTTGTAGGTCGCTACAAAGTTGAAGATGCATCAGGACAAGAGGTAATATTTGTAGGCATTGTTTCCTGTGATTAGCATGCTGAACTGCAACTTCTGAACACAACACAAACACAGAATGTTATTCCCTGAATTTTCAAGGCTTCTTTCCTTTAAGTATGCTTACTTTTTTTCTTCTGTTGATACGGGAAGTATTGTTTCTCTTCTGGTTTCTTTCTACTATAGAGTAATTCTCTACCAGTAAATACAAAGATACTACTTTGCCAATGATGATACCAAAGCTAGGTGAACAAAATCAGCTACATTTGTAATAGAGCATTTATTTTCTTCAAATATAACTGAGACTTCCCTGGGGGTTTCTGCTGCTCTGCTTGTAAGACATCATATCACATTCCTGATTGACAACACTGCTAGTAGAAATCTCTACTGAAAAGAGAGGCTGAAGTTGACAGACCTGTATGTTTAGCAGAGTAGGACCATGGCTAGGTTTGAGTCTGTGCCACAAGTCTGGGAACTCCTGCTTCAGGCTTCTACACCAACTACCTTCCAGAGTTGTTTATTCATGAATATAGCAACATGGCAAGCCAGCTGGCCTGAGATGCTGCATACTCTGAAGTCTCTGGCCTGAAATTTCCTGTAGCAGAACTGCTGCATAACTGTGAACCTGAAATAACATCCTAAGAGCTGAAGACCACAGAAGTCCACAGTTTTTGAAAGGGCTTTGACTCTCCAGACCTACTGCTATGACCCCACATCTTGTCCAAGCTCTTAGATTGAGGACAAGCAGCCCTCTGTCGCACACAGAGATCAAGACTAATGAAAGGTTATTGGTGTTTCCATATCCTCATACTGAGTATATGATCCTGGCCTCAAGTCAGAAAACCAGCTAATTTTTCCCAGTAGGCCAGGAAATGCACACACTGGAAGCCCTGAATTACCTGACCTCACAGCTTACTGACAAGTAGGTATGACAGTGACAAGCTCCAGTTGTCTTTGTACATGGAGGTTCCCAGAAGCCACTCTGGAATTTGAGAAGAGTTTCTGAATCTAAGATGTTTCTGTGAAACAGAACCAATGCCATCTAATAAAAATTTGCTTTGCTAGAAGTTTTCCACCCAGCTTTATTTCTTATTTCTGCTCTTTCCCATGCTGCAAAAGGAATTTATTCTCTCATTACTCCCCACCTCTCATCCCCTTGAATATTTTGTTTGGTTTGTCTCATCTCAGTTACTTTTAATTATATTCTTAAATACTGTTCTTGAAGGGTACTTTAAAATCATTAGTGTCAAAGAACCACAAATCTGCCAGTATGGGTCTAGCAAAACAAAAATACGTTCTGACCAGAAAGGTTATAGTCCAAATGAATTTTAGTTAGCTGCCTAGCTAGGTCAGATCCCTAGCTAAGCTCCTACAAAACTTCATCCCTCTCCCTACAAGCAGGTCACTGAGAACCTAGGAGGTAGGAACCAAATTTCAATTTTCCTACTCCCTACACAATTTTACAATTGACACCCCTGGTGTCCAGACGTGACCACCCAGACAGTGAATGACAGCACAGAGCTGTCAGGTGAGGTCCAAGGGAGCCGAAAATAATGGTGCGTTGCTTGTGTTCTGTGTCTGAAGGAGGATGAGCCCAAGTGTGAGAGCTGTGACAGCACATGCACAGAGTGCAAGGGACCCGGGCCTCTCAACTGCACCATCTGCCCAGCCGGCACACAGCTCTACCTTGAGCAAGGCCGCTGCCTGCCCTGCTGCAGGGACCCCGACCCAGAAGCCATCCCAGAGTGCTGTGACTGCAGCGAAACACAAGGTAGGACCATCCCGAAGGGCAGCCATGCTGCTCGTGTGCTTAATTTGGACGTTTAGAAATGGAAAAAAATAAAATAAAATTAGACTGATGTTTAGAAATGAAAAGTGGAAAACAGCAAAAATGCACTGGTGAGCTGCAACTACCTGATGTATTTCTACTTCTCCATCACTAGAATACAAATGCTTTACCCAAATAACAACAATTGCAACTGATGTGGGACTTACTCTTATCTATTGTGCCAAATGGCCAAGCATTTCATAAAACGGTTGACTGGGACATGCTTCTTTCAGTTGATAGCAAACTGCATGGACCCAGTCTAAGCTCATCGTGCCAAAATTACACTGTTGACTTCTAAATAGCTACAGCATTTCATACAAGGGACAACCTGTAGGCTGGGAAAATGTTTTTATTAGACCAAACCAATGCAATTTTGAAAAACACTCAGGGCACACAACTTGTCATTAAATCACCCTAGCTGCCAGAAAGTTAAGAAATATAAAGGTAATGGGGATGCTATGTTTCTTGCCTAGGCTCAGGGAGTATGTTTGTGTTTGTGTTTCTGCTTCTTTCTGATTACTCCTAATCTAATAAAGAAATGTAGCTGTCCCAACAGCCTTGCTTACCTCCTCATACCATCACAGCTAGAAGAACATAGTTGTGGTACTGAAAATGTAAGGTATTTACCCAAACACATCTTAAAATGTAAGCAGGCATAAATGTTGTACTGGGTCTTTTAAAAGAGATACCCAACCCCACCCTCTGTTACACACATACAAACACAACTTCATTTACTCTTTTTTATTTTATTGCTGTTATCAGATGATTGTGTATTGCGGACCACTCGACCACCAGCAAGCAAAAGCAAAAGCAAAACCTCTTTCTTTGTCATTACGTCAGTTTTGCTTCTCATCATTGGAGCCATTATAGTCATCTGGAGAAAATCAAAATCCGAAAGACAAGCTGCCAAGAAAGGTGGATATGAGAAGCTGACAAATCACTCCAAAGTCCTTCCTTCCTACATGAGCAACTACCGTGAGACCACGAGCTATCAGGAAGATCAAGTGATTGAATACAGAGATCGAGATGTTGAAGATGATGATGAAGATGATATTGTATATATGGGCCAGGATGGCACAGTGTATCACAAATTTAAATATGGACTTTTGGAGGACGATGAAGAAGATGAGCTCGAATATGATGATGAAAGTTATTCGTTTAGATAACTCTCCACTAACTTACAGATTTTCTGCTCTGCTCTGCTGCCTTTCCTATTAAATTACGGCATTTTAGTTAAGTATGTTTAGTTACTCCTTTTCATGCTGATCTTAAGACTTTAGCTTACAATTACTGTGAGAGCAGAATGATTTCTAAAAACATTTTTTCCTGAAGCTTTACAGATATTCTTGTTAGGCTTTTAAGTAACACTCCAGATGTAGGCTGGTGAGGAGATTACATTTATGTGCATTTGCGTGGACAGCAAATTCTTTCCCGATGTGTATATGTGCGCATCACAACAAACACCCATCCAAACTCCACATACACACTTTCTGCAAACTTTGCCACCCTCTACTAAAAATGTGCAGACATAAACAAGATAGTTTTATTTATCCCCATGACAAATGTCACTGTGGTAGGGTGCCAGTAGTTTACTATATTGTGATTATAGTTGTGTAGCAATTTGTAATAGCATATCCAAGTTTCCTGATTTTAGCCAGATTCTCATTGCTATTATCATCTGGTACATCTGCACTGCTCAAAGCCAACACGTTTCTCCTTATAATCTTGGAACATACTTCCCAGTGAAATTGTGCATCTGTAACATGATCTTTAAGACTTGCAGTTGTGACTACTACAGCTAACTCCACTGCAGTCACAGTTTGTATGAGAAATATATATATATTTATATATCAACCTCTGATTATCTTTATTACAGTGTTTGTTAAATAATCTTTCATTGTACACACAGGCTTCTCAGTTTACTGAAGAGGGAAATATGGTCTATAAGCACAGACAAAATAGGATTCCTTCTGTCTTTCAACTACCTTCTCAGCTACAAGAGATTTAAACTGTTTATTCAAGAAACTTTTCCATTTCTGCTGTAAATGTCTCAAGGACGGTCAGACAATGGCAAAGGGGATAATTTGTCATAATTTAGAAATGTAATTTAAAGGAACATAGCAATGTGATTTTTTTTTCAATCACTACAGAAATGTGATGCATTGTACTAAAGGATGCTCTTCACAGCCCTTTACTGTGAAAGAATAAATTATTTGCACAAAACCATCTTGAAAATGCTGTTATTTGTCAAGTTTCTCTCTCTCAGCTCCATTAGACTTCCAGTAAGAATCAGCTCCAGACCTATAAATCAATTTCAGTTAGTGTCTACAAATGAATTGTGTGAGAATACTTATTATGGATTGATATATAAGAGGTGTTTTTTGTAGAAGGTATTTCTAAAAACGCCAGGATCTTTCCATCTGTAAGTTCAAGATTCTAAGGACTGGTCCATTGTCACCACTTTGAATTTAATCTTTTAATCATTGCACCTTCAGTAAAAGAGAGGCACTCAAAGCCATGTTCTTTCACAAAATCCCTCCCAAAAAAGGGTTCTTATTTATCAAAAGTTCTACAACAGTAAGATCTTTAGAAAGATGCATCTTGTCACTTGAAGTTAAGTTTTTCTCTGGAGAAATTCTGAAGGAAAAAAAAAAAAAAGGAAATATTAAAAGATAACCTTTGTTTAATCCTGCTCTCTACACGTTTGGATTAACAATATGCTGCTGTGTTATATAAATCATTAATAACAATTGTAGGAATTTGTTTTGAATACCTGAACTTTCCCCATTACGTTTCAAAGGCTTAAACCTAACTACTCCTGAGTAGTTTGAGATAACTCTGCTAGACATAGCAAGCATTTTTTGCATAGGATCTCAGTAACATCTCTATCATTTTTATGAGAAAAGTTTATTTAAAATTATCCTGAATCGTTAAAAATGCAAATAAACCATAAAGCCAGCTCTTTTTCTTATGCTCTCCTCCATCTACTGGAGTTTCTCTTGGAATATTTTTCTTACTAATATATTTCAAAACACAAAGCTGCTACAAGATGTTTTTCATCCAACTCTTCCCTAATTAATTTTCTTTTAATCCACCCCAATTCCTGTTATCTTTGGTTAAACTGCTCTCTTTCTTGCTTCTCAAGCCTTCTTTCCATCTCAAGGCCTTTGTTTTCTCTGTTTTCTTCTTTGCCCTTCTCACTCATCCATTGAGTTTCTGAAGTCCTTCACTCTTCTCTGATTACTTGTATTTTATTTGTCTTTCTGCTAGGCAATTATTTCTCATTACTCTATCAGTAGTAAAGCTCTTTCCACAAGACCCTGTAAAAATCATATCTTCTATATAGTTTTACAACCCCCTTGCCCCTCATGTAACCCAGCAATTTGATTTCAAAGGAAGGTGTATGTTACCAGTGCTCTTTACCTACCACCTTTCAACAAATTACATGTAAATAAGAAAAAGTTCTCTCTTCCATGACTTCATCCTGATTTTTTGCTAGAAAGGAATTGAAGGCAAGCAGATTGGAGGAGTTCAAGTGTCTTGGGTCCCAAGACTCCTTCATCTACAGGCTGTTCCCTGACCAGATTACATTTTCATGGTACACCACACATTTACTCCTGGGTCTTACATAACAATTGCACAACTGGCTGAGGACTCAGACTGGAATTTTGAGCTAAAGATATAAATGAAAATAAGAAACTCAATCACGTAAGTAACTGTTAGAAGTTGGGTTGTGGCAGGAGGCAGAACAGACCAGTACCGACTACAGATTTTTCATCTCCCCATAACATCTTAATGTGTATGTGTAGTTTCAAGCCTGAACTTTGAGTAACAAGATGTTCCTGATGAGGAAAGACAAATATTCTAACCGTTTAAAAGCACTTTTACTTACCTACAAAAGCACTACGGGAAAGCAAGCCAACTACGAACCTCAGAGAAAAAAAAAAAAAAGGGAAAAAAAAAGGCAAAATGAATTCTTAGTCCTAGTGGAAGACAGCCAACAAATAAATATAAGTCAGTACCCTAGGTTATGTAATTAATGATTTGGTTTCTACCATTGACAGCAATATTTGTAAGATCCTAGTCCATTAAAAAAAACAAGTTAGTAGGTTACAAGTCTATCCAAATACTCTCTTGGAGCAGTAGACAATGCACATTTTCTAACTATCACACTATCAAGTACAACCTTGTGTTTTTCTACCTTCAGAAAAAGACAAGCAAACCATGGAGAAAAAAAAATAAAAAAAAATAAAAAAAAAAATCACAATATAGACCACATCTTAAAGAAAATAATTTTGAAGGCAATTTGATATTTTTAATCTCAAATTTCCATTCCAGATAATGACTAGTAGAACAACTGAATGCTTTGAAATTACACTACTCAGGTAATAAACAAAAACCTGAATGTAGGTGTTTAAGGATTTAACATTTAAACCCATGCCTCTGATCAAGACACGGAGCTGGTAGAACAGCATAACCCCTGACAAATGCCAAACTACACTGAAAACTCCCCTGCTTCTAATCCAAAAAGCAATCCTTATGACATATCCATACCCCATTACATTCTTTTCTGATGGGAATGGAGGGACATCACCCAGAGGTTAAATAAAGGTCTACATACTAACAGCATAAAAGCATGAGAGGAACTCTTCCCCAAGAGACCAGAGACAGATTAATGTGTGTTAAGATAGAGGTTTCAACTATAGCAGATGGACTTTTGCCCTTACCCAGATCAATGTTTAAACAAGTGAACAAGAATGTAAGAAAAGGACACAACTCTTTCCATCTGACTTCTAAAGGAACCAAGCAGTTTTAAATTTTGAAAGAAAGGATAAAGACAAATCTATTTTGAGAGTTCTGAGGACATACCTCCGTTAAGTCCTAGATAAAGATGACACACACAAAAAAACAGGGGTTGTTTTCAGACACTTTATTTTTTAGCTAGTTTAAATAATTTATGAACACTTGTTCCCATTCGTCTAACCTTTTAGGCAATCACGCTTACAAGGACTTGCAGAGGACTATGACACCTAACTGTGTAAGGCATGGCACAGGAACACATAGGAGCCAAGTTTTTGTCAGAAGCCTCCTTAAACAGAAAAAATATTTAACAGCAATACAAGCAATAACCTTTATTATAAACCACAGCAGTGATTCTTACAGATTAAAAGTTGAATAAACTATTTCTAAGAATTGCTGAAGGCAAAATAAGAATTCAAAAAGCTGTTTGCTCCATATAGTCCTTTAGAAACAGCTATCTAAGGATACCGAAGTTATCAACATATCAAGGTATCAAAGACATCAAACTTTCAAAGTTCACCTACTGCAGTTTTGTGATTCTTGTATTTAAACAGAGTTATGAGACATCTTTAACTTCTGATCTCCTTTGGCTCAATACAATTTATCAACAGAGATGTTGATAAAGATGTTTTATCAAAAGATAAACAGAGATGTTTTTCAAAAGAGCTTGCAAGAATTTCAGTAAATGAGAAATCACAAGTACCACTCTCTAGCATGAATGCTACTACTGATACTTTTTGAATTAATTCACTGTATTCATCTGGCAAACTGTTTGACATTCTGTTCACAACATCTGTGTAACAATTATTGAATATGCATGGTATTCACATTAGTAATAATTTTAACACAATATTTACCTTTTATAGATTAACTAAGTATATAAATATGATTTTTTAATTCATTTTCGATTAGTTTTAGACAAAGTCGTACTGTACACATAGGGAATCTCTCGAAATAAAAAGGATATCAATTGAATACAGGCTTCATACCTGTTTCAAGGATCTCAAATTCCCAATTCAAAATACACAAGCTCAAAATATACAAGCCTGTATGATCAACTATTCCAGACTTTGCTCCCTTACTTTTTTCAAAATACAAAGGCATGGTCCAATTTAACATCAGCTAAGCTTGGGGTTTTTAGGCTGTTAGGAGCTCAGACTGTTTAATGCCACAGTTATCCAAGTAAGACCATTATCTCACATGTGCATTTGAAAAAACTTCTGATACTGACGTTCCCAGATTACCAACTCAATTTCACAATAGGAATAGACTTCAGGAGGCAACAGGCAATTTAAAATGCAGGGGAAAAAAAGGCCTTTTTTTTAAAAAAAAAAAAAGTATTTGAAGCTACACAAATACTTGCATTGCTTGAACTCAAACAATTTCAGTGATCCTTATGTTTCACTTGGTGCACGTGTATTACCTTTTTTATAAAAACTGCAAACATCTCAAACATAGATATTGTAGCAGCAAGCCTATAAGCAAGATGAACATTTTTCCCCCCTTGATACTGGAAGAAGTTTAAGGAGCATAATGAAAGAGCTCTGCAGCACCTCTTTTAGTATATGCTAAAGAATATGCAGAAATGATTTGCATCACAATACAATCAATCAGAACATCTGTGATAAGCAGTATTACAATGTTCTTAATTACATTCTTTTATTAATAGTACAGTGCTACAATATAAATTTAAATAATTATTTGCACACAGTGGAAAAATATAACCCTTCATAAAGCATATACAGTACTGGAGATCATGTATTGAACAGGAATACAGTATTTAATCTTAAATAATGCATGGATATATATATTCAACCAAATTAATGCAATTACATTTTCTCTAACATGAAGACAAATGTGCAAAGACCAGTTTATTAGTTTATTGTTAACATTCTTCATACTTTAAGTGAGAGCTGTGAGCAACTTAAGTTTCTCAAACTTTCTTTTTGGTACTGCTCTCTATCAAGTACAGCTGTTCTGAAAGCAAATGATGAAATTAATTTTGTACAGTTGCACTCATTAACACTTAAAGAATAGCGTTACTAAGACAACCAGCTTAAGGCACCAGGGTTTCCACAATAAACACAAAAAATCAGTGGCAAAAAAAATAAATTAAAGGCAGATATGAGCTTAGCTGTAATACTACAGTGAATAAAGATTTATTCTTTATGTTCTTGACAACACATTTCATTGACTAGCATGGCTATTATTTGTTCCTTCAGAAAGTAAAATGTAAAATAAGACGTTGGCATCATTACGAATTCAAGAATCTCTTCCTATATGTGGAAAAAAAAATTCTCCCCATCACATCTCTATTTTAAAGTGGGAAAAAAAAAACTATCACTTTCAAGACAATTCTTGTAGAGATTTCCAACATGTAGTACAGTAAATCTATGTTGTTTTGTTTTTTTTAAAAAAGCATTTCTGACAGCAGATTCTTTCTTTTTAATGTTTTCCTCCTAAGAAGATTAAAGTGTGCTGAAAACATCCAGGCAACAGCTAAGACAAAATTGGCAGTGTCTTTGGAGAGTTAAGTTTATAAACAACTTTAGCAACATAGGCCAAAATGCTGTTTTGTTTATTGCAGTAAGTGCTTTTATGGAAATCATTCTTTCCTCCCTCAAGAGGTGTTTCCCTTCTACCTTGCCATCAGCAGGACTGATGAGCAATTCATTTTAATGATGAAGCTTCTGCTTAAGTCCTACACAGCTATAAAGATTCTTTAAATTGCTCAAGGCCTTTTCCAAAATATTGCAGGATACTGGCTGAAATTTAATTACTATGAAGAGGAACTAGAACCCTGGCATGCTTGCAGGGTTCTAGCTGAGAATTCTTAAGTCTACTTCATCCAAGCTCTCTGAAATGTTAGAAATGAAATACAGGATCAGAGTAAGGTGGGACAAGGAAGAAATTCATAAAGTTGTGCTAGAGAGTGGGGGAAGTAGATTTAGAAGCACAGCCTTCCAAATACAGCGTGTGCTTCCAAGTAAGTTTATGTATTAACAGATCTTTTCCAAGTTACAGTCAATTTTGACAACATACCCTGCACTTACTTGCTTGTGTAAACTTTTCATATTGGGAAAGGCCACTGTGACTTGTACTAAACACTGAGTACCTACTGAAATGTTCATACAGTAGTCTACGAATCTCCAAAGACTTTCACTGATCTACAGTGAAAAGTTTGGATTGTACCTGCACTTAGCGGAGAGGGTTGAAGGGAGTTTTCTGTGCCTTACATTCTAACCTCAACTTTTAAGCCCACCCTATCACTGTCAGTATAATGAACCCAAGGGTTCTCCTTATTTAAAGGAGCTGCCAGCAGGAACTAAAATGCAGTTGCCTTTGGTTAACTTCCCTGCCTTAGAAAACTGGTTCTTTATCCTTTGAGCCTGAAGCCTTTGACATAAATCAACTTTCTCCCTGTCATTTATTCTCTGAACTTTAGTGAAACATTTCCTCAGAAGAAAACTAAGCGTGTCATGTATTGCCACATGTACATTTAACTAGGCTTTTATTTCACATTCCAGTAACTCAGTGAGTAACAGAAAGACTTCCTCTATTTCAATTAAGGCTACAATAAATAATTTCAACTATGACAGATATATAGCATATTAAAAATAAGAACAATTGTGAATTATTCTTGTTACTATTATGGAATCAATGGCTTCAGGCACAAGAAGTCAACATTTGTCTCATTATTATATATCTTTAAGCTGCTAGCTAAAAGCCAGATACAAAGACATGAATTTGGGAAACAAATTTAGAGTAATATTCTTTATGTGAAAACTGACAATCTTCTTTGATGTTTTTAGCTCTTCACACATTAGGGGCTGTAGAGGTAATTAACTCTGGTCATGTTCCACATCTCTAAATGACTTACAATAATGGGTTAACAATTTATCTATAAGGACCCACTACAATAGCCTTCTCCTTTTGCATGACTAGTTTAGTGATTATACAACACAAGAAAACTTAAGTCTTGTGTGGTTTTAGTGTTCAGGTCTGATCGCAATCATCCAAACAGGCAGTTGTGGGCTAACCCCAATAGGCAGTTAAGCACTGCACAGACACTCGCTCACTTCCACCCACTCCTGTAAGTGTGAAGAAGAGGAGGAAAGGAGAAGCAAAAGCAAGAAAATTCCTTGGTCGAGACAACTTAATAAGGAAAGAAGTGGAATAAGAAAAAGATATGAAATGATGCAAAGTTAATCACTCAGTGGCTCCCACAGGTGGGCCAATGTCCAGTCAGTACCCAAGCAAAAGATGGCTAACCTACCTGAATCTCCACCCTCCCTCCATTCTACAGTAGGGCACAACACAGCATGGTATGCAGTATCTCTTTGGTTAGTTTGCGTCTTCTGCCTGGTTGTGTCTCCTCCCGGCTTCTTGCATAGCCCCAGTGGATGCACTGAGGGAGCAGTGTGAAAAACAGAAGGCTTTGACACTGTGCAAATGCTGTTCCAGAACAGATAAGACATTAGTGCTTTAGGTCACAAATCAAAAACACAGCACCATACAAACTGTTACAAAGAAAATTAACTTCATCCCAGGAAGACCTAGTACAGGTCTATGTCATATATCAAATGATACATGGCCAGGCAAAGAAAAGTGGTCCATAAGAGAAGAAAAAAAAAAAAAGTTTTTCTCAGTGGTTTACTATTTTCCCTTCTAGCAGATGAAAGAATTTGTCTTTGAGTTTAAGATGTTCTGGTAAATCTAGTTGTCTTTTTGCCTTTTCAGTGTCTTCCTTAATTGCTGAAATGAGAGCCTCTGGGGAAGAAAAAAAAAAAAAGACAAAATAACAACATTTAAAAGCTGATCTGGATTCTGGATATAGAATAGCAAGTGAAAATAAGGTGCACAACAGAATACCAGAAAATAATCAGAGGCAATATATAACTATTACCACAAAGTAATAAAGGCAACATTATCTTTGAAGCCTTGTTTTTAACTTTTTAACTTTTCAATACTCCAAGCACTACTCTTTCATTGTTTCAAGGCATATTAGCAAAAAAGACAACAGAATTTCATGAACCATTTTAAGAAGGAATGGACATGCTGGACAAATGCTTTTATGACAGCCACATCACTTTAGAATGAAACCTCAGACAACTGGCATGACCACACAGTTATTAGGCTCAAGTGATATAGTCATTACACACAAGTGAGTATTGATACAATTGTGGCTTTGTTTCTTAATTGAATTTGATTTGCTTTCTAAATTACATATATTCAATGGATGCATTATCAGATTCAGCTTACAAAAAGTATTTTACTGAAACATTAAGATTAAGACATAAAACAGCTGACTATGAAGACAAGAGAGGGAATGATGGCACAGTACTTTCAATATGCTAGAACACAACAAATAAAAGATTAGCTTAATAGAAACCTGTCATACCGACCTAACGAGTTAAAGTTTTTTTCTGATCGAATATATCCAGTAATGACTACACTAAGAATTTCTCCATAAAAGTCTTCTTTGAAATTATGGATAATGTGAGTTTCCTAAAATAAGAGAAATACATAGACAATTATAATGGAGAAATGAGTTTTTCCCCTTGTTGCAAGGATGCTCAGTTAACATCTTTAATTCAAATTCTCTCACACATCATCAGGAAAACTGAAATAGTCTAACACGTATAATGCCAGATAAAGAGGCTAGAGACTTTGATTATGTTAGGAGGGAGAGTTGTGCTTTGTATAGCATTTAAGAAAAGTTACTCACTTAATAACAGCATGTTAAAAAACAAAAACGTTCAGGAAAAACATTTCACCTCTATCACAGAGGTAAGGCTTTGAAAGCCCATATCATAAATAACATTTAAATTTGTTTGATTGTTAGACAGATCATTCCAAATAACTGTAATGAATTTGGTTGAAATTGTTTGAAGAATGCTTTCACAGCTAGCTTTCAAAGGAACTGAATGTTAAAATTACAAAAGGAGTGAGGGCTGGAAAGCAGAGATTCATATTGAAACAAAATTGCTTCCAAGTATTAGCAATTAAAAGCAAGTTCTGCAAGACTCAGGAAAAGCACAAGAACCTGACAAGAACAGAGATGGCACGGTTCAGGATTTTAATTCTATCATGTTACTACTTTTGGACCTTGACTCTGTATATTAAGCCATAGCATATCTATGTATTCTACCATTTAAGAGAAAAATTAATGAAAAACCACTACAAATTAAGATGACCCCAAATTTCTTATTTAAAATGTGGATGGATTGCAGAGGACAATATATATTTCCTAGCTCATTCTAAGATTCTCATAACCATTAAATTTGATACTGTATTAAACTTATGTTTATCTAGCTATGAAATCAATAAGCAACCACCACTCTGGAAACGCAAATTCATTTCAGAAGAATTTAAGTAATGGTTGAAGACACAACGTATAATAAATTTTATTTATGTACAGATGCATCCTCTCTGGTTACTGAGACTACTTAATTTTTAGAATACAAATATATGAGATGGATATCAAATACATTTCTAACAGCAAACAGAATTTCTAAGGCTCGTTTATGGACCAAATTCTGCTCATCTTATTCAAAGTCAACATCTGGTTCCCTTATTATAATCAAAGTACCACACAAAGCAAAATTCTTACCACTGATTTCTTAATATTCTTATAGAAAGGATTCCATCCTATGCTCAAAACCATTTTATGCACATCTCCATTTCCAACAGAGGCCCATCCATAGTATACACCAGCAGGGATATCAGATGGAAAGCTTTCGACTACTTGATCAGAAAAATTAGCTGCAAAAATTTTAGAAAGCATACACTTATGTGAGTCAAGAGCATGACAGAATTCTCAGGCACTTAAAAGTCAAGCTCTGCCAACATGCTACTTGCAAACAGAATGCCAATGATTATGACTGTGATATAATGTGCCATTTGCAAATTATAAATAATAAAACAACTTCATTAAATGTAGTTCCTATACCAATACTAGTCAACTGATCTCCTATTTTATCGTTATATCCGTTCTACTCTACAGTTAAACTAAACTATCCATTATGAATGCATTCCACTATCAGAAATGTCACTTCTATAATATGGTCAAAAAGCAGATGAATCAAGTTTCTTCTGCGCTCTCAAGTGGCATGTGTAATTATTTTTCTAGCAAGTAACTTAATTTGTTTGAACATATTTTATGATTTTAGTCACCTGTCAAACCTTTTAGGTTACCCACTATTGTTTTTTCTTTTTCCTCCTGACTGAAGGGAATGACACTAAGACTGTCGCCTAACAGCTGTCCCACTTCTTCACGCTTAGCTACAGCTCTTCGTGCAAGGTTTCAAGCAGATTTTAAAGAGTTTTCTGCTAGTGAATGCCTGGATAACGGAAGAAACAACGTAGAAAAGGGAGAAGAGAGAGAAAATAAATAAAGCTGTCAGGCAAAAAGCCCCGCGACCCGCCGCCCCTCACCGGTGGGGACGCCCAGCTGGCGGGAGCCCCTGCCGAAGCCCCTCACCACCTCCCCGCGGCACGCAAACGGCAGGGACCCCATGGCGGCAGCACTGCCCGCCCGCCGCCACCTCTCCAAGGACGGCGCCGCTGCTGCGCATGCTCATAAAGCCGCCGGGCCGTTGGGCGGCCGTTTGCGCGGCCGTTGACCGCCGCCCCCCTGCGGCCTGACGGTGTGAAAAAGCGCCCAGAAGGCGAGCTGCTGACGGCGGGGACGGCTCTGCTCGGCAGGGTTTTGTGCCCCAAAAACCAAACATCATCAGCAGTCCCTGAAGGTGGCGCTTCCTCTGCTCTCCTACCTGAAAAGCTGCGCCCTGCGCTCCTCACCCGCGCTTGGAAACGAAATAGCGAGCAGTTCTTCCCTCGCAGTTCCGTTTTTGCCTTTCTTATTATTCTTTCTTTCTTTTTTTTCTTTTTTTATTTTTCAGAAAATCGCCTTGCTTCAGCATACGGCAGACGCCTGGGAAAATCTGTGGAAAAAAAAAAAAAAAAAGATATTTTTTATTTACATAATTACGACAAGTTATTGATGCTTATTAAAGGAAAATCATTTCTGCTCCTGTGATGCATCACCCTCCACTGTGGGCATTTCCTCTTGGAACATTCGTCGAGACAGAAATGCCCATCCCGTGTTCATACTGCGCTCTGAACGCAAAGGCCGGCTTGGCATTTCTCTGCTTCCATTCCCTGATTCCAATTGCTCTTCATGTTGTAGGTTTGTTGCTAAACTGCTTTTACATGCTCAGCTGAATAACGCTATTTTCTTATCCAGGTGAAATAAATTGAATTTGCTGGTGTTCTATTCAAAATAGCAGATGGAAGTGCATATTCCCCTTTAGTACATAGCGGACAGCCCAAGCTTGTCTGGTTGCATCAGTGGCTCGTGTGCTAAGTAAGTTCTGGACTTCCAGCAAGGCGGCTACTGCACATACAACCACATTGATGTAAAAGTGCATGTGTATTTTGGAATATCACCAGAATCGTTGAAGTGAATTCACAATTCATGCAGAGCACAGTTACTAGTTTTGCCAGCTTTATATACCTAGTTACAAAAACGTCTGCAGAGTTAGGTCGAAATCTCATAGGTGGCTTTTACATGTAAAAAATCAGCTAAGTACTTATGACATGCTCATACCTAATGGCAGTCTAAGCAGCTTGTAAACAGTTCGTTCTGATGATGGGGAACTCTCTTGACAAACTGGTTCTCTCACAAAACAAAACACTGAAAGCATTCATAGGAGTTATAGGTACTAATTGCTTCATAGGATGAGACCAAAATTGTCTTAAACAATTCTACCTCAAATTTACCCATCTTCTTATTTTCTTTTCACTTATCCCAGTTCCCCCACTGTGCATTTAATGTTAACATTTTAATTCATTGCTTCGAGTACCTTTTACTCACATACAGAATCATTGTTTATGTAACTGCAACTGAACAAAAAATAAGTTGTAGTACATATAAAAGGGAAAGTGGAAGAAATAATACACTAGTAGTGCATGCATTCTGTTCTGTCTGACAGCACGGAGAAGAAAATTACAAAAAGTTTTGTCTAGTGAATTTAGTAATGAAGGCATCTTGGGTATTAAGACCAGGTGAAGAATGTTGCCTAACAGTTGACACTGTGACAATCTGGCCCACGGAATTTTTAATTTATTTCAGATGTACAGCAAAATAAACACGTGAAGCAGATATGTTTATATTGTTCATATTTTGTTTCTTACAGGCAATAATAAATTGCAACTTTTGTAATTGTCTGTATATAAGCAGATGTGTGGTTTGGGGTTTTTTTGATTGTTTTGTTTTGTGTGTGTTTTTTTTGTTGTTGTTATTTTAGTTTGTTTTGTTTTATGAACACAACTTTTCAGAAGAAAACTTCATGTTCTTGTGATGTCCACAAGGTGCCATCCTCCGATCTTTTCTTTTTCAATATCTGCAGATTTGGGCATACATTTTACAATGTTCACAACAGAACAGATCTTAAGAATAAGGTAAATATTTGCTTAAGAATCACATGGTTAGTAGTTTCTTGGAAGTATAACTGGTGACTTACATCTCATCCAGTCAAATAATTGCTATGTTAATAGTTTCTCTCAGAAGTGACAGGTCACTGTGATCCAGCTATAAATTATTCATCCTTGATGCATATTTTTCTTTTGATATAAATTGTACTTAGTTCAGAATGGGAGGTGGATTTTACATAAGCAGAATTTAATGACCTGTGTTCATATTTATGAGGTATTTTTTCAAGAAGTACAGCTTAATTTTAGTCACAAACATGTTCCAAGAAAAAAAAGCAGTTCGGTAGCTCATACCTGCAGTTAAAAAAACTTAGGCACTATTTCACAGAGCTGGAAAAGAACTTCTCTGTACTGATAATGTATTTTTACAGCTATTGTCGCTAATGAAAAGTCCCAAAGTATTTTTCTACTGTACATGTATCCATAGAAACCAGAATAAAGAGTGCAGGTGTCATGTGTCATCAGTGCAGGCTTTCTTTTGTCCAGGAATAGGCTGCATGGCCCCTCACCTCTATTCTCTTCTCAGAAGATTGAAAAGGCCTCATTAATTTTCAAGCTGCAAGGGAGAAAGGTGCAGCACCTAAACAACAGCATCACAAAGAGAAGATGAAAATGGTGGTCCTGGTGTCTGTAGCAAAGGTAGCAAAGCATACGTCGGCAATATTTTTTTCCTGCTTGTGTGTTATTATTCATTAACATCATTCCCTTCTTACCTTCCTTACCTTCCTTGAGCTGTACCTCAATTTGTCCAGAAGGCCTTAAGCAGCAAGCTAGAAAAGCAAGGGCTGCCCTTCCAGCCCTGTTCACACGTTAAGCAATGACTGAACCACCATGACAGGTTCTGTGGAAATTTCTCACTGTAGAAAGGAACTCAACGTTTATAATATTCCTGGCAACACATCTTCCACACACGTGCAGGGCACGTCTTACAGCACTGCCAGCTCTATAAGGTGACTGTGCTGAGTATCTTGCTGAAAACATGAGCAAACACTAATGAAACCTGCTGGAGTGACCCATGCTGGTCTATGCTGCGTGGGTGTGGATGTTATGATAGAGATAACTTTGCAACCTGTCAGAAGAAGATAAATGTTTCTGGTTTTACACACACACACACACAAAAAAAAAAAAAAAAAAAAAAAACAGCATGGCAGGGAGGAGGGTCCACTCCAAGGACAGAATTTGTTCCCTCTGGTGCTGTTTGAATGTGGCATGCCCTGCATCTGTGGGGACATAAGATTTACTCACTATTTTCCTCATTTATCATATTAATACAGCTCTCTTATTAAGCCTTATCTTGTGCTGTTCTTACTGAGATCCTGAAAAAAAGTCTTCTCTGTCACCTCCTGCAGCCAGGTGCAGAACAGCAACCATTTAGGACAATACAGGAAAATATTAGTCCATGTGTGTTATTCATAGTTGACATAATAGAACAGAACTCCCAGAGTTAAGGTATCCTATCATTTCTGTAATTACTTGGGAATAATACAGTGAGTACTTTTATGAATGTGGTGTACTAAGAGACTGCCTAGAGGGACAACTTTTGCTAAAAAATTGCTGACTTGTTGAAAAGTATTTTATTGATCCCAGTAACACTGCTATAAAAACAAGAATCCCACAAAGTCAGACCAGGTACAGCAAAATCACCGCATAGTGAAAAATCAAAATTAACAGAAGTGCTCCCAATTTCAGAGAAATTTGACAAAATTTCACTATGTCACCAAAAAAAAAAAAAAAGTGTTGATACTGTTGCAGAAATAACAGACTACAAATTAGATCAAGCCAGAACAGATGTGGTTTATTACTATAGCTATGGAAGGGAAGGAGCAGCAGTGTGACCGGCTGCTGTTATGAACTCTGCCCTAATGAGGCGATTATAGAGTTAATACACCTGCCTTTGGGTTATACAACACCTTCTTCACCAAAACTGTCAGATAAGCAGGGTATGGTAGATAACAACACTGACTGAAATCCTTCAGATAAGAAGGCTCTAGACAGTACATCCCTTAACAAATAATCAACTCATTTCATTTTATGAATAATCTGCTCTTTTGCTAATTAAATTGTGCTGACTGGCAAAACCACTATCTGCAAATGTTTCTTAACTACTTGATGTTTCTTGACTAACTTTGTGAGCCCTGCAAAGGCCTGTGAGACATTAAATATTTTGCATTCACAATAATGGATTCTCTTTTCCTCCTTTCTGAACGTAGCAATATCAGAGAATATAGCATGGAATTATATTATCTAGTTACATTATACCATTAAGCTGGAAGTCTGCAACATCATCAAAAAGTAAATAGGAAGCTTAGAATCAGAATACTGGGTAAAATATAGGTGTTATTACTAAATCAAAGGTGCTGCTGATCTTGTAGAAGGTCACAAGAGTTTAATCACCTAAAATATAAAGAAAATAAATGTTTATCTAGTAAAATGTGAACACAAGAGGATATAACACAGTTTATTGTGAAATTATTCCTTTCTGCTATAACAACTAAACATCAAAACATCTTCAATTAAAGGAGATGGGAGAAATTAAACTGGAATGTAAATGAAAAAAAAAATGGGAAAAAAAAACTGTGAAATAGTCAATAAATCATAGAAAATCAAATGAAAGGCTTGAGCATAGCATTGCAGAGACAAGGTCTGCAGTCTTCCAGAGGGAGCCTGCAATTAACTGGCAGTAATTTACCAGCTGTCCTGGTTGACTGGGAGGTCTCAGTTAACTGGAGGCTGGTGAATGTGCCTCCAATCTACAAGAAGGGCATGGAGGATCCAGAGAAGTACAGACCTGTCAGTTTGACCTTAGTACCAGGGAGCGTGATGGAGCAGATCACCCTGAGTACCATCACATGGCACATACAGGACAATCAAGTGATCAGAAGCAGCCAGCATGAAGAGCAGGTCCTACCTAACAAACCTGATCTTCTACGACAAGATGACCCACATAGTAGATGAGGGAAAGGCTGTTGCCTACCGGGTTTTTAGTAAAGTGTTTAATGCTGTTTCCCACATTCTCCTGGAGAAACTGACTGCTTGTGGTTTGGACAAGTGTACAGCTCGCTGGTGAAGAACTGGCTGGGCAAACAGGCTCAAAGAGTCACAGTGAATGGAGCAACCTGGCAGGCGAACAGCCACCAGTGGTGTGCCCCAAGAATCAGCTCTGAGGACAGTTTTGCTCAACATTTTTATGAATGGTCTGTACAAGGGGATTGAATGCACCTTCAGTATGTTTGTAGAAGGTATCAAATTAGTGGGACATAAGAAGCTTTGTTAGTGTGTCAGGAAGAGCCTGACTGACTCCCCTCATTGTTTAGATTTCCCTTCATGGTTAAAATGCAGGCCATACCAGAAGCATCTTTCATCACTCTTGCTACAGATGCTGGCAAGAGAAGAAGTTATTTATTTCCCAAGCAGTCAGGTTAATGCCAGACTTGCTTCTCATTTCTGCAGTGCAATCATCAAGTCATGTTTTTTAACTGTGTCAAAGTAGCAAAAAATAATCTAAGTGGCACAATGAAAGGACCCTAATTTCCCAGTACATTTTCTGTGGTTAACTTCAAGAGGTGAGATGTGCTCAAAGTTGGTGAGCAGGTGTGAACCAGGGTGGATGGCGGAAGAACAGCAAAAAGGGAAGAGGCCATTGGGATTTGTCAGACACTGCACCTAGTGAATTGTCTTTCATCCTTTCATTTTGAATGAATGTCCTGTTCTGTAGCTGACAAAGCTTAGAAGAAGTGACTTCAAATTCTTTCACTATACTGTGTAAACAAAATGTATTTTTCATATTCTAAAAGGAACATGACCAAAAAGGGCAGAACAGTGCTGACTGTATGAAACATGAGGAATAGAGATGGTCAGGATAAGGAAAATAATTGGTAACCCAATCATTTCACTTCTACTGAGTGCATTCAGACCCTGACAGCAATCCTTCTCAGAAACACTATGAAACCAGCAGAGAGAGTAGGGCAGTATGTCTGACACTTGTATTATTTCAGCTCAGCATCAATTCCATATATACACATAATCACAGCTTTCCAGCATTGAAATGTGTTTGAAATGTAAAATATTTTAAAAGTCCCAGAAAGCCTTAGGCACTTGAAGTTATGGTTAGAATGTCATCTGCTGCCTCAATTCTTCATGAACCTGTAACTCTGGAATCTGGTCTGACTGGAGGAAAATGGCTAAGAAACAATATTCCTTGAGATGTTACTTCAGCAAGCTCTGCCCTTCCCATGGCATCTTTTTCCAAAGTTTCCACCACTTCTGCCATCCCACAGGGAAGGTAACCTGTCTCACATCTGAGAGTTTGATAAGAGGGAGGTAAGAAATAGTATCTTTTGTTAATTATATACCAGTAGATCTTTGGAGACAGTTTTTATGTGCTGCAATCATAAAGACCAAACATTGTTGCTATGAGATACTTTCTGGGCAAGAGTCAGATTAAATCTCTCTGGCATAAGGAGTTTTTACTAAGGTCCCTGCCCAAGGGTTCTGGCAACTTTGAAGAAGTATGCCTAAAGGAGACAGACAGGGACAATCTTCATAGAGAAAAATCACTCTCCTGAGCAAGTCAGAATAAGAACAATTGATGCTTCTCATTCCAGCCTATTCTGGTCTCAGATCTACAGAACTGTTTGGTCCCTGTGGCTACACCACTCTTGCTTATCCATGTATTTCCCAGTCCTGTTCTTTGCACATCAAAATTCTGAAGATCACACCTGAGCCTTCTTCTCTGAAGGCAGAGCAGCCTCATCTCTCTCAGCCTTTCCACATAGGAGAGATGCTCCAGTCCCTTTATCTTCTTTGTAGCCCTTTGCTGGACCCTCTCCAGTAGCCCTTGTACTAGGGAGCCCGGAACTAGACACAGAACTCCAGGAAAGGACACAATGGTGTTTAGCAGAGGGGAAGGATCACCTCTCTTCATGCACTGGCAATACTTTACTTAATGCAATCTAGGATATCATTGGCCTACTCTGCAGCAAGGTTACATTGCTGGCTCATGTTCAACATTCTGTCCACCAGGATCCCTGGTCCATTTTCTGCCTGTCTCCTTTCAAGATGTGTGGCCCCCAGTACATACACTCTGCACTATCATCATCAGGATCATCTCCAGTCTGAAACACAGTAACCAAAAACTTGGAATTAATTTTGAGTCCTTCTATCCCTGAAGACTCATTTCAGTTTTATTCAAATTTTTTTTCAATTCTGTTTCAAGTTAATCTATCCAAAAAAAAAAAAAAAAAAAAAAAGTTTAGGTTCTTCTTCCACTGCAGCAAAAATACAAAAATACACTGCATAATACACTACATCACGGCCAAAACGCCAAAACCTTTAAAGGGTAGTATATTTCATGGCAGCTTCTCCTTTAACAAAGCCTTTGTGCAGTGCCTATGCTCCAGCACTTGGTGGTGTCTTCTGCCAGAACAGTAATTCTCCGGCTTCCTAGAGCACTATTAAATCGTATTGTTCTCTCAGTAGCTCTAAGTACAGCAAAGATCATCGACATTGTAAGGGAATCCCATCACTTCTCTGTTTCCATCAAGTAAGCAGCCCTGATGTCAGCTACATTTGGCCTTTTGTCTCCATACTTGTTTGTCAGTGATAAATCTTTTCCCTTCACTGTATGTGCTTAGCAATCTGTGGGTGTCTGGGGAAGTTACAGGCCATCTCAGCATGCTGTTCTTTCTTTCAGAAAGCACTGTCAGCAATAATTCTAAACAAGTAAGTAGCATTTACATCAATTATAATTAAGAATCTACATCAACCAAATAGATGAAAAACACCTTAATATTAGTGTTAGCTATCTTTTCTTTGAAGTCTCAGCCTGTAGTCAATGAGCATGTAGTAGCTGTAGTACAAATGAGAATTAGATCTCTTATATCTACCTTTTCTTCTTTCCTTACACTTTTCAAACTTTAGCAGAATTTGTTGCATATGTGAAATATGGAAAAGGCATATTGTTGTAAAGAAAATTGCTTTGCTCAGAAAAAGGAAAATCTGTTCTGCCTCCAATAGTATGCCACAGAGGAGAGGGTAAGTAAGAATTACCATTAACAAAAAACATCGTGCCAGGCAGCCAAGAGGCCAAACCACATTTTGGGGCACATTATACATAGCATGGTCAGCCATTCAAAAGAGGTGATTATCCCACTGTATTTAGCAATGATGCAGTCTTACCTGAAGTACTGTGTACATCTCCAGGATCCATGATACAAAAAGAATGCTAAGATATTTGAATGCATCCAGACGAGGGCAACCAAGCTGGTAAAAGCTGTAAAGAGAGGCTGAGGACACTGGGTTTGTTAAGCTTGGAGAGAAGAGGTTGGAAGTGTGGTCTCATTGCCCTCTACAATGTCCAAAGGAAATGGAGAGGGAGGTGCTCATCTTTATTGCCTGGTGTCTAGTGACAGAACATGTGGGAATGGCTCAAAGCCATTCTAGAGCTTTAAAAGCTCAAACTAGACATTAGGAAAAGCCTCCTTACCGAGGGGGTAGTTAGACACTTCCTAGAGAGTGATTCATGTCCCATGCTTGTCTGTGTTTAAGAGAGATTTGGATAATGCTCTTAATTACATGTTTAACTTTAGGTCAAACCTGAAGTAGTCTGACAGTTGGACTTGTAGGTCCCTTCCAACTTAAATGTTCTGCTCTATTTTATTCTGTCCTAGTCCCATGTAGCACACAGGCTAGGATGTGCATCACATATCCCCACAGCCATGCAAAGTGTTACATTTCTCTCCCTCCCTATGCTCAGAGAGAAACTGTGACAGTAAAAATCGCTCCACACCCCAGTATACAAAGGAAGTGATCCAGTACATGGGGAAAAAAAAGAACATAGCACACCATTGTGGACACTAGTGTTAGGTGTTTGTTTCCCAGCAGATACCAACACTACAGCCTGCATGTCCAGGGCAGGTAGAGTGACTGTACTGGTTAAACCCCTGTCCCTATTAAGTGTAGCATCCCACAGTGACTACACAGGCAAACAAGCAGTTTTCCAAAGCAAACCAGTGTTGAGCTTCAAGTAAAGGGCTTTCCCCCATCACCTGGTCCTTCCTGTTTTTGTTTGTTTTGTTTGTTTTGTTTTGTTTGTTGTTGTTTTTGTTGTTGTTTTCCCCAGAGTTTCATGGTATCTTGAATTCCGTTTGTCTGAAAGATGTTCAGTTGTGTTCTCAATACTCCAGCTGCACTATTGTAAAATTATTATCATTTGCTAGCTTTATGACACAAGCTCCTTTCCCAACACTTTGCTCATTGCTCCTTTTAAGATTGATATAATGAGGTATTTTTTCAAGAGAAACACAAGTCAGGGAGAGAATTAGAAATTAGATGGAAGTGGAACATCCAACCACAATCCAGGGACTGAAAGCTAATAACTTTTCAAGATCTGCCTTCATCTACATTAGTAATTTAAACTTGCCAGAAAATATTTCTTCTCTTTCTCCAAAAAGGCAAATTCCTTTCCATTTCTACTTTACTACAAATTAAGGTCCTTTTACTTCATACATATTATGTACATCCTGTTAAAGAGGTGATTAGTTTGTAGATATGTCCTTACCTTCTGGGTAATTTTCTCAGTTCGTGTTTTGCTCTGGTCTAATGTAAAGTATTATCTCTGTCTCTTATTTTTGGCCTCTGTACTTAGCGGTCATGCCCCCACCAATGTTTTTGTACTGTTTAAAAACAGACTTGTATTTATATTCCAAATAAACTTCTAATCTCTTTAAATGCTACCATGAGCATTATTTTAAATCCATGTTCTTCCTTGTGCATTCAAATCTGTGAAAGTCAGAGTGATATCTTGGTTTACCAGGCTATCTGTGTTTTCAAACATGTAGAAGATCTAAGTCATCACTGTCAGCAAGGAAGGGTTTTAAAATAGAAGAGGAAGAGTGCATTACTAATAGATAGCAAGATAAAGCAATAAATACACAGAAACTTTTTGTTGTTTCAGGCTTAAGATCAGAAAAACAGTTTTACCATCAAGGCAATAGCCCTGTTCTGAAGTCCACTGATAATAACAAGAATCTTCACATTTCTTTGGTTGATCTTGCATCACATCCTAAAGGTCTGATTACTTTCGCACTGAAGGCCTGGAGAGTTACATAACCTATTCTGAAAAGGTAAACAACATTTTTTTTCATATAATGGAGTCTAGTGTATTTTAAAAAAACTGACAGTTAAAATTATTTTTGGAAAATAAGTCCATCAGTGAGTTTCTGAGAAGGCTTCTCAGGTGAACAGCACCTTTCTAGGATTTTACTAATGCTGAAGATCTCATTGGTATGATGAAACAGCCAGTTTTGTGCTACTTTGCACAGGACAGCTCATAAAACAGATAGTTTAGCTGCACATACATTTCCTACAGTCATCAAACATTTAAAAATTGTTTCACAGCAGGATTTAATTCGTGAATGCTAGGAAATAAAAATGAGGATAACACCATGATCTCCCAGCATGGCTCATCCTGGCCTCTAACAGTTCCCAGTTCGTTTCTAGTGATCTCACTAGTGAACTCAGTAGATCTATACTTGGTGAGGGGTTTTGTCATATGTGTGATAAATTAGGCACCCACAAAACTTGGCTTGAAGGATATAAAACACCCGTGCCATGGAAATACAACCTTTAGCAAAACCGTCTGAATTCAATATATTGATTGCCATCTGAAAGACCTTGCAACACATTAGATAGTAACGCATAAGACAGCAATGTTTCACACCTCTTAGTCTGGAAATGACAGAAGAAAACAGAAGATCACACTGTTCTTCTGCATATATTTATTAATTGTATCTTATTTATTTATTTAAATAATTAATTAATTACATGAGTACATCCCAGCTTCCCCTACAGGTAAGAAGGGGGTCAGGAGCAAGGTCTGATTTCCAGACCTTCCCATACATTAGATGTAGCTTTCATAATTTGAGGTATAGACATAAGAATTAGTAGTGTCATTGAAGAGGTCTTCTGAAGTAAATATCTCCTTGTTTATGGGTAATGCAACTCTTTATGAGACAATACTGAAATACAGAGTTTATTGAGCAAAGGAATAATTTTTCTCAGACCCTTTTAGAAAGTCAGAAAAGGCATCCTTGTCTCCTGACTGTGGCTGGAAAATTCAAGTAACAGTTGAGCAGGTACAATGGAGAAATATGTCACCACACTTCAGCTATGAAATGCAGTCCAGGACAGTCACAACAAGGCCTAAGGGGCAGGCAGACTTGTCTAAAACCAAGCTGAAAGCCTGAACCCCTTGGCCAAATGGGGTCGTGTGAGCAGAAGCTTTTCTGAATGTCCCTTAGACTGGAGAACTGCCAGTTCACTGAGGCCACTGCTTACCCACACCTTCAGAATGCTTAATGTGCGGGCCTGAAGGTCAAGAAGCACAGCACCATGCTTCTTCTGCTGTGGTTCTCTGGAACCAAGAATTCTAGAGGTAAAATCAGCAGATGGGAAGCAGGAGTAATCTGCTCATCAGGAAAGAAAGCAACCACTTGTACACTGGAACAAGCAATATGATGCTAGGTCAGAGGTTAGGAAGCTGTGGAGAGGCCATAGATTATCGGTCCTGCATAGGGGTTAAATGAATGCCCTAAATCTTTGGAGATGTTAATCTACTCCCCTCTACAATGGCTGTAAACCTTTATGATAAACCCCTTGAGAAAAATGTGGAAGCTGAAGCTGGGAAGAGCCCAAGTCCTTTCTCAGTTAACCTGCATAAAAGCAAAGATGAATTACTGTGGCACACGCCCAGCTTTGCAGGGGATTAGAATTGATCTGGCCAAGCTGTCCCACAGGGTGCTACTGGCACCTGCAAGCAGTGAGGGGTGGCTCCTGACCTAACCAAGAAGAGACAGAGGCAAGAGTCCCACCTGAAAATACAAGCTTTCTGTGATGAATAAAAGTTGTATCCTAAAAAATAAAATAAAATACAAAATTAGCTGTGTGCATCCTCTTTTTAAAGTTCAGTTAGAACTGTGCTTGCAAATTGTTAGGTGTGTGGGTTGATCAGCAAGTGAAAGAAAACATGATTTTTAAAAATATTTTTAAATAATAATAAAATAAATAAATTAAAAATTTAAAGGCATCCCAGGGATGAGGAAGAAGTTTCCAGTAGTAGTCAATAAGTAGACCTGCTCAGTCCTTAACATCAAAGGAGACAAATCTGACAAGCTGGAAAATGTCTCTACTGTTTTTATAAGCATGTTGGATGCCACTGTATGTCAAAGAAGGTTTGTTGTTGTGTTTGTTTGTTTGTTTGTTTTAAAAAAGCCAAGAAAGACAAACAACAAGCACTTTCAGCTTAAATCGCTCTGAACAGATGAATCTTTACTGACTTAAATGTCTGTCAATACTGAGGAGGGGGAGAGAAGCAAGAAAGCAAGAAGGGAAGAAGGAGAAAAAGGAAGGAAAGAAGGAAAGGAAGAAGAAAAAAAGGAAGGAAGAAAAGAAGAAAGGAAGAAAGAAAGAAAAATAATTTTGTGTGGCAAAGAGAGGGTGACGAGCACACAGAGGTACTTTGACACTTGAAAATTACACAGAAAGGGAAAAGCAGATTATTCTCCCTCTTTGGATTTTAAGGGAGGTCTGGAAGATACTTTCAAAAAATTAAGCTCCTTTCAGGAGCCTGGAGCTAGATGAATAGAGTGAAGGTCTACGCAAAATCTGGAAACATTTAGTGTCTTTCTTTGTGCTCAGCCCAACCCATGCAGCACACGTATGGCCTGGGCTGGCAGGCAGCTGGTGGACATGACCCTGGGAGATGGGCAGTTGTGCTGTGAAAGCAGCAGCCCATCCTCGTGCAGCACCAACTGGCCAGCAAGGCACAGCCTGGTCCCGAGGGGTGAGGAAGGGGTGTTATGCTCCTGACACATCCATGTCTGTGGGATGAGGTAGAGTTGAGCGTAGTGCTGTGCCCACATGTAGATAGAATGAAGCCCTGTCCCACCAGGTGAATTAGACATCCTCTAGCTAACAAGTGCTTAGGCATTTCTGATGCCAACTGGTCTGCAGAGACATGCCAGAAAAGTGTAACCTGGGGCTTTATTCTGGGCCAGGGAGTTGCTGTTTCCTTAGCAAGTGTGGGCAGGAGTTTGTTTCTAGTGGCATCAGTTGAGTTCTGGAAAAAATGACTATACCAACACTTATCTTTTGCAGTTTGTTGCCAGAGGAAAATGCTGTCAGCTGATAAATAAACAGTTCACTCTTTCTTTCTTAAGCATTTAGCAGAAAGAGAAAGCATTGTGTACATGCAACATGATTGCAGTCTTGAGAAATGCTATTGTTCTCACAAACCTAGGAGTGTTCAGAAAACTGTGTTTGTATCTTTACACCCTTTGTACATACATGACACTTCCTGCTTTTGCAATATAACAGCAGAATGAGGAAGTGCTGAGAACACTGCAAGAAAAGCTATCCACTTATATTCAAATCTCATGTGAATTTCTATTCTGAGAAAGTGAGAAGGCAAAAAGTAGATAATCCTGAAAACTGTGATTACAGAAAAAGTAATTTTTCCACAGCAAATGTTACTGATAATTTTAAAATGGAATGCATTCAAATGAAAGATAAATGGTTACCCTCTTCCTTCTCAACCCCTGCTTTCTCTCCATCCAGCAGATAAGGCAGCTTCCCAGGACTCAGTCAGAAACTCAGAGATGGGTCATGCACATGGCACATGGCACATGGCACAGAGGTATTTTATTTTGCTTCCTTGTCTCCAGACTCTCTTATTCCACTACCCGTTAACAACATGAGAAGAGGGAAAGAAGTCAGTCTTGCAATAGAAATACATCAAGTAGTGATTGTTCACTGTAGAAAGATGGTAATAAGTAAGGGACCTGATGCAAAAGCCTGCCAAGTGTCTTCACTAAAGACCATTCTAGTTATCCGAGAACAAAGCTGGAAATTATGAAGACTTTTTTTGATGGTGTGGGTGGAAAGGAGCTCTTCCATCTTACAGATCAGGACTGCACAGCCTGCCTGGGAGACTGCTGCTCCAGGACACAGGATGACTGTAGGAGCACTGTCTGAAGGGCAGTTTATGTTAATACAGCAAAGCAGGAAAAAAAGACACTTCTCCCTATGTTTTTCTTCTCATGTTCTTTTTTTAAACATCCACACACACAAGTGCTCAGTTTAATACTTAAACAGATGAACTCATTTATGTTAGCTGTACAATGTTTAAGAGTGCAAGTTTTTCCTTGTACTTGCTTATAAACCTTTTCCATGGTTTATTTCCTCCTCAATGTAATGCATTTTCTGCAGGTTCAAGGTCATCATTGAAACATTTTCTTCTTTAAGAGGAAGTAAGTCTTTAACCCAAGCACATGTTCTTATAGGTTCCTGAGTGTACTTCTCTCAAAATTGATTTTGAAATCAGCTTTCTTTTTTTTTTTTTTTTTTTTTTTTTTTTTTTTT
>CM021763.1:37687733-37745545 GCA_011075105.1 Heteronetta atricapilla | reverse complement strand
AAATTTTTTTTTTTTTTTTTTTTTTTTTTTTTTTTTTTTTTCTTCCTCTCCCCCCAGCTTCCAGATATCTCAGCAGAGCTTTTGGGCTGGAAAAAGAATCATGTGCTCCAAAAGCACTGGGGCTGTGCCTCCACCTCCACTTGCCCATGGTGACGACAAGTAGCAAAGCCACCTACATATCAGTTTTAATACAGAGGAAATAGAAGAAAGCTTGTTTTACTCTGTGTAATAATTCCCATACAGCTTAAAAACAATGAATCAACTAAGTTACCTGGCAAAATTGTAACACTTTCTCTCAAAATATTTATTTAAAATGGCAATGACCTGTGGTGTGCTAGACATCACAGGTCATTACACAGCACTTTACGTATCATCTGTAGCTTACTGGGCACAGCCCATGCAATGCAGCAGAAACACATAATGCAGTAGAAAAAACAGCAGTGCCGCTACTTCTTATTAACATCAGTAATGTGCTCTTACATGGAAACACTGTTACTGTTTCCAGACACCCCATATCTAGCTGAATATAGTGGGAATAGGAGACATCCAAAATGTTCCTGACAACTCACCACAAGGTCCGGTCAGCCCATACTTTTCAGGCCAGGTGGAAAACACAGGGGATCAAAAGGACTATCAAAAGGCAAATTAGGAATATAACTGACATAAAGCATTGAACTTTTCAGTTCAGTAAGTGAAAGTAGCTGAACTAAGTTACTGAATTTGATTTTCTGAAATTTTGTTTACTGAAATAAGTAACTGAAATTCAGGTACTTCTGCCAGGCAATGCATTTACTTTGTCTTGTACACTTCATGATTTGAATTGAATGATTGTCCAGACTATACCATAAATTCAGTGCATTTTATGCACTTGTAAATAAAAGTGGTCATCTGCTGTTGCAGGTAACTTAGCATTAAAAGCAAAACAAAAGGACTCTCATTATTCTGAGTCACAAATCAGATGCTGAATAAGGTCATCTGTAATAATTTGTTCCAAAAATACCCATTCCAGAGCAACCGCTTGAGATGCCTGAAGCATTTCTAGTTCAGAGTTGAAGTGCTGATCTGATCCAATATGTTCTTCTCTGTGGCCCTAGATTTTTATTAACAGTGCCAAACAATTGCATATTGGGTATTTGTTCAAAAATATGTGCATATATATATATATATATTCAATTACAGTTTAAGATTACTTCAAGAAATCCTATACTTCACCTGTCATCTTGAGGACAACTTTTGTCTCAGATCATTTAGTGTTTATTAAATAAAGTAATAATGGGAATACAATATATTTTTATTTATATCTCACTTTTATCTTTTGATAACAAGAATACATAAATTGTCCTTTAAATGACCCAATCTGAAGTTTTCTTTTTCTAAGGCATATTTAGAACTCATGGGACCTTCAGATTTTCTTTCAATCCTCTCTGATTTACTAATGTAGTATTATCATTACTCAATTTCTGACTTCAATTGAGACAGATGTTTTTTATTTAGACATACACACACACATATATATGTTTACATAAGCTTGTAACAGACCAGTTTTGAGAAATGCATAATTATGAATGAATGTAGGCTTTGCAGCAGGGTGTGAGAGTATGTTGGAGTGATGGGTGGAAGCCTTGTGTGTAAATATCTCAGTGTAAACATATTTCTTGGTGCAGCAGAGAATGTATTTTAAAACTAATAAACACTGGAAAAAAATAGGTAATACAAATTCCTAACACTAACAATGCAAACATTATACTTTTAAAAAATTTGTCCCCAGTAGAAATTGCATTTTGAAGGCCTCAGCTGGTGATAGATGTGATTTGGGTATGAGGCAAACCTTTACCTTCACTAAGAAAAGACCTTCTCACATAATATACTTGCCTGGCACCTACACAGCTAGGGTATTTTATGCCTGGCAAGCTTAGCAGTACTGTAAAATATGATGCTTTTTATCCCAGGTCAACAGTGGCCTATTTAGTGAAAGCTGGCTCGTCAGTGGTGAACTCTGTTATTGTTTCTCAAGGAAACAGAGCTACACCTACTGAAAGAGGTTCAAACTTGCTGAGCTAATTATTCCCGTAACCAACTTTAAAAGCACATCCAACTCTAATTCACATACATCATTCCTGTATATTGCAGTCACAATGTCACAATGTGTTAGGAAAAAAATATTCTTTTTACTAGCTCTATTTTCAATTTTATTACTAACTTTTTTTATTGTTGGGGGGGGGGCGCGGGGGGGGGAGAGTCATTGCAATGTTTTTTCAAAAAGTTTTTTTTGTTTGTTTTAGAAAGTTTCCTGTAAGATCAATAGGTCCTAGGAACTAATTTTCTGCAGAAGCAAGATATATACAGTCTGTTGGGGACTAGCTGCCTTTGCCTGTGACAAACAGTATCCCTCAGGATATCATCAGGAATACTTATCATGGATTCACCAAGGGGAAGTAATGCTTGACCAACTGGATGAACTTCTACAATGAAATGACAGGCCTGGTAAAGGAGGGGAGAGCAGTGGATATTGTCTACCTGGACTTCAGTAAGGACTTTGCCACAATCCTCCACAAGGCACTCATAGCCTAGCAGTTGATGTACTGGCTAGATGAGCAGACAGTGAGGTGGACTAAAAACTGGCTGAAAGGCTGGTCCCAAAGGGTGAGTATCAGAGGCATAAGGCCTAGTTGGAGGCCAGGAACCAGCAGTGCACCTCAGGGGTCAATACTGGGTCCGGTCCTGTTTAACGTCTTTATTAACAGACTGGATGATGGGTCAGAGTGCACCCACAGCAAGTCTGCAGATGACACAAAATTGGAAGGAGTGGCCAGTATGCTCAAGGGTTGTGCTGCTATCCATAGGAACATGGGCAAGCTGGAGAAATGGTCTGACAGGAACCTCATGGAGTTCAACGAGGAGAAGTGCAAAATCCTGCACTTGGGCAGGAAAAATCCTAGGCACCAGTACCTGCTGGAGGCCAGCCAGTTGGGGAACAGCCAGGCAGAAAGTGGATCATGGGGTTCTGGTGGACACTTGTGGTGGTTTCACACCAATGAGCAGCTAAACTCCACCACACTGCTCTCTCACTCCCTCTCCTCAAAAGAACATAGGGAGAAAATGTGATGAAAAAAAAAAAAATCTCAGTCTGAGATAAGGACAGTTTAATTAAAAAAATGAAACAATGAAACAAAGCAAACAAACAACAAACAACAAAACAAGCAAAGGTGAAGTGGAAGCAAAAGGAGAAAGTAATTGTTCTCCACATCCCACCAGCAAGCAGTGTTTGAAGACATCTTGGGAAGCAGTGCCTCCCAGTGCCTTGGGACGCAGTGCCTGTGGTGGCTGCTGAGGAAGACAGATACTTTCATAACAAGAGACCCCCCTTTCTTCTTCCTCTTTCTCAGCTTTTGCTGAGCATGACACCATATGACATGGAATACCCCTTTGGTTGTTTTAGGTCAGATGTCCTGGTGATATCCCCTCCCCACCTTTTGCCCACCCCCAATCTGCTGGGTTTTGCAGTGGGGCATGGAAGGACCACCTGGATGCTGTTCCAGCTACAAAGCACAGCACTGTGTGGGCTGCTGTGGGGAAAGTAAACTCCATCCCAGCCAGACCCAGCACGACACCAAGCCGAGCATGAGCCAGAAACGTGTCCTTGCTGTGAAGAAGGACAATAGTACCCCGTGTTGCATTAGGCAGAATATTGCCAACGCATAAAGGGAGATGATCCTCCCCCTCTGCTCAGCCCTGGTGAGGCCATACCTGGAGACCTGTGTCCAGTTCTGGGCTCTCCAGCACAAGAGAGACAGGGAAATACTGGAGAGAGTCCAGCAAAGGGCTACAAATGGCTACAAATAAGACTAAAGGACTGGAGCATCTCTCCTGTGTGGAAAAGCTGAGAAAGCTGCTACTGTTTAGCCTGAAGGACGGAAAGCCCAGGGAAATCTTATCCATGTGTACAAATACCTGCCAGGGAGAAGTAAAGAAGACGGAAAGATGAAAACAGACTCTCCTCAGTGATGCCTGGAGAAGATGAGGCTCAGTGAGGATCTCATCAATGTACATAAATAACTGAAGGGAGGGTGCACAGAAGATTGTGCCAGGCATTTTTCAGTGGTGCCCAGTGGCAGAACAAGAGGCTGTGGGCACATACTGGAATACAGGAGGTTCTATCTCAACATGAGAAAACACTTTCTTTCTGTGAGTTTGACCAAGCAGTGGCACAAGTTGCCCAGAGAACTTGTGCAGTGCCCTCTTTGGAGATCTTCAAAAGCCACCTGTACATAGTCCTGGGCAACCTGCTCTCGGTGGCCCTGCTTGATCAGGAGGTTGGACCAGATGGCCTCCGAAGGCCACTTCCAAACTCAAACATTCTCTGTTTTTGTGAAATACAATGCATAGGTTTGAGTTTCTTCCCAACGTATTTAAATGTTTTTGGTTACAAGACCAAAATAGGACTCATCTCTCATGAGACTGTGCTTCCCATCCAGCCTGCAAAGGCAGAAGGAATTTTTCTCAGGCTTTGTTGGTACTTTTGATTCTCAGC
The DNA here is from genome assembly GCA_011075105.1 of Heteronetta atricapilla. Classification (NCBI taxonomy): domain Eukaryota; kingdom Metazoa; phylum Chordata; class Aves; order Anseriformes; family Anatidae; genus Heteronetta; species Heteronetta atricapilla. The sequence continues at coordinate 37,741,014 of CM021763.1, read as the reverse complement.
TAAAATAGGAAAATATAGTGATGTGACTGACAATAAACTATAAAAATAAAGAGAAATATTGCCACATCAATACAAATTTGAATATTAGGCCGTAAGTGTGTATGGGATTGTGTTTTAACCAAAACATCTCATTCTTCCTAGTTCTGAACTGCTGGAGCCATGAAGATGCAGTCTTTTTCCTGAGCAGAGGATTGAGACAGATAACATCAAGTGCCAGTTTTTGAGGGTGATGTGAGGTCTCCTGTGGTTTGCATACTACAAACTGGATTGTGTTTGTATGTTACTAGGGGATTTGTAATCAGAAGTTGTATACAGAAATAAAGAATCAAGTAAGAAGTACTGTTGAGCAAATGAGGTTTAGTGACAATAAAGTCTCTTATGTTATGTTCCTGGCAATTGTAAACTTTAAGAATGAAGATTTCACAACAAAAAACCTGGTTAGTTAAGCACATGAACATGTTAAAAATTGTGCCAAACAAGGGCGGATTTAATTGGCAAGCAATAAATAGGATGACCATCTTTTCATGTATAATCTTCTTTAGAAAATATGACTAATTATTCATACTCCATACATACAACTTTGATTTGGCAAAATTATAATTGGAATTTATGACCTAACACATTTTTTTATTTTTCCATATTTTACTTATTCAGATTATGGTGTGAGCAAGTATAAAATTCTTCCCTAGATAAGATATCACAGAAGTCATTAAGATCAGCAAGTTCCTTAGGCAGATATTTTCTAGGTCCATTAATACTGTAGCATGAAGTGACGTCAATTGAATTCCACTTTTATTTGGTCTGTGTGATAAGCTTATGAGATAAGGCTTCAGTAGGAAATGTGGAAAAACTTCATATGCACCTCCATGTATAGAGTTTTACTCCTTGGTTAACTGGTCAGTGCTGACTGCCGCTTCTGTGAAAGTCAGAAGAACCATTAATGTTAATTAAACATATATATATATATATATTTGAAAATGGCTAAAATCTTCAGTCATACCTTCTTCTTTTTCTTTTTTTTTTTCTTTTTTTTTTTCTATTTGTGAGAGATCATGTTTGTGATGAATAGCTTTGAAAAAGGTAATGCACAAACGAAACAGAAAAATATATATAATCCCTTTGTCCTATGCCTATTCTGAACCCGCCCCTCTCCAGATATAACTATGGGTTAAATATGGAAACAACATCATGCTGAGCAGATAACTGTTTCCCAGGGAATCCCTGCTTTCCACAGGGCAGTAAACATGACTATGAAACTAATGTTTTAGGAAGATGCTGGATTTTAAATTATAAAGAACAGGATTATTCTTTGTGGCATTTGAGTAGATACAAGAGATATTTTGTGCTTACTTTGCACTAAAAATGCTTAGGTGCAACACCTAATATAAAGAGTAAAAGAAATACTTATCACAGTTCTTAAAGTATCATGCTCTGTGCTTGCAGATCTCAAGCTGTGATGAAGTAGAAGGGCACATAAGCAGGAGGTGGACTATTTCCTGAGACTGCTACAATGCCCAGAGAAAGAAGAGTGGGGACTGCTCCTCCCCAGCTGCCTGTGCCATAGGCATGGCCACACTGCAGCAGCTCCTCTAGGAGGGCAGGCACCCCATTGCCCCAGGTCATTTTCAATATTCCTTGGATACCTCTGGCCTCCCAGCCCAGCTAAATGCCGTGAACCCCCATCCTTTTCGCTGAAAAATGATTTTCTCATTATAACTGGTTGAGGTGCTTTATACTCAAAACTCTGTAAAAGGTTTGCTATTTGTCTGACTTTGAGGAAGGGAGGGGGAAATAACAACCCTGTCTGACCCCTCAGAAGCACCCCATAACCTCAGTGAGTGATTTCTAGGGAAGTGGATCTACAGCAAAGCCTAACCGTTTGGGGTTTCTTCATACTAAAGGCAGTGAAATATACTTTTCCCCCTCAATTTTGGAATTTGGGAGCAATCTAGGAGACAAATAAACCAACAAGCGTGGGAACCAGAGCCACTGCTGAAGTTTAATCATATTCACATGAGAGCTCATCAGAACCTGGCAACTTGCCACCATACATCTGCTTGTTTATTTTATTCATCTTTTTCCATATCCTCAGGTTTGTCAAAGATTAGTAAAAGGTACCTAGACCTGATGTGTACTCTTCCCCTGTTCATAAAAAACACTGTACACACCAATAAAAACAAAATGTGGGAAAAAAAAAAAAAAGGAGAAAAAGAAGAAGAAGAAAGGAAAAAGAGAGAGAGAGAGAGAGAGAGAGAGAGAAAGAAAGAAAGAAAGAAAGAAAGAAAGAAAGAAAGAAAGAAAGAAAGAAAGAAAGAAAGAAAGGAGGAAAGAAAAAAGATAAAAAGCTTATTCCAATTTCCTTTCCTTCCTTGCAATGGTCCTAAAACCCATCTGTTATGGGAAGCACTCCACCTGTGAGCAGATACTTCCCTGGTTTGTGCTTTATTTGCTTGTGTACCTTAAATTGGAAATTCTTGGGCACCAGGTCTGCTAACCACTTTCTTTATTGGAGATGGCTATGTTAACACTAATAGCACCACTTGTACCGTCTTGTTCTGTATCAGAGAGGAGTTAGTAACATGCTGTAAGCTGCCAAATACCCTGCTCTACTGTGCTTCTCATAAAGTGACTTTGCAGCCATCAAATTGCACCAACCATGCTCTTGTAAGAACAGCAGCGACCAGCAGTCATGGCAGCAGTGATGCTCATGACAGTATCTGAGGGTTTCCTCCCCTGCCCCCCCTCCCCCCCTTTTTTTTTTACTCTAATGGAAAGCAGCAGGAATTAATTTGACAGCTTCTCATTGAGCAGTTTCTGGGTAAATTGTCCCCACAGTTTACTCAGACAGGGTAATGGTGTAATAGCACTGCTTTGCTCAACACAGGAGGTAGCTTAGTAATTAGAAAACAAGAAAAAGGAGTCACAAGGGACTAAGTCCTGCACTTGTTAAAGTAAAAGAAAAACCCTGCTGGCTTTAATGGAGGAGGATAAAGGCTGTGGAATGCAACCTATAACTCTGAAACAAATTCATTGCTAATAGGCATCCAGCTGATTCTCCTCAAACCTACATGTTATTATATATCAGATTTATTTTCAGCAATGAGTAGTTACAATAAGTGGCAGGGGAAAATGTCAAGCCTTCTACTTGGACGGTAATGGTGGAATTGTTTGGAGACCAGTAGCACTTGTTACCAAGACCTCCATGATTTTCCAGCACTTTAGTTACAACTTTGGTCACGGCATCATCTAGTGATATGTTCTGCCTTCTTTGACTGTGGTTCCTGTGGCACATATGGAAAGGAACAGCGGACCTGAGATGGGAAGAATTAACAGAGAATATCCAATGTTTAAATCCAATAAACGATTAAATGCAATATCTTAAACAATAAAGCAATACTGTATCACTGTGTGAAACAAACTCCCAAGGGACATACTCAAAGTAATATCCTGTGCGTAGGGAGTGGGTGCAGAGGTTGTTAGCTGTTTACAAGTCAGAGGTATTATTCCAGCCATCTAATCAGATTTCCCATTAGACAGGCTGAGCAACTTCACTCTGTGATGACTACAGTAAATCCTTAATTACAGTGATACCACAGACAATTCACTGTAGTTGCAAAACACCTTGCAACAGCAAGACACCTCTCTGCTGAGCAACTAAGGAAGCTGTAGCAATCACTTATTGTTTATAAACCTGTTAAGAATAGTACCTGATTCCCAAAAAGCTTTTTAACCTTTGGATGATGACTGCTTCAGACAACAGGCCATTTCCACTGCAAGAGCGAGGGGTAATAGCACATCTTTGGGGGAGGAGAGGGGATATGAACTGTAAAGGTTACAACTGCTTTGCAAACTGCAGGCCAGTTGGGTTATCCTTTGGTAAATCCTGACACAGCCCACCTGTTTCTGTCATGCCACCAGGGCTCTCCATTGCCTCAGCACTGCTGACAGAATGCTGGTACTATCTGGGAAGCATGCTTTGCTTGAATTACACAGACCCCCCTCTGTAAGCATCAAGGCAAAAGTACAAATGCATGCCCCCTGTGTTTCTTGCAGACATAAATGTCTTCTGCTTATCTTGTTAGCCATGAAAGCCTCATGTCTCCAGAGGCAGTATCAACCTGGGCTCAGCGCAGTGCTGGTCTGCCCCCACTACAGCTGGTGCTTGGGCTGATGAGCAGCAGCCCTCTGCATCCCCCAGCAGAGAGAGGCTGCAGCCAGCACGCCCTGCAGACAGGTACCTTCAGAAATACTGGCTGCATCTTGTATCATCCTCACATCTCCCACCCTTCACTTGCACTGCGGACCTGTCCCTTGCCTCTTTGTAGAGTGCCACATAACACAAACATGCTGTGGGATTGATTTTGTGCTGGCTGTGCATGCGTGGAGAACACCCGCTGCTCTGCTCATGGAGCTTCGCTGCACACAGAACTTTCTATGCAGTTTATCCCTATAATTTACTGTAAAAATCTCATTCTTACACACTTGGGGACCCATGGAAAATAATAACAACAAATCTGTCACCTTGGGCACGGAGAAAAATGAAATGAATCCCTGCCCTAAAAATTGCCAACCTTCCCTCTCTTAAACAGCTGCACCAGCAGCATGACTGAAAGGTTTGCTTTCAGTAGCAGAACAGGGGCTGGGTGGGCTATGGGACGGCTGTCCACAGGAGCAGTGCTGAGGTAGGTGGGGATCTGTGGTGGGTGTATGAGAGGAGCTGGTGGTCACGCTGAGACTCTGCAGGAGACCGAGAGGACCAGCAGCACTTGGGAGCTTGGGTGCAGTGCCATGGTGCTTGCAGTCACCCATGTGGTGCTCTCACTGTCCAGAGGACTCTGCATTAGGCAACACTACAGAACCACTACCTTCATAATTCAGCTGTTGCTCAAGGGCCTGCGGTAGCTAATTAAACTACGTTTTGACCTTTAACTGGATTTGTAAGGAGCACATTTAGAAATCAAGAAGTTCACAGCTTACCACACAGAAATGAGCTTGGTGGCCTCATAAACTATCCCTTCTATCTCCAGGTAACAAGGCTACACGAGTGCTATTCCAGAAATGTTGACTACAAACAGATGAGTACTTTCAACTCATCTAAAACTATGTCACTCTGCCAGTAGGACAGCCTCTGCTGCTAAGTTGCACCTGATGACTGGGATAAAAGAGTCTGTTGCTTTCATAGAGGACATTAAATTATGCTAATATTAGGAGTAACAGTGGATTTTTCCTTCGCTCATTTCACAGCTATGTTTCCTGTCAGTGTCAGGAAGATATGCTCTCCTCTCTGCCAAAGCTTTGCTCTGACAGCAAGTTGCTACTGTCTGTTGTGACATTCAGTACTTTGCTTTTTAATATATGACAATTGTGAATTTTATTGTTAAATGTGGTGGACAAAGTATTTCAGGAACACTATGATATGTATCGATTAGTAAACTTATGCTATGGCAATTACATTTGTTGAGCGTCTTGGAGATGTAATATGGCCTTGGATACTTCTGAAATTTGTACCCCAGGGAAAGAGAAAAAAAATGGAGGGGGGAGGGGGAAAGGTTGGGGGGCAATAAAAAGCACAAGCTCTGGGTTTCTCAGAGTTGTTTTCACATCTCTGTTCAGGTAGTTCTCTTCTGATAGGCTAGATTGCCTTCTAGGTACTCCCACACCCCCATGCAAAGAAGGATGTAAAGACCACCTCATTCAAACAAGCAATCTTCACAATCATCTTCCATGCAGTTTATGGCCCCACAAGAAGAAAGGGAAAAGAAAAACAGATGCAAGTTACAGCCTAGAGTTGTTTCCTTGGATACCAAGATACTGTGTCTTACAAGCTGCATCACTAAAACTATGATAATTTTAGCTTCTTTCAACCCCCTTCACATGCTTCTCCAAATGGCAAACTTGAGATTATGTGTTTATCTTAATGTGTGACAGTGAAATACCACTCTGACTAAAAGGGCATCAGTTTGAGATGAGTTAATTTTGGTGCTATTGATAAGCAGAGGGAGGAATATTTTTTTTGAGGTTATGTCCTCAGATGTAAATACATAATTCCTCTCTAGTCCACAGGGAGTGCCATGAGCATATCAAATATGTAAATCTTGCTTTCCTGACAAACCACTCTCAAAATCTTTTGTTTTGGCTTGTTTGTATTTCAGAGAGTCTGAAAGTTTTCATGATACTGTAAAATCATACTGCACAACACATCTGAAAGCAAGACTCAGGGCTGCGCATCTGTACCATTAAGAGCAACTGCCACCTAAGTAACAAAAAATTTAGTATCTGAAAAAAAAAAAAAAAAAAAAATGTATATAAAAGTATGGAAAAACCCTCTTTGACATCCTTCAAATGGTTTAGCAGAGAAATAGATTTGTTTGATCAGAGAAATAGATTGGTTTTTGAATTACGTCCTCTATTTTTAAACTTTATTTGAAATTTGTCAATGGCATTATAAAGAGTGTACTTCTTTGCCTGCAAGGTCTGACTTTGGGATTCTGGGTGCATTTCCCTGCTGTCCACATGCAACTGGAATAAAATTAACACTGTACTACAGAGCACACAGCATGAGCACCATCAAGACTCTGGCTAATTTTGAAATTGTATAACTTTTAAATGTAGACAAGTTTCAAACTGAGTCAAGATATAAGTTTGTATGTACAAGATGAGCAGTTTCAAGCCTTTAATCAGATTGCTGGCAGCAATCATTCCAGCCTTTCTAGTTCATTTTAATTTTCTTAATTTATTTGCATATATACCTACTGTATCTGTCCTATGAAAGGCCTGGACGTCTAGAAATAAAGTTTTGTGGTTTGCTTTGTTTTGTTTTTGTTTGTCATTCTAATTTAAACTTAATAATAATACCTGCCAAGTGGTGGAGTTGTGAAATAGTTGGCTGAAATCATTCCTGCTTCTCTGCAGTTGAGGAGTTGTGGGATGGATGCACTACACCATGGATGGCAAGTACAATAATAAGCTTTTTCTGCTTTTATTTTTCCCTGTTAATGTATCATTTTCTTTCTATTTCTCAGTCTGTTCTACTTCCATTCTCACTTTACATATCACTGTTTTTCACTTATTTATTTGCCTACTTCCCCCCCACCTTCAATTTCCATTTTGTCTATAACACAGTTGTATCTAATATTCATGGCAAGTACCACAAACTGTTGGTTAATGATACAATAGGATATAACCGATGATCAGACAAATGGCTGCTTTCATTCTATTTTAAATAACACCATGAAAAACTCTTCAATTTTCACACTTTTTCTACTATGATAAAGCAGCAATAAAAGATGGAAAGAAGAAAAAATGTGTGCACATTTCAAAAAAATACCTAAGGGATTTGCTTTTTGAAAGATTTTCCATATATGAGTGAGCTTTTAAGTTGTCCTATGACAAGATTTCCTTCTGTCTGTTTCATGTAACACTCTAGCAGACAGGTGAGGGAGCACATGACAGGGAACTGAGCTTCTTATGGAACAGCAGGTTGGCTTGAGCTCACTTATTTTGGTACTTTAAAGTGTCAAAAGATTTAACTGGCTGCTTTAAGTCAGACAGTTAATGAAGGTAGGATGTGCTCCATCTTTCTTCCCAAGTGATAATTAAGGCAATTTGTGCAGTTGAGGACCTGGCAAAAAAGCTCGTTGCGAAGGAGACTGTTGAGGATATTCACTCAGCCTTTTTTTTTGGCAGTGATATTATGTGTGTGAACATTGTAAAAATGCTCATTGGTTATTTAGTATTTTCTTCAAAAACCGACAATGTATTTAGCCTGAAAAGAAACCAACATTCTGCAAGAACAGTGGCTGCAGCTAGTAAGTTCTTGGCATGTTTTCGGGTTGCTGTGTTGTAGACTCATTTCTGCACTCTGGTGAAGGTAACATGGGGATGATGCTGTTTCTGAACTTTCTAACTATATTTATACTTTTGTATACTCTGAGTACTCAGATGAAGGTTGCATCTTGAAAACTGTGCTACTGATGACAAATTATTTAGAAAAAGCAGTTGCAAGCATTATTCTCCTTCATATGTGTAGCTTAACACTACATAACTACAATTTAATCACCATGAAAATTTCCCCAAACTAAAGACTATAGCATTGTCTGCATACTTTCTCAGGGCTTTCTCAGTGCTAAATTCCTATGTATGTACTGATTTAGTTTTCTGTATATGCTCTTTTCTTAACCTAATTGTAAAAATAGTCTTTCCTCAACATGCACACATCATGTGAAATTCCCTTGACCTCATTCTTCTTAATTCCAATGATCAGAAGTCTTGGGAATTAATGAGGTCATGAGGTTAGTAATAGGACATAATTTCTTTCTAGGTCAGTAGTTCAAATTCATTCCTTAATAAATGACAGCTTTTGGCTACAGCATGAATGGGTGCTAGCCACCCTGATTCTAGTTCTTTTTGTAGAAACGCTGTATGATAGACTCCTCGTCCTTTGCCCAGTCTAAAAGACCGATTTGTTTAACACAGTCCTTAAATCCTCAGAGGTCATGCCACTAAGATAGAACAATACCAGCACGTGATGCTCTGACTATCAGAGCATCCAAACACCATTTTTTCCTGAACAGATAAAAAGTTCTACCTATGACTGTTTGCATAAAGCCAGCAGGTACTTTCAGTTCTAAAAAATAAATAGTAACAACTCTAGCCTACCATTTTTTTTTGAATTTTTTTTCCAGTGGCAACTCACTGAGGACTTACTTAGATTGCAATCTTGTAAATTCAGCCCTCAACGACTTATTTGATGACTAATATCTCTCGCAAAAGACATCTGGGGAATGGAAGAAAATACATGTACAGATTGTTGTAATCAGTGCCCTTATTTCTGTATTCAAGACATTGAATTGTGACAAGTTCTGTAATAGGGCTATACAATGGGTTTTGCATTTGAGTCTCTGGTTTGTCTTGAAGATACATAAAACCACATGCAAGGTGCTCAGCTACCAACCAGAAAAAAAGGAAATTTATCATAGCTTATATTTGCTACACTCATGGTATCATTTTAGTAGCTTTACAGAACTCTTTTTTTGTTTTGTTTTGTTTTTTGTTTGTTTGTTTTGACCTTGTGAATATAATTTAGGATTTTGCTATCAATTCTAACAGCATCTTGACCCAAAACTTAAGGTCCTGAATGGTCTTTCTCCTAGGAGAGTAAGAAAGTTTCCAATTTCTCAAATCTTACTTTTTTTTTTTTTTTTTTTTTTTAAATATGTTCTTTCTGGTTTGCAACAAATGCTGCTGCACATAGCATTGTTCCAACCCTTAGACATTTGCCAAAAAAAATTGGAAAACACAGGTTTTGTTGAGCCAGGGTCTAAAAGAATTTGTCAGTGTGCCAAATATGAACTGTCATCAAAAAGGTTCCATCCACCAAACAAATTGCTGATTCTAAATATGCCAGGTTACACTGTGGGTACACTAAAATAATGTTTTTATTTAACATGGTGATGCAATTCAAACACAGTTACCAAGGGTAGTTTACAAATGATAACAGGAATTTCACAATCACTGTGAAAGTGAAATAACTTCTAACAAGGTCAAAACAACAATCTAAAGCACTTAAGCCATTGCTTACTGCAGCAATGGCTTTTGAAACACAAGTGCTCATTAATAAAACTTTATGACAGTACTCTGACTCTAGGTATTGTTTTTCAGTTAATGGTAAAATTTATTTATGGTAAGGTTTTATTGAACTATTTTGCTAAAGGACTACCATAAAAATATTTAAGGAATGATTCTGTTTAATCAAATAAACTTCCTAAACATGTTTCTTGGGGGATACTAACAGGTTAAATATTTACTACCTAGCTTCATATTAGCAAGAATTACAGGTACTTTGTGATAATGAATATAGTTTCTATAACTTACCTTTAACCTTTTCATTTGTCATGGGAATGAATATCATCCTAATGACAGCAGACGTGAAGTCATCAGGGCAATGAGGTCAGTGTTATCTTGAGAAATGTAAATTTAAATTATAATTTGGAATAATCTGAAAATATTTTAAAAAACACTTGGTGTTCTGAAATACATTGTAGTAAGTTTGTAGACTACAGTCAAGACTAAATTCCTGTTGCCTTTGTCACTAAAGAGCTGATATATCATCCCTTCCCTGATATATCTGACTTAGTATTAAATGGTTGGTAACTTAGGGATAACTTAAAAATGTGGACTTTAAATTTATAGTAATACTGAAATAAAAGCATTAAATGAACTTATAACTTTGTTGGAAAAAAAAAATAATATGGAGAGAGAGACAGGCAGATAGACAGACAAAGAAACAAAAGCTCCAAAACAACAACAAAAAAATGGTGAGATCTTGGTATATATATACTACTATAGATTTAGCAATCCTATATATGGAAAGCTGCATGCTGTTCAGCTTCAGATCACAACCCTTTAAGTAACAAATCGTGGCAGGGGCTCTTTGCCTTTGCAAAGAACAGGCATGCTGCACCGCTGCCACTTGAGTTTGCAGCTGTCTTCGTGAGGAATTCCTCTGTTTGCATGAATTTCTGCTTTCACATGGTGCCTGGCATTTAGCAGCAGGGAATTTTAAGACGTGTTGGAAGTCTTATGTTAGGTGGAAGTTGGTGAGTTCTACTTAATAGAGCTCACAATTTAGTAATTAGTATGTTGGCTTCTGATTGTTAGTATCAGTTTAAATGAGAAAGTGAAATACTGACAGGAAGGATTTCTAAGCAACATTTAAAGAAGGGAGTCATTATGAACAAATCCCTGGCTAGCTCCCACTTTACTGTTGATTCTAGCTCCACCCAGAAAACCAACAAAGTTTATGAAGTTTTAGTAAAATAAATACACTTGCACACCTTTAACTAGAAAAGAGAATATCTGCATTCTGAAGAGGAATAGGCAAAAGCTGAGGGAAACCACAATAAATAGCTTTGAGAGACTGTATTTCCTCGAACTAAAACAAAACCTGAAATATTTGCCGTTTAAAATAACCTGCAAGGACATGAGGAAAATTAAGAAACAATTTAAAAAAAAAAAAAAAAAAAAAAAAAAGAAAATAATAATAATAATAACAAAAAAAAAACATTAAGAACTGGAAGAAAAAAAGAATCAAATTGAATTAATTGCAAAAGCTGAAATACTAATGAATAATACAGGAATAAAATAATAATAATAATAATAATACACAATTATGTAATTTTTCTAGGGTTTTATGTACACCTCTGGAAGTATTTCTAATAAGAATTAGGTGTCCAGGACTGGGGATGTGTGAGTAGGATTGTGGTTTTACTTCAAAGACTTCCAAAGATTAATCTGTTTTCTGTTTCACAAAAGCAGTTTCATTTAAAAGAGAACCTTCAAGAGTCTGTACGCATAAGTGGTGAGAAGTTTAACATTATTTCACTGAACACAGGTAGTATATTCACTGTAGTTTATCCAAGCAAGTGGCTGGAGAGTGTACCCCTGTGTTGGATGAGAAGGGTGAACTGGTAATGACAGACATGGAGAAGGCTGAGGTACTCAAAAACTTCTTTGCCTCAGTCTTCACTGACAGTAAAGCTTCCCCGGTCTTTCATTTCCCTCAACTCATAGATGGAGGCTGGGGGAACAAAGGCCCTTACATTGTAAATGAAGAGATGGTTCGAGACCACCTTATGAAATTAAACAAGCACAAGTTTATGGGGCCTGATGACATGCATCCCAGGGTCCTGAAGGAATTGGCTGATGTAGTTGCCAAGCCTCTCTCCATCATAATTGAAAAGTCTTGGCAGTCAAGCAAAGTCCCTGGTGACTGGAAAAGGGGAAACATCACTCCCATTTTTAAAAGGGTAGAAAGCAGGACCCAGGGGACTACAGACCAGTGAGCCTCCTCTCTGTACTTGGCAAGATCATGGAACAGATATCCTGTGAAGGAATGTTGAGGCACATGCAAGACAAAGAGGTGATCAAAGACAGCCAGCATAGCTTCACCAAGCTAAAATATGCCTGACCAATGTGGTGGCTTTCTACAATGGAGTGACTGCATCAGTTGACAAAGGAAGACCAACCGATGACATCTACCTGGACTTCTGCAAGGCCTTTGACACAGTCCTGCATGACATCCTGGTCTCCAAACTGTGAGCTGGCTTGCAGGCCACACCCAGAGAGTGGTAGTCATTGGCTCTGTGTCCAAGCGGAGGCCAATGACGAGTGGTGTCCTTCAGTGGTCTGTCCTGGGACTAGTACTGTTTAATATCCTTATCACTGACACACACAGTGGGATCGAGTGCACCCTCAGCAAATTTGCAGATGACACCAAGCTGAGTGGTGTGGTTGATACCAAAGAAGGATGAGATGCCATTCAACAGGACCTGGACAAGCTTGAGAACTGGGCCCTAGTCCAAGTGCAAGGTGCTGCACCTGGGTTGGGGCAATCCCAGACATGAGTGCAGACTGGGAGAAGAACCCACTGAGAGCAGCCCTGCAGAGAAGGACTTGGGGGTTCTGGTGGACAAAAAGCTTGACATGAGCCAGCAGTGTGCGCTTGCAGCCCAGAAGGCCAACTGCATCCTGGACTGCATCAAAAGAGGAGGTCAAGGGAGGGAATTGTCCACCTCTACTCTGCCCTTGTGAGGCCTCACTTGGAGTATTGTATCCACGTTTGGAGCCCCCAGCACAAGAAGGGTGTTAATCTGTTAGAGCAGCTCCAGTGATGTTCAACTTGCTCATCAGCGACATGGATGATGTAACAGAGTGCACCCTCAGCTAGTTAGCTGACGACACAAAGGTTGGAGGAGTGGATGACACCCCAGAGGACTGTGATGCCATTCAGAGGCACCTCAACAGGCTGGAGGGTCGGGCCGAGAAGACCCTCATGAAGTCCAGCAAGGGTAAGTGCAGGGTCCTTCACTTGGGCAGTAATAACCACAAGCACCAGAACAGGTTTGGGGGGTGACCTACATGAGGGCAGCTCTGCAAAGAGAGACCTGTTGGACAGCAGGCTGACTGAGACAGCAATGTGCCCTTGTGGCCAAAAAGGCCAGTGTTACTGGGCTGCATTCAGAAAAGTGTTGCCAGAAGGTCAAGGGAGGTGATCCTCCCCCTCTGCTCAGCCCTGGTGAGGCCACACCTGGAGTGTTCAGTGCTGGGCTCCCCAACACAAGAGAGACATGGAGCTACTGGAGCAAGTCCAGAGGAGGGTTATGAAGATGATTAGAGGACTGGAGCACCTGTCGTAAGAGGACAGGCTGAAAGAACTGGGCCTGTTTAGCCTGGAAAAGAGAAGATTGAAGGGAGACTTCATTAATGTATATAAATATCTGAGGGGAGGGTGTTGAGAGTATGGAACCAGTCTCTTTTCAGTTGTGCCTAGTGACTGAATGAGAGGTAACGGGATCAAACTGAAGAACAGGAGGTTGTGGCTGAAAATGAGGGGGCACTTCTTTACTGTGAGGGTGGCAGAGCACTGGCACAGATTGCCCAGAGTGGTTTTGGAGTCTTCTTCTCTGGAGATATTCAAAATCCCCCTGGATGCCATCCTGTGCAACGTGCTCTAGGTTATCCTGCTTGGCAGGGGGGTTGGTCTAGATGATCTTTAGAGGTCCCTATCAACCTCAGCCATTCTGTGATTCAGAAGAGGGCCACAAAGATGATCAAGGGGCTGGAGCACATCTCCCATGAAGAAATGCTGAGAGAGCTGGGGTTATGTACAGCCTACAGAAGAGAAGGCTCCAGGGTGACCTAGTCATGACCTTTCAGTACTTAAATGAGACTTATAAAAAAGATGGAGAGCAACTCTTTGCTCAATCAGATAATGACAGGATAAGCAGGAATGGTTTTAAGCTAAAAGAGAGGAGATTTATACTAGTGATTAGGAGGAAATTCTTCACTCAGAGGGTGATGAGGCACTGGAACAGGTTGCCCAGAAAGGTTGTGGATACCCCATCCCTGGAAGTGTTCAAGACCAGGTTAGATGAGGCCCTGAGCAATATGATGTAGTGGGTAGTTTCCCTGCCTATGGCAGAGGGGTTGGAACTAGTTGATCTTTGAGGTCCCTTCCAATCCAAGCCATTCTATGATGCTATGATTCTGTGATAAACCAGGATCTGTGCTGAGATAACATCTGGAATTTAAGTGTACTTCTCTTCTTTCCTGTCCACTTTTGACTTCAGTCCAAATAGAAAAGGCTATCTTCAAAATCATTCACAGACATAAATTCTAGCAAATTTAGGCTTTTGCAACATAATCCTCTCCAGCCCAGCAGCAAAGTCTTGGTTGATCTTGATTGTGCAAGTTTATTAATATTAATAAATCTCAACTATTTGATCATAATGACAACTGTATTCCTCAGGGACAGCTATAAACACTGTTTGAAACATTCCTTCAATCCCATGCATGGGGATTCATCTTATCTCCGTGAGAAGCCCACACCAAGTTTGTGGGGCTGTACAAACAGACGAGAAGTCAACTGTACAGAAAAGCTTTGCTCACTGTACATTAGAATGAAGCAGAACATGGTCTTTTCATTGCTACCAGCCACTTTGTCAGGAAATAATTTCTGTGGCAAAATAACCTTACCCTGAGGTAGCATGGGTAACTCAGCTCTCAGGAGGTTGAGGCTTTATGTTTACTTAACAGGAAATAATGAATAGAAAGGTGAAAAACTTACAAAAAAAAAAAAAAGTTACTTACTATAACCAAGCCAATTGCAAGTAAGAGTGCTCTTAGTTCTGTGTGGGTTAAGAAAGCTAGACACCTCATGCATAAAAATAGGTGAAAGAAACAGATTTTCTGTTCTGTTACAGGTTTTATTTTAAATGACTGTCTCTTACTGCCCTGGTTTCTATTTACTCCTAGTCAAGTAACATACATAAAATGGACAGCTTTTCTTTTAACGCATAAAAAAAAAAAAAAAAAAAAAGAAAATTGGAAAGCACTTGCACTAACAAGAATATGAGCCTATTATGTTTTTCTCTCCCAACTCTTTAACAAATGTAAGAGATGCTGGTTCCTTAAGACCCATGTGTTTTTAGGTCAAAGACGTCAGCTCTTACAGACATGCAAACCTATTACCTATAAAGCTTTGCTGTTTCTGCAGGAAAGAAGAAACCCATTCTTCAAAGTCATCTACTTGGGATACATACCTCTTCAATTCTAGGTAGCAAAGAGAAGAAATGAAGTCATGACTGTAATAAACACCCAAGAAGGGAAACCAGGCTGGAAACTTTCTCCATATTTCCATGCAGTCATAAAACAACTACTTGGTTTTGGTGTCAACGTTGGACCTAAATCATACTTGAATACTGATAAACAGTGATAAATAACACAGAGAAGCTCAGCACAAATGTTGAGGCAGAAATAATGCCATTATCTACAGGAAAAGCAGTGGATTAAAGATACATTTTTATCTTAGCATAATCCTATATAGCAGTGTTTTCAGGTGATATCCCAGCCAGAAGTATGTGAAATGTTAGCAATTATGTCATAAATGCAACTCAGGAACTCAGGAACACAGATGAATAATCAACAGCTCATTGATGACCTCTACTCTTTTCTTCAGCACAGCGTCTCATTACCTTTGACCATGTTCTGTTCAGACATCAAGATCTGAATGCGGAGATTTATCTGAGGGACACAGCCCTTGTAAAAATCTTTGAAGGATCATGACTGATGCGTTTCTCTGCAATTAAAGGTACTTCAGGTACCCTGTTTCACTGAGAGGAGTCACAAGAAGATTAATTCACTCTGGCAGAAATTCTCCTGAACACGTTGGATTTTGAGGGTGGATGAGGAGGAGGAACACTGAACATCTTACAAGCTTGTTTTGTGTGTTCCTGCTTTTGTTTGTTCTCTGTTATGCTCATTATTTTGTTCTTATGTGTGTGTTTGTGTCTCTCTCTCTGTGTGTGACTGGAGACAATTACTAATACTTTTTTTAGCATTTTCCACTAATAGAAAATTCACAGTATTGCTTGCTTACTCATGTCAGGTTTAGAAGCAGCTTGTTAAGTATACAGAACATTTGCTTGATTGCTCACACATAGCCTAATGCAGCACTTTGTGCAGTGTTACAAAATCACTGTCTGCCTGATCACCATTTGGAGACAGTGCTGGAAGACATTGCTCTTGTAACCCCTAGCTGTGTAAGTATGTTAGTATGGCCCTTTGTCTGGGCTAATAAAGTGGCTAATGTGACTCTATCATATCTGGTGCCAGAGTTTGCTTTAGTATACTTGCATAGCACTGTACTGTGTCATATAGGTCATAGGAGCTAGCCTTAGCAGAAGAAAAGTATTTACCAGCATTTGCTTTTCCATATGATTGTATGATAGTATAATAGAAAGAGAAGTATGTTGGGACTCTGTTCCTGGGCAATTATAAAAGAATGTGAATGGAAAAAAATGCATGGGCTAGATTTTTACCTCCATCCAATACAGACGGCGTCTCAGAGTTCAGAGCTCCTGTTTAGTTCTAAGCCATGTTTTCTTGACCTGCTACTAGCTACTCATGATCCGCACTTTCAAAGGATTTCTGAAGGGTGTTCACATAAAACTTGAATTTAACTGTTTGCACATGCAAATCCAGATGCAGTTTCTTGTTTTGAAACATTAAGTTATCACCCCAACACATGAGTAAGGCATTGCTGAAAATATTTAGAAACTGAATTTTCTCCTCCTCACTGATACATGTGAACACAGCTCTACACCCATGTGCATTGCACCTCAAGATCAAGAGTTTATCAGCAAAATAGCACCAGAAACATAGAAAATGCACTGCACCTCGTCATTGAAGTCCTTGACACCAATTCTGAACATGTTTTTCTCTAAAGTTGAAATACTCTTTAAAACAAAAAGCATAAAACTGCACTGAAAAATGTAAGAACAAATATTCATTATCACAGAGAGCAGAATCCCAAGCATGAGAGAAGGCATCTCTCAACATGGAACATAAGCATTAGTTTTCCCTGACAAATGACCTTTTTCAACCAGTCAAAATAAACAGTAAGGTTTATACTCTGCTGTCAGAGACACCTGAGGCATGCACTCACACCAGAATATACTTAGATTCTGTATCTCAAAAAGAAGATATAGGTCTATAAAGGAAAAAGCCACAGAGAACAGTAAGAGTCAGCAGGGTGCATGGTACAGGCTAATACCTGCATTTCCATTTGTTCTGTGTAACTCCTGCTTTGTTAGAATATAAAGGTGCAAACTTATAACAGTTTGTATTCAAATTAATTTTTCATTTGTCAGATTGCTTCAGACACAAAGTAGGATTTTTATAACACAGTAACATAGACTATTGTAAATTAATGAATGTGTTATTAGAGAACATGTGAAATCTTTATTAATGCAATCTCAGTTTGAATCTGCAGGATCTTTAAAAGGTTGAATTCAAATAATCCTTTCACCTAAAATCACATCTATTCATTAATTTCAGTGTTATTTTAAAAAGCATGAAACTAGAGGACTAGTGAATAAAAAAGCTCAGATGTACTCTGGTATTTTATTAATTCACTGAAGATTTTATTCAGTTTGCATCTATATTCCCTGAACAGTAAAATCCACATGAAAAGAAAATACCATTTGAATTTTCTCCATGACTCTTCCTCCTAGGGATTCAACCACTTGAGACACATTTTCTGAACTTGGGAAACAGAATCAATGTCACCTGTTTTTTGACAGCTAGGAGAGCTCTGTTTTCAAGTGCACATGTGGCAAAATGATGTTTAATCAATGAATGCCAGGACTATGAATGTTTTCTGTTTGGCAGGCTTGCCAAATCACCCAGTTGCTTCTCTCCCTTTCACTTTTTAGAAAGTTCTTACAACCTCTTTTCTTTTATGCATGTTTTCCCCTATGGACTTGGCCTAGAGTATATGATTGTCTTCAAAAAGTAGTAAACAATGGCCAACACTCAGACTGGATGTCCTGTCTGCATGTTGTCAACACCATATGCACTTGGTCTGTATCCTCATAGTTAGACTAAAGAAACCCACCTTGTAGCAGAATGGCTCACTAACAAGGACAAAGGTAAGGGTAGCTAACAGGAGAGAGTCAAGGATGAAGAATCCTGAGAAACTGTATTTATTTTTAAGCTTGTCTGGATTGCAGAAAGTGATTCAAGTTATATAGTTTCCTATAGTATTAGATCCAGAAAAGTTTACTTTTCAGAATAATAGTTTCAATGGTACAAATACCAATGGTTTCTTCTAAGGAAGGCATCGAGATGACTGATTTGCCAACCTGTGCACAGATGCTGTCTGAATTACAGCATTTCATGTAAATACCTGTATGGGGAACTCTCATTTCTAATGCACTACTGAGTGCTTAGTTCTGCTCAGTTATCTCAGTTGCTCCTGTAACATCAAAACAATTGGGAAAAAAAAAAATAGTTCTTAGTTACCAAAGACTTCTACTCTCCTGAAGGCAAGTCATATGCAAACTAGGTAATTCTTACTGAAAAAGGTCTGCTTTTGGTAAAGTATTCATGCGCCTCTGATAAGGCCTTCTCTCCAGCTGTTGTTTCCAGTGTACAAAAATTCAGGCTTAATGCTGACATGCTGGTATGCCAGTGCTCACATCTCCTTGACAGTGTATAAATATGTAAGTTACTGATATCTGCAGTTACTGGACAGAATGGGGGAAACACCCTTGAATGCTTAGACAAATAAAAGAGGTTGATAAATTTTAATTTCCTGGAAAGTGCATCATTAATGAATATGCTTAGTGTTATTTTAATATATAGTGCTTGCAATTATTTTCATAAACTGATCTGATCAGTACAACTGGAAAACAGTGTTGTTTTCTTTAAATATAACCTTTGCAGAATCTTCAAAGACATAGCAGGAGAGAAGCATGGTAGAGGGAAGAAAACTGCTTATTTTAACAAAGAGAAGAAATAGATGTCTTTACAGTTCTATACATTTCTAGGAGAAGGAAAAATAAACACAAACAAAAAACCTTTTCCAAATTAACATATCATGGAATTGTCAGTCTTGAAGCACTTTGAGTTTTAACCCCCATATAGATCACAATCTGGAGGAAAGCTTTTGATGCAAAAGATTTTGTTACCCATTGCTTCTCAGAAGGGCCCAAGTTGCCCGTTACTACATTTTCAGATTTCTAGGCATCCTTTCTTAGTTTCTTTTTTTCTGGATGTTGAGGAGAGCAAAATCTTCCTCTCTGTGACTTTTCTTCAAGAATTAGTCTACGGTTCCTGGGTGTGGAATGCCAAAAGGAACTTATAAATGAAGTTACTAACATGGGCCTAAAACAATATCTGTGCACAGTGCTTGTGTGAAGGAGTCTGAGCTATCAGTGATCTAGATCATTGCTCTGCCACAGTACTTTTGATCTAGAACTATGAATCTTAAAAGTGACTTTAGCATGTTGTCAATACGTGTCTTGAGTCATCCAGTTACAAAACCAAATAATGGTATTTCTCTCATCTCAGGTATTTTGTGGAAGAAATAAATAAACAGTGACATGCTTTAATATTTCAAAGCCATAAGTCCTCTATATAAGTATCACCATCAATCCCATCTGACTGTGATTGTATGATTAAGAAAAATGTTCTTGACTACCATGTATCGTTGCAGATTTTCTGCAGTTACCTAACTAGCTCACAATGTAAGCAGGACAATGTTGCATATAACGTAAGCACAGAATTCAGTGCAGGGCAATATGCTGAAATTAGAACTTGCAGACCATTGGATCATAAGGAGCTCTTTACTACTGCTGGTGGCAACCCGTAACAAGGCTGATTTTCATATACCTGTGCAGAATGCTACACTCAGATCCCAGGGCACTTAGCCACCACCCTGGCAGTGTGAGAAGAACATGGTCATTGAGATTCATAACTTGTCATTTACTGATGGTTTTCTTACATAATATAACACTGTGACTGGGTACGCACACGGATGGAGAAAAACATTCAGGTACCTCTTTGGTTCAGCCCCAAGCAGTAAGAAGGAAGAAAGTCCCTCCTATGTTAGGATGCCTTTTTGTATGAAGAGGAGTTAGGACTTCTGCTTTTTTTTTCTTGGGCTTGGGTCTTGGTGCTTCCTGTTCTCCATAAATAACCAGTGTTGTTACTGTATGCAGTCCACCTTAAAGACCAGATGGAAATTTTGAGAGGCTCTATGTTAGATTATTCACCCTTAATCTTCCAAACACTCATACCACCACAAGCTAGTCAAGTGCTGCAGATTTTGCATACATTAAGAAAGTGTCATTCACTCTGAAAGCTCAGAGCTGAGCCAGATGGCACATCTGACTGTGGTGTCTAAGAGCCACTGTGCTACCTGTGTGAAAAGTAGAAAATGAAGCATCACGGAATGAGACTACCAGAAACCCCTCTTGCTGCTCTTACTTAGAGAAGCCGTTGTCATCTAAATGGTGTGACTATTGGATGTTGGTTTGAGTAAACATACAAGGTAATTGCTCTGTTATCATTCGTTACAAATAACATAGCAGATAAAAACCAGAGTGAACCAAGAATCATGAGCAAAATGGAAGCAGCACCTTGAAATGCTGTGATTTTTTTCTTCAGTGTGCACACATACAATAGTTCCTTCTGCAGTTGGAATTCAATGCGCATGAGTCAGCCTATCCGATATCAGTAATTACAGCTATAAATGCACAGCTATTATGCATTCAGCTTGTGTAGCTTGGGAGTGGTCTACTCTACCAGGAATGAGGAGGTCCTAAGAAGATGCTAAGGCTTTATCACAATCCTTGACCAGTAAGCAGAAAAGCCAGCCATCAGAGATGCATCCCTGAAAGCAGCAGTGTTAAGGCTGTGGTCATCCCAACGCACTGTTGTGTTCATTCTACCAGGTTCCTTTTCACATTCTTTCATCTACGCTGATTAAACACGATCTGCACATTTACAGCCTTTCTGACCATCCTCCTCAGGTATGCCGCTGTCAGGCCTGCAAAACACAAACGTGGCAAGTACGCAATGCACATACTTGGATAGAGATTAATAACCTGGACTTTTGTCACCCTGTAAGATGACTTTGTAGTGGCTTTTCTGGTGCGGTCCCACTCGGGGTGTACAGGCTCCGGTGGCCTGCCCTAAAGCAGCGTTAGGTGTGAGGCAGAGCTCCAGGGCAGGCAAGTGGCCAGTGAATGACGGCAGGACCGCGAGCACTGGTGAACCCACCAGCCTTTCACCCCTGGCTGAGAGGCTTGGCCCCTGACGGCAGGCCGGCCCGCAGGAGCGTTGTGCCTGCAGCGGGGACACCCCCTTCCCTCACCCCTCACCTCATCCCTTCGGCATGGAGGTGCCACGCAGCCCTGCCGGGACCCTCACAGCCGCTGCCCCACACCGCCCCACGGCCCCTCCTGCAGCCAGGGATCGGGGGGCGGCCGGTGTGGGCGCTCCGCCCGCCCTCGGGGCGCCGGGCGAGCAGCGGGCGGCCCCTCCATGCCGCCCCGGCCCCCGGCGGCGGAGCGGGAGGTAGGAGCCGGCCCCCGGGCGGGGCCGGGGCCTGTGCCCGTACCCGTACCCGTTGCCGGTGCTGTGTCCGCCACCCGCCGCCGCGCACCGGAGCTAGAGGTGAGGGCGCTGCGAGGCGGCTCGGGGTCTCGGGGGCGGCGGGGCTGGGGCTGGGGCTGGAGCTGGAGCTGGGGCTGGGGCTGGCCGCGGGAGGCGGGCGGGCGGCAGACGTCTTCCCCTTCCCTTGCTTCCCTCCCATCCTCGCCCCGACCCCCGCGGCGCACTGGGGCGCCTGCTTTTCATTTTTGATTGTCCCTCTCCTTTCGTTTTCATTTGCTGAAACTGCTCAGCCCCGGCTGCATCTCCGTGGCACCGCCGAGCCCGGCCGCCGTGCTGAAGCGGGCCCCGGCCCGCAGCGAGCACCCCCCGTTAGCGGGGCGGGGGTCCCAGGGGGTCCCACCCGGCGGGGTCCCGCCCGGCTCGGTGCGGGTGGGGCGGGCACCGCTCGGCCGGGGCCGGGCTGCGCCGCGGTGTACGGGGCTGTTCACCTGCCTTGAGCCCTGCCGGCAGCCGCGGAGGGAGCCCTCGCCGTGTGGGGGTGGACTGAGACCTTCCCAAGATGCTGTTTTTCCTGGAGGCAGCCCGTCAGCAGAGAGCTGTTTAAATGGTAAACTTGCCTTATAGCACCGTGAGGTTGGCTTTCCTCTGACGGCAGTGCTTCCAGTACCCCGCTTGGGTGATTGTCTGTTCTTCCTCCTCTTCAGTGCTGCTGCTTTGAAACGGAGCTACCGGTTGGTACATGCTGTTGCTGTAGGAAAACTCTGTGCAGTGCTGTGTTGGCTCTCCCAGAGGAAATGTAAATACACTTGTTTCATGTTGCTCCTAAAAGGATATCGCTTGAGGTGAAGGAACAGTTCTTCTGGTTTGATAGAGAATTATGTATTTATGTAAATGTTTTGAGCTGGCATTTGGGTGATGTAAGGTAGAGCAGGGCTCAGATCAAAAGAGAAAATACAGAAACTCTTCCCAAGTTGAACCTTATGTAAGGAGCATTGGCAGTTTGGGAGTTAGCGAATGTAAATGGTAGAACCCACATTTTCTAAGTCTCACTGTAAATGTATAGGTTGTTTGTCCTGTGGTTATGATAGCGATGCTTTGTAATAAAGTTCGTTAAATGGTCTCTCAAAATTCTTTGATCTTCAAAGCAGAGAATACACGGTCTGATGAATGCCTGGTGTAGTAGCTACTCTGACTCTTCCAGCACTTTAAAAGAAAATAGCTTTTAACTTCTCTTCCTCCACTGAGATAGTTTCTCCCATTCTTAATGTACTCTTTTGCCTTGTAGCTATCTCAGAATTGATGATGAAAAAAATGAGCACAAACACTCAAATCTATTTTGTTTCTAAAATTCAGTTTTCAGAAGAAAATGTGTCTTGGAAAAAAATGAAGTGTGCATGCAAAAATGCACACTCTTCTTATTTAACATACTTAATCTCCCTTTCCTGGATTCCTCCCCTCCCCCGGCTAGTTAAAGCATGGAGTGGAAAATCATGTTCCAAGTTTAGGAATTGATCCTTAAGCTGTTAAAAACAGTGGGGTGTTTCTTTCACTGACTTCATGTGTTAGTGCTAGGTGCTTGGTAAACTTGGTACTGGTTTAGGGCACCAACTGTTTGTAATCTTAATTATGTAGTCAGGTCTTCCTGGTAGCAGGAGAACCAAACCACTGTGTTTAAGAATAAGTGTATGCTTACATGGTTTGCTGTAAAGTGTTTGTATGTTTATGGAGCGGTATTGAATATTTTTCTTTATTTTTTCATACCAAGTCTGTAGGTAGATAAGGAAATTTTTGTGCTTTGGCACCGGCGGAATGGGATAGAATCTGTAAAAATACTTTCTTTGCAGCTTGCATAATGTGGTCCATATATTGTTGAAAAAGTGCTTATTGATTCTTGCAGCTTCATGTATACAGCGTGTGCTCTGTGTGTTTACAGTCCCTGTAACCAAGGCATGTCAAATGCCTTGGCATTCTGAGAGGCTACAGGACAGAAGCTGGCAACAGCCTCTCTTTAGGCCAGGGGCAGCTGCTTGTAAGGGGCTGCCTTCCCTTCTTCCCCCAACTCTTCTGGGTTATGAGAGGAGAAGAGAGCTGGTGCAGTCTCTGTGCAGTTTTCAGCATCCTGCAGAACATGGTGTTGGGCTAGGTGTTACTGAAGGCGTTTGTCTTCTTGGAGAACGTGTGCTGGTTGTTGCTGCAATGTGAGCCTTTGGTTACTGCTGGTGGTTACGTGGTGCTGTAGTTGAAATTTATATACGGTAGAAGCTAAAGTGCAAACTTCACAGATCAGGCCAAATGAAATGTGCACTTAGAAGCATATAGATGGGCAATTTGGTAGATATAATATTCAAAGCCCCTGATAGCTTAGAACTGAGTAGCAGAGTCAGCATGAGTTAAATGCAATGAAATGCTGTTTTAAATCATAGAGTCATTGAAATATCCTGAGTTGGAAGGGACCCACAGGGATTGCTGACAGTGCTAGGCAGGAATTGGGAAGAGGGCTCCTCACACCTTCCCTGCCATCTGGTCTAAGTTACAGATCGGGCCATTCATCATCCTCTAGGTGTCACTTGTGTTTGAGTCCCTCTTGTACTGTACTTGCTTGTTGTGGACCCATGCCACTGATACTCTGAATTTTATTTTCCCTAAATAGATCAACTGTCTGATGTGTCATCTCAGATTCCTGCTGTGGTTATGAGGTCATGTGTCTTGTCTTATTCTTCACGTTCGTACAGTCCAGAAAGAGCTTTTACTCCTTCTTTGGGGAAAGAAACTTCAAGTCCTCCTTCAGGGAGCTGGAAACCCTATCTTTTATCTTTCCTCTTCATTCTCCAGTTGTGAACTAAAAAACTGTATTATCCTGTTGCAAGGTACAATGTCTTCCATTTTTACTGTTATCTCCTCCTTGCTGTAAAACTGTTTTATTTGTGATCAGCAAAGTAGGGGGAAGTTGAAGATGTTTCACATGACTTGTATGTTTTCACCATTGTCCAGGCATGCATTTTTTTTTTTTTTTAATTTTGAAACATTAGGTTTTCTACAATTAAAGGCAACAGTAAGCTATGATTAGTGTATTTTTTTAAAGTGTGACAAGGCTATGATCTATATCATAGTCAAGAAGGAAGTTATTTGTAAAACTGACTACTGTCTGTGTGTGCACAGACAGGGCAGTTCTGTCAAGTAAAGCAAGTACTGGACCATGGCCGTTTTACTAACTGCTCCTTTTTATTGTTAGTTCTGTCATCAATACTCATGTGTTGTCAGACTGCATGCCATCCCACCAGCCCCCCTGTGTTTGGCACCCTTTGTTTTTGATGTCCTCTCTGTTACTGCAGTATTTGAAATTCTGTAGACAGAATTGGTAGTGATATATACCCTTTAAAGTGTCTCTTTGAGGCTGAGTAATGTCTTTATTGTAAGTACAGAAGCTGGGAAACTGAGGCTGAAATGCTGTGCCCCTATGTTCAACCAGTGCTGTGTAAGAAGTGTGTGTCTGCAGATCGCATCCCAGTATTAATAAGATTTTTGTCAATCATAGAACTAACTCATCCTGTGAAAAAAGTCCTGGGTATCCAGACTTTGGTTCCACTTGACCGATTTTGTCACTGTATAGAATTACTGAGTTGCAGGTTTCCTGCACTTGAAACTATAATTTAGAAGACCAAACTTAGTGTCCTTCGGAAGTTCAGAATATGATCACAATTATATTAAGTATAATGGATGAAAATAGACACGTGGTTTGATTATACAAATAGTTAAAAAAAATGAATATCATTCAGCAATAGAAATATTGCTGTAATTTACAAAAACAATTGTTAAATCTTGTTTACATCTCCTGAAACATGGCAATATCATTTGAACTGGAGGAAACTGCTAGTGTTTAAGTTTATAGTTTGATGAGCAGTAATGGGATGTTGCCTTCAGCACTAAAGCTGACATAAAATACTACAGCTGTTATGGCAGTTTGCCACTTTTTTGGCTGTGGTTGCACAACTGTTGTTCAGGCTTTGTGATAATATCAGATCACTGAGCTGATCTGAGTGAAGAATAATTGCAGGATCAAAAGAAGTTGGTGTGGAGGAAAGCTGGTTCTCAGCTAGCTCTTTCAGTGGTGCAGTTTGCTGGTATGGCCGCTTGCAGGGTTGCACTATGAACTGGGGGGCGTGCAAACAGCAGTGGGGATGTGCTGGAGACCTTTCAGCTTCTTCAGCTCCTGAGAAAACTGCATGTGAAGTTGCTGTTAGCACTCCTGTAATCCAGTCAAGAGAAGGCAATGTGCTTGGCTGCAGCAGCTGCTGCCCACACCGCGTGCCCAGCCTGCATCACGGTCCGGGTCTTGCTTTGTGCACCTGCTGGGGCTTTCTCTGCCAGCAGCTGTACCGTAGCAAAGGCTCTGGGCAGAGCTGTGTCTGCAGGGGAGCGGACAGGCTGGATTCTCCTGGGCTGCTACTTGCAAGAACTTCCCGTCCCTCTCTATCCGGGAAAGTCATTTGCTTATTTCTCCTGCTGAGTTTGTTTTCACGAGAAGTTCTTGGCCAGGGTACCCGCGTGAGTCAGCTGAATGCCAGCTAAATGACAGCCTAATTGTAGCAGGGGTGTGCCTATCACTCCTCGGGTCTCAGCCTAGCTAGCCCTGGCAGCTGGGGGAGCAGGGTGGTGCTGAGGGTGCTGAGCTGGTGGGGGCTCCTGCCCCGTACTGGGGCTGGGGCCCTGTGCTAGCCTCTGGCCTCTGCTGCTGTGCTGCTGCTGACTGGTTTCCCAACACTGGAGCAACGTTCTCATTCAGATACATAACTCCTGTGAAGTCTCCTGCCATTAGTCACATGGACCATGAGAGTGGTCCTCTTGGCTTCGTTACAAACTACTGTTTTTTCCCCAGATCTGAAGTTGGTGGTTTGGGTTTTTTTAGGTAAAGAATTGGATCAACTGCATGTCTCAAACTGTGGTGTGCTAATTACTGCTGATTTTTAAGGCAACAGTAGGGTCACAGGCTGCATGTCAAATGGTTTTATTTATTTATTTTTTTTAGCTCACTAACAGTTTTTGCTGGTCTCTAAGTGATTTGGAGGGCTGTTTACAATCTGTTGGTTTACAACGTTTGAGAAATGGTTTTTCATTGTTTGCTTTTTTTTTTTTTTTTTTTTTTTCCATCCCCAGGAAACTTAGTTACTGGTAGACAATCCTAAGCATTCAAGACCCAGAGAAACAGGGGGCAGTCAGCTTCTTATTTGGATAGCTTAAAAATCCCATGCAGCCACTACTACTGCCAATCTCCAATTAGAAGATTAATGAAGACATTTGGGGGGATGTCAATATGAGAATTTTCATGTTTATGTACCTTCCCTAATTCAAGCTGTAAATTTTGTAAGGTTTTAAAAGGGGAATTTAGAATTTTATGTGCTTTCTGGGATGGCTTTATACAAAAATCTTCATAGGATGATTGAATTAAATAGAAGGATTGTAGGATTCTGTGGATTTGTACGTTGAAAGGTTCTGCAGATGTTCTTTTCCTTTGTACCTAATTAAAGTTCTGTCTTGTTTTTGATGTGTCATGCA
Organism: Heteronetta atricapilla; assembly: GCA_011075105.1. Taxonomy (NCBI): domain Eukaryota; kingdom Metazoa; phylum Chordata; class Aves; order Anseriformes; family Anatidae; genus Heteronetta; species Heteronetta atricapilla. The sequence goes on along the minus strand of CM021763.1, from coordinate 37,713,999 downwards.
TCAGGTGTTTTTGTCTGAGAGCGATGTAATCTTTGTATGAGACTGTGCCCAGGTTTATAGCACGTCAGTTTGCGCTACGTAGCTTGTTGGTGCTTCCTCCTCGGGGGAGGTGTGTGGGTTCAGTGGTATGCACTTTATCTGCCAGTATTTGACAATAGAAAGACAGTGATGTTTTTAAACTTCTGTGAAAGGACCAAAACAATCTCGGGTAAGAACACTGAACTTTATTTTCAGTGTTTTGTTGCTGGAGCTAACTTTTTGGATCACTTTATTATTTAAAGTTACTTCAGTGTTAGTTCTGGCATTCAGAATTCGAGTAAGAAATGGGTCAAGTGTGTCACAGACTTTAGGTTTGACTGAGACCTTACTTGTTCTAATGGCTCACAGATTTGAGAGGGATGGTGTACTGGTTTGTTAGAATGTATTTTTTTGCTGCATAATCCTAAAAAATCATCACTAAGGCAATAAATAATCCTATTCAGTGATTCATTAGGAAAGCCTTTTTCCCCCAGGGTGTCTGCTTCCCATATTAGAAGAGATTTGGAAATCTATTTTTGCAGCTGTTGGAGAGTTTTCCATGCAGTGTAGTCTTTCTGGCTCATGACTGAAGGTAAGGATGACTGCTCCTTACCTTCTTCCTAACCAGCAGATCCACACCCGTGGGTACTACTAACAACTGTTTGCTATATTTCACGTAAGTCTGTTCAGAGAGATGAGGGGTTGGTTCTGATTTTTGGGGTGTGGGGGTCTTCTGCAGAGTCCACCTGGCTCTGCAGAGGTAAAGTGGTACTTCTGTGGCTCTGAGGGTGTTGGTGGTGCTCTAGGTGAGTAGTCTGGAAAGAAAACGGAGTGTGACTTACCTTGCATTGAGGAGCATGCCTTTAGGTCAAACTTGGGCATGCAGGTTCTGCCAGGGCTAGCGTCTCTCCTTGGTTTTAACTCGTGTGAAAGTCAGTATGGTTAATTGTGTAAGGTACATTGCGGTATGTGAGGACAGGCACACAGAGAAACCTTTGAAGGACTGGCACTTTTGCCCTTTATTCCCCACTGGACTCCACATTCAGAGTGGTAGTGGAAGGGCAGAGAGACACCCATGAAGTTCAGTCACTCTGTTCAACATGGAAACAAAGAAGTATTATGAAGAGGTTTTTGGCTAGGAAACAGAAAACCCTTTCATGGGTGTCCACAGCTTCTGGTTTTGTTTTTAATACAAACATGATGATGTAACAGGTCATCTTATTAAATAATGATACTTGTACATTTTATGTTACTGGGTTTTGTTTACACTCTAAAGCCTTTGCCAGCTATTCATAGATCACTACAGTAGGACATTGAATTATTAGCAGATGATGTTGATACATATTTCTGAGTAGCAATAGAAATCTGAGTTGAAACCTTACTTTGCTTTAGGGCTTTGCACATCTTCATACAAGAAATAGTTGGACTCATCCAGGATGAGTCCTGGATGTGGATGAGTAAGGATCGCTCTCTTTCGAGATCACTTTTTCTCTGGTTGTTGTACTTCTGCTGTAATGTGTGGTGGTCATCTCTTACAGAGATGTGGTGCTGCTGGGACTACTTCAGTCATGTCAAGGCAGAAGAACACAGAAAATACTGTTGCTGGGTGTGCAGATAATGGAATTCAACTAGGAGATACTAAAAATACCCCAATAAAAACAGAAATGCCTGTGTAACTTTGATACCTTTTAAAATTCTGTTGTAATTAGATAAAACAGTGAAGTTAGCTGAAGCTTTACTGATAGTTTTCACCAAAAATTTAACTAATTTTACAAGAAGCTTACCAAAAATTTCAGACCTCTTTAATAAAATAATTCATACTAATTCAGCAGAACCTCTTAAATAGAAATATAAATAGTAAATCGCTTTTGTTTCATTTATGTAGGAATACCTGTTAAAATATTCATTATGAAGTTCACTATTTATTTATTTATTTATTTATTCGATCTTGGAGTCTCAAAGCTGGGACTTAAAGAACAAGTAATTTGTAACTACAAATATTTAGGTTAAGATGGTTCACGTGTTGTTTCACGTCTGAAATGTACTCTTAAGGATGCTTTATTCAAACTCTTATGCCTCAGTGTTTGTAGAAGGAAACTCCAACAGTTGGAGAAGCGCCCTACTTGTTAGCTCAAAAAATTAAGTCTTGGAGACGGTAAACTGTCATCTATTCTGAGTCCCAAGCGCTCTGCCTGGAATTATGTAGAACACAAGTGACTAATTTTGAGCTGTGGAGCAACATTTTAATTGTTTGCATATGTTAAAGAACAGATTTAGCCTACTGTAGTGTTCTCATGCAAAAGAGCCAAGAAACATACCAATGCTTAGCTAGGCTGGATGTTTTGTAAGGTTGTCCCATGCCTTTATTTAGGGTTTACAAGATCGCTTCTGCTCTGTTTGGTTACAGTAGTGCTAGAGAGTGTAACAATTCTTGTTGTGTGTTGGTGTGTACTTATATATGACTTTTGTCATGTACTTTGTATACACTTACACTGGAGCCTGAAATGTTTCTGCAGACAGAAACCTAGCATTGTCTACCTTATTTGACTATCTGTTTGTATTAGAGGAGTAAAACCTGAGGTTTTGAGTAGTGAATGAATACTTTTAGTCATGTACAGCCTATATAGCCTGCAATGAAAGCAGTGTTGTCCTCATTAATGTCTCCTTACCTCGCCTAACTACATTGTTATTAAGTGAGCACAAGCTCTCCTGTTGTGCTTGAATTGACTAAGAGCTAGTATGCAAAGCCTCAGTGTAAAAGTTTTGACTTTCAAACCACTCTTCTGAGTTACTGGTTCTTGGTATTGGTGCTTGAAGAGCTGGCATCCAAAACATCAGTGTTAAAAAAGGAGCATTTCAAACAACTCTTCACAGGTACTGGTTCTTCGTGCTGCAGCTTAAATTGGGATTACTGTCTTCTGTTAACAGCTGAACTGATCAATTACTTTCATCCTCCCAATAGCAATCCAGTAGGTCATTATTCTATTGCTAATTAGCACTTTCACTTTCTCTTTTCTGTATAAATTGGGGGGGGGGAAGGAACTAATGTGCACTTGTCTTGCTCTTAATTTTAAGAGATGCTGTGCTTGCCTCAGAAAGGCCAAGTGTGTTGCCATATAACTTTAGCGTGCTAAAATAAGAGAGGCAATCGTTACCTTGAAGTTTTCAGAGTGAACATTAATGGTATTTTCTAACTATGTGAAGCATTAAAAATCTGGTTTAGAAAGGAGTCGTGGTCTGCTCTGTCTTTGAGGACTCCAATTTGTAGAATTAGCTGCATTTCTCTGGGATCTGAACTCTGTTGTACTAAAGCTCAAACAGCATTGCAGGTTTTGCACCTCCGAGTTTATTTTGACAAGTCTTCTCAACGTTTGGCTCTACCCAGCTGCTTGACCTTACCTGGAGGTCAATCATTAACTGGTAGGTAGTCATGAACATCTGTGCAATTACTAAGTGCAGTCACCTTTAGCACTCGCCTTGACTCCTCCCAGGTGGTGCGCGCACATTACAAAGACTGCCTGTTACTCAGGAGCATCTCACCACTTCGGTCGCAGCTCCAGCTTGGTCTGAAGGTGAACACAGGGTGATGAAACCTAACCCAGGCCTTTTCATGCTGTCACACTCTTTCCGTTGCCTCATGACTGTCTCATCCCTCGCTCTCCCTGCAACACAGGCAGGTGCTGGGGAAGTGGGATGCAAGTCTGCACGTTTCTGCTAGCAAGCCCTTGCTAGGTGTGTGCCCTGCAGGGAATGGAGCTCCCACCCGGACAAAGCTCAGTGTCTCCTGTGTAGGTCATGTCTGAGCACTGTGACCGTGACTGGGCATTGTAACCAGCGTAGTGCCATGGGCAACTGTGTTCTGGGACCCACTGGTGGAGGTGAGACACCAGCCTCGTCTTGATGCTGATGAGTGGCAACAGGGGAATGTGTGTCAGGATATGTCACATTTTACCATAAAGGACTGGTGCACCTGCCTGATCCCCAGCTGATTTGGGTCTGTGTTTGGCTTGGAATTGCATTGTCGAAGTCACCCATGTTTGGAGGACTGGATCTCTTTGGCCATGATGTGGTATTACTGTGTAACAAAGTGTGGCTTCGCATATTTCATTCTTCTAAGGTTTATGTTTGAGTAATTAAAAGTATAGTTTGAAAAAAAATGGATAATGAATAGACATCTTTTTATTAAATAAAGGCATTTACTGAGAACTGTAGGGATAATATAAACTTCTGTACTAATTGTATACTGGAAGCAAAATTGCTTAACTTCGTTATTTTGAATAATAACTTATATTGCCAGGTCATATTCCAGCCTTGATTGTATATGGGCCTTTCAAAAGGGAGGTATTGCAGACTAATCTTTTTTCCTACCCTGCGGCACACTACTCAAAATAAAACACCAGAGTGGTTTATTTCAGAAATACAAACCACAGCAAGTATGATAAAATCTCCTTAAACCTGTTTTTCATGCATGACACTGTACTAGCTCTTACTTGAGTTGATTCTTCGCTATTTATGACTGCATCCCTGTGCCAGACTGACTTGAACAGAGGTGTCAACCGGAGACAATAATATCAAACAGCTAATAAGACTTTGCAAAACTCAGAGGGGTTTCCCCTTGATTTTGTGGGACTCAGGGAAGAGCCTGAATTTAATATTGGGGTGTTCTGTTTATTTTAATTGAACATTAACTGGTCTATTCATATGTTGTACATTCAGATTTCATAGAACTTTGATTTAAAAGTAATTTATGAAACTAAATAAGATCTGAAATTCCCTCACATCTTTTACTCTGTATGTCCATGTGGGCTTATTTGCTTTGATGTCCAGTCTTCTTTAATCCATCTTTTTAATGTCCAGTAAATATCCAGTTTAATGTGCATTGTCAGGAGCATCCTTAGCTGTAACAAACATGAAAGCATACGTGCACATTCTCTGTCCAGAATAGTTAAGCTGTAGCTGAAGATGCCAGTAGCACTTTTCATCTGCCTTCAACTGAAGCTAGAGGTGTAATAACAGACCACGGTGGGAAACCATTCATGAGTTGATTTATTTTTTTTTTTTGTCAGAAAGTGATGTTAGTAGAATACATTAGCTCTGGTTTGGTATTCCTGCAAATGATGGTAAAGGACATGATGGGAATACCATCTTTCCTTGAATTGAAGGAGTGTGCCTCAAAAATTGAGTTTAAAAACAAAAAATGCCTTAGGATACTTCTGTTGGCTGCTGTTGAGCAATGTCTTGATTTTTACACAGACCTTAATAATAGAGTTTAACTTGAAACTGTCGTGACAGGGACAGGAGGTTTCTTTCGGAATTCTGTCTTTTTTGTTGAAAGGTGAACAATTTTCACAGTGTTTGCAACATTGCAATACTGTGGTAAAGCATCACAAACTATATAAAAATTACTAGAAATATAGATGTTTTTATAAAATATTTTGAGGGATGTTAAGTAAGTAGGAATAGTTAAAATTGATGCTTAATTCTTCCACTTGCAATGAAGTTTAGGCAAATTATCGATGAAAGGGAAGAACCTCTGATATGAATTAAATAATTGGATTAAAACTTTCTTGCAGTAGCAAAAAATCTCTGCGTTTGCTTGCAGCGCTTATTTAGTATTGTTTCTCTTAAGTTTTTATGCAGAATACATTTGAAACAGTGGGGACTATTGTATTTACAGGCAGGAAAGCTGAAAAGGTTGGGAGCAAACAATTTATAATTTAGGTGTTTTGCATTTCTGTTAAGTCAAACAACAGGCAGCTGTTGACATACAAAGAAGGGGGATCAGAGTTGTTTTGTGGGACCTCAGAAGTTTTCAGTATAAATATTAATTTTGTGAATTTGTTGCTTCCACCTATCAGCTGTAGATGATCTTCACAAAGTGTTTTGCAAACTGAGAAATCCTGTGTAAAAGTGTGCATCTGCAAAGTGAGGATTATATGGTGACAATGGAGTGGAAGTGGGATTTGCAGGAGCATCCCTAGACGCAGAAGGGAGAGAAATCTAATTCTTTGATGTTTTTCTTATAACTTCTGTCAGGTGTGTTAGATACAGCATTGTGGCCATAAATACACGTGAAGTTTACAAACACAAACTTTATAGAGCACATTCTCATGCAATTTTGCATTTTGTTGAAGAATTAGAGCTTGTTGGTACATGGGAACGAGGAGTTGAGCAAGCTGCAATAGTTCTTGTAACCTCCATTTGTGTATGTTTATAAAGCACTGAGTGTAAAAGCATTTCATAAAGCTCATTAACATGGCCTAGGCTTAATCAAAAATAAGTTTTCAGTTACTGTTTAAAATCTCTGCTTATGGTGGAAAATTCAACTCTGTACTCTGCATGACAAGCTGAGGTTTAAAGCCTGAGCTTGAGGCTGTGAGTGGGGCTGGGTGCTCAGTGGTACCTGTCTGTGTGCATGGTAGGCAAATGCTGGACCTGCACTGGCTTCTGCAGTTCAGAACCTTCTGATTTGTATTATGTGATTTTAGGTTCTGTATCAAACTCCAGCAGCATCAAGTTAAGTTTGTTGCTATGAAGTATCTGTGCTATCTGATGGACCTTGTCAGTGTATTTCATACCATGTATTCTATTAGGTGACTTGTTATTTATCCCTATAAAGTAATATGTTATATTCTGCTGTGTCTGTTCTACTGTCCTGTGGGGCCTGAGAATCATACTTAGCAATTACTGAATAATTAGCCGAGCCAGCAGTGGGAGGGAGCTTGTAAGGTCATTCTTGGTCCTTCCATCTGTTCATTTACATTATGTTCAAGAGCATAGGGCTCTCTGCATTGAAAATAGATACTGCAGTGAACTGTTGTTTCAGATATTCAGATGCAATGGCTATTAGATGTAGGGGGAAAAAAGTAACACCATTTGTTGCAGTTTTAACTTTGTTGTGCTAGCTGATAGCTAATAACATAAAGGGATGATGACAGTAGCAAAAGCCAACTTTCAAGGAATAGAGTTAGCCTGGGAATGGCACATGATATTTTGTCTCCAGTATGCTGCATTGTGCTGAATAAATGCAAAAGATGATTAATAAGGTCTTTGTAAATCTGTATATGGAGACAAACTGCATCCCCAGATACCTGTGTTTCACTGGGAGGAGAAATTACCATTCCTGCTCAGTCAGAATAAGATTGATTTGGATATGGTCCATGAATGTGGTTGGCGGTGCAGCCTCCTATACCTCTTATTGACAATGTCCTAATTTTCTAGTATCAGTGATCCCTCTCTAGGGAATGAAATACTTCTACCTGTCCAAAGGAAGCATGGTAATTTGCTTATGAAACCCTCCATATTCTTGCAAATTATTTTATTTTTGTGTAACAATACAGCCTAAGAACATCACTCATTGATGGCAAGTTCAGTTAAACAAGGATTTATACAAATAGAGCACCAAATCATTTGTCTGTTTAGTTGCTTTAAAAAAATAAAAATAATAATAATAATAAAAAAAAACACAGAGATTTAAAAGCTATGGGTCGCTCAGCTCTATTACTGTGTTGCAGTGCCACACATTAACATTGTACGTGATTTGAAATGCTGTGTAAAATTTTGTTGGTACCAATTCCTTGATATGAAGAAAAGCTGTCAATATCCATTATAATATTGGAAAGAGGATCTGCTATTTTTTAACTTGTGATTTGTATTATGTGATTTTTTTTGCGTGCACCCTCAGTAAGAGTATTCAAATATAAGTGCATTCAAAGTGCACTCAAAAAATTTAGTGTACCCTCAGTAAGTTTGCAGATGACGCCAAGTTACGGGGAAGTGTTGATCTGCCAGAGGGAAGAAAGGTGCTGCAAAGGGACCAGAACAGGATGAGTTGATGGGCAGAGGCCAACGGGATGAGGTTCAACATGGCTAAGTGCTGGGTCCTGCACTTTGGCTACAACAACCCCATGTAATGCTACAGGCCTGGGGGAAAGTGGCTGGAAAGCCGTGCAGAGGAAAAGGGTGTGGGAGTGTTGGTCAGTGCTTGCCTGAACATGAGCCAGCAGTGAGCCCAGGTGGCCAAGAAGGCCAACAGCATCCTGGCTTGTATCAGGAATAGCGTAGCCAACAGGGCCAGGGAGGTGATCGTTCCCTTATATTCTGCTCTGGTGAGGCTGTACCTCAAGGACAGTGTTCAGTTTTGGGCCCCTCACCAGAATAAGGACATCAAGGCCCTGGAGCGTTTCCAGAGAAGGGCTACGAAGCTGGTGAAGGGCCTGGAACACAAGTCCTGTGAAGACTGGCTGAGGAAACTGGGGCTGTTTTTTGATCTGGAGAAGAGGAGGCTCAGGGGAGACCTTATTGCTCTCTGCATCTACCAGAAAGGAAGCTGTGGGGAGCTGGGGGTCAGCCTCTTCTCACAGATAACTAGTGATAGGACTAGAGGGAATGGCCTCAAGATGTGCCAGAGGAGGTTCAAGTTGGATATTAGGAGACATTTCTTCTCAGAAGGAGCAGCCAGGCATTGGAATGGGTTGCCCAGGGAGATGGTGAAGTCACAGTCCCTGGGGTGTTCAAGGAAAGGTTGGATGTGGTGCTTAGGGACATGGATTTGTGGGTTATAGTGGTGGTAGGGTGATGGTTGGACCAGATGATCTTGAAGGTCTTTTCCAGCCTTAATGATTCTGTGATTCTACGTTCCTTATAAACATGGCCAAATATTTGCTTTGATATTCAGATAGCTCAGATATTGTAAGAACATGTGTTCATGTATTTGTTACTTAATGTTAATTTCCTAACATTTTAGTTTTTTTTTTTTTTTTTCTACCAAATAATAGTCTTCTAACATGAAAGCTATATGGGAATAATTATTTTTCCATTTCAAAGTTCTGATGTTACATGTTGAGGATATTTTGCAGTTCATCACTGCATGTTAGTGACTGTATTTTATAATGTTACATCTGTGTGTTTGTGTATGTGTAGTCTTAACATGTATAACATCTTTACAGTATAACATAAAATTATAAAATATTAAATATATATTGTAGGCAGTATATATAATGTAAATATAGGTATGTGTATATAAACTTTGCATATATAAAAAAACATTCATTTTACTTCTGAAGGGTCTTTGTGGAATTGGGTAGGATTGACACTTTTTATATTTCCTTTCAGCCTAATATGCCTGCATATGGTTTAAATAGATACTTTTACAGGGATGAAAAGCATATGCTCTTTTCCCTTGTTTTCAAGTCTGTTCTAACTATCAGTGTTCTTAAAGTCAAGTTGGTTTCTAGTGAAATGGAAGTGATGACAGTAAGTTTGTGAATATTTATGGTATGGCTTTTTGAGTCTTGTGTTATGGTAGGGAATGAGGATTGTTTAAAGAAGGCTGTTTAAGTAGCATTTTCTTTCAAAATGTAAGAATGATTAAGCAGGCTTTTTTCTTCCACTGTCTTATGATGACTGTAAGAATTTGGATACATCTTGCATGATTTAAGCTTTGAATGTAGGTGCTTAACAGGTTGCTTATGCTGTAGCTGTCTGTTGTCGTCCACAGGAGTGACTCTGTCTCTTGCTGGAAGGAAACCTAGAGGATATTCTTTAAAGTGCATAGGGCCTTCTTGATGTTTTATCTTGAGAGAGCTTGTAAACAGCTTGTGAACTGCACACCATATGTATTTCTTAGGCAACTACGGCACTGGAATTGAAAAATACAGTTTCAAGTCACCTTTGAAGCACTAAAGAGAGCTTTGCTATGCTGTCATGAAGCCAATAAGCATTGTCATCTGAGATGTTCTTGGCTATCAAGTAAAGTGGGCAAAGCTGTACCCTCAATGCTTGCAAACAGTGATGCTTAAGCATTGAGTTGCTTGGCCAACAGAGTTCATGCTAGGGAAAAAGGGAAGGGAAAGTGTTTCAGTTATGTTGCTGGCTAAGTGTGAACTATGGAGAAAGAGTAGTGTACTCTATTATAGCACTTGCAGATATGCAGAATTATGCTTTCTGCTACCTTTAGTCAGCATCCAACAGAATGGTGAGAAGCCAAAACCAATATCAATTTGTTTCCTGCTGATGTTTGATGAAAACTTAGTTTTCACAGCAGAGGTGGGACAGTTAAAGCCTGTCAAGGTGTTCAGTCTCTGATCTTTTTTTTTTTTTTTTTGGTGTTGAAAGTCTATAAGGGACTGTCCTGGTTTCAGTTGGGACAGAGTTGTTTTTCCTCCTAATGGCTGGTGAGGTACTATGTTTTGGATTGGGATGAGAAGAGTGCTGATAACATGCTGGTGTTTTAATTGCTGCAGAGCAGTGCTTACACTAAGCCAAGGACTTTTCAGCTCCTCGCTCTGTCCTGCCAGCGGGCAGGCTGGGGGGGCAGCAAGAGCTGGGAGGGGACAGCCCCAGGACAGCTGACCCAAACTGGCCAAAGGGGTATTCCATACCATCTGACGTCATGCTGAACAATATATATGGGGTGGCTAGCCAGGGTGGGGGGCCGGCTGCTCGGGGTTGGGCTGGCCATCGGTCAGCGGGTGGTGAGCAATTGCATTGTGCATCACTTGTTTGTACATATTATTATTATTATTATTATTATTATTTTCTCTCTTAAATAAACTGTCTTTATCTCAACCCACAAGCTTCACTTTCCCGTTTCTCTCCCCCATCCCAGAGAGGTAGGGGGGAGGGTGAGCGAACGGCTGTGTGGTGTTTGGCTGCCGGCCGGGTTAAACCACAACAGGGACTTATGTCCTGTGTCAAGTGGAATTTGCTTTACAATCCACACCTTTTCTGAAGTGGTACACCTCTAGATCATGAATTGCAGTATGGATTCTTGGTGGGGTAGGTGGGTGGAGTTGTTTGTAAGGTGGTTTTGCCCCCTTCTCTCTCTTACCACCAAAGGCAATGAACAGGTAGGTGGTAGATACGCATGTCTGTTTCTCTGCTGACTGATCTGCAAATTGTGTTGGCAAGGGATTTGCAAATTGTGTTGGCAATGGCAATTGTGTTGGCAAGGCTGGCAGATGATCCTTGCCATCTACCTGCAAAGTTAGACAATGTTTTAGTTTAATGAGAAACTGAAGCAGACTGTAGGGTTGAGGAGAACAGTGACCTAGAATACCAAGCTGGTTTATTTTCAATAAAGCCTGCTTTCATCTCACTTCTCTTCAGCCCTCCCACTCCTCTTCCAACCTGCAATGCAGACGGACTGCAAACACAATTAGGAAAAAAGATTCTTGTGCATTTACAATGTTTCAGAAAGCAAGTGTAACTCCTGAAATCATTCAAATAAGTGTTTTTAAAGCTGTCAAAATACAGTATTTTCGTACAGGACTGTAAGAAACTGAGCTGCTTTTGTAAGTTTAAATATGCCTCCTTTATGCTTATTACTGGGCTCTCCTATAGAAAGTGGCACAGGTTAGTCCGTTCTTGACCTATGGCATATTACAGATGTAATGTAAGGGCCATGTATTTTTTCAGTTAAAAGGCCCATTCAAAACAACATTCCTTAACAACAGGACTTTGCTTCTGAGTATGTGCTACAAGCAGCTTCAAAAAGTATTAGTGCAACTAAAAATTATTTTTAAAATGTTTTCACGTCAGAAAGCTCAAGTTTTCTTTTTGTGATGTTTCCTTAAATAGTATCTCCTATTACCCTGCATGGTTTTACTTTTCCAGCTGATTCATAGGAGATAAATCAACTGTTGTAGGGCTGTGCAGAACAGGTAACTCATGCAAATCATCTGACAATAAAGAGCTTTAGCATTGGAGCAACTTAGAGCACAGAGAGAGTATCATCTGCAGGTTGGGTAAGTGAGAAGTTTACATTTTGCAGTCTGTTGCAGCCCACACATGGTTTCTCTGTCTGTTCTTCTCTGTGGCAGGGTGTATCCATAAATCACCTGCCTGCTCTGTGTCCACCAAGGCTATCGTCTTCAGTGGTGACCTACTTCTCCTGTCTTCTGTTTTTCTTCATATTTTCCTTACTCTCTTGAGATCTGCATAATACAATTGTTTGGTGCAACATTTACAGAGTTCTCTGTAGCCTTGCACCTCAACTGTGCTTTAAAAAAGAAAAAAAAAAAAAAAAAAAAAAAAAAAGCGGGTCCAGAGAAGGGCGACAAAGCTGGTGAGGGGCCTGGAGAACAAGTCCTATGAGGAGCGGCTGAAGGAGCTGGGCTTGTTCAGCCTGGAGAAGAGGAGGCTCAGGGGCGACCTTATCGCTCTCTACAGATACCTTAAAGGAGGCTGTAGTGAGGTGGGGGTTGGCCTGTTCTCCCACGTGCCTGGTGACAGGACGAGGGGGAATGGGCTTAAGTTGCGAGTTTTAGGGGAGTTTTAGGTTAGATGTTAGGAAGAACTTCTTTACTGAAAGGGTTGTTAGGCACTGGAACAGGCTGCCCAGGGAGGTGGTGGAGTCACCATCCCTGGAAGTCTTTAAAAGATGTTTAGATGTAGAGCTTAGGGATATGGTTTAGTGGGGACTGTTAGTGTTAGGTCAGAGGTTGGACTTGATGATCTTGAGGTCTCTTCCAACCTAGAAATTCTGTGATTCTGTGATTCTGTGTTAGATGTGAAGTTCATTGGACCTTTATGCCCTAAACTGGGGATCATATAGGGTGATATATGTATGAGAAAAAATGCTGGTGATAACATTAACTTTTAAAAACAATACTGAGGCCCAAATTCTGTCAGACTAGAAGACACTTAATTGATACTACCTTAATGTGTTCTTAATAACTAGTGAAACAAAACTGGGATGTGCATTTATCAACAAAGTGGGGAGAAAAATAACCAAGCCTGTGAAAAATTCACAATTTCAAACTCTACATCTTTTAACAGGCATTCTGATGAAATGTAAATATTGTTGTTGTAGGCAGTCTATAATTAGCTCTTACATGGTATTGTAACCATGTTTTTAGTTGTAAAGAAAGCTCAAAAAGTATTTTTTTCTGTTTATTCATGATTTAGATCTTCTTCTCCCAGCACACTTCTAATGCTGTTACTACTGCTCTCCTACTTTTTCTGAATCCAAGCATTTTTTTTATGCCATAAGCTTGCTGTAACTATCCTTTTTTCCTGATCAGAACATTTTTTGAAGGTGAATAGTTTTATTACAGGTTATTCTGTGTTCTAAATGAATCTTAAAAATCACACTGCTGACTAACAGGCAACGGTAAGCTGTCACATGCTACATGGTTTCTTTGATATCATTGTATTCAAAATAAAATAAGATTGAATGTACACATTTAGCAAAATTTGTACTGAACATACTAAACATCAAATAGGTGTTAGAGACAAGGACATTATTTTAATGGTGTAGGATTCTTAACGACCTGTCTCACTGTTTGGGGTTCATTCTAAGTTCGTGACTATTACAAAATTCTTTAAATTGGAAAATCAGATTAATTGTACCCTGTACATATTGTGTGTTTTTTCCACCTAGAAAAATATAATAGATGAGTATGCATTAAAGGTTTCATGGACCATTAGCTCTTAATATAAACAAATAAATAAAACCTCTTCTGCACCTCTCATCTTATAAACTCCATAACAAGAATATTTTGCTGGTCTCTTCGTTGCTGCTCTCATCTACTGCATGAGAAGCAGTAACCCAACTGAGCCTCACATCCTAAGAGCTGATGAGATAGAAATGGATATTTGAAAAATCAGGATAAGAGGGAAGAACTGGTAAGGCATCTATTCTCATACTTACCCAGCAGAGTCAACAAACACACATACACTAGGAGGAAGAGTTTCTGACAGTATTTTTGGAGACATTCTCTATTACACAAATGTTTACAAGAGTCTGAAGGAGTGAAACCACAATTCTGCAAAGTTCTGGTACAAAACGGGGTGATTTAATCAGCTGCCATCTGTGAATTCAGTGATTCTGAATGGTTGAGAATGCACCCGAATTTTGGCACTCCCGTTTCTTCCAAAGCAAGTCAAAGCAAGCAGTAGCAACAGTAATGGTGCTTTTAAATCTTAAAACTTAGCTTTTAAACAGCTGATCCTTGCAGCAGTGGCTCATATGTAAATTTGGTTTTGGACACAGGGAATAAGGGAAGTGGTGGGAGTATTATATTTCTGCAGAGGAAGCAAGGACACCAGAGAATCTGCACTTCCATGATTAGAGAGATCTTTTTGTCCTGTGTGTTCCTGACTATCTGACTAAAATAAAGAATCTCTTCCCATAAGAGATGGACCTATTTCTTAGCTGAAGATGCAAGTGTTGATGACCTAGTAGGTGAAAATTTCTTGTTGGTGGGAAGTGTCACATGTAAGATTGTTTTTACGTTTACAACTAACTTAAGCATTTGAGTAGTTTCCTGTTAGACACCTCTGCACTGTGGAGTGCAGGAGGGCAATGGTTTCCTCTTGTTACCTTAGGATAGGTCTTGCTGATCACATTTTATGTGAATACTTCTGCAGCTGTTGCAGTTAAGGTGACATATTTGTTCAGGTTGTGACTCAGGTACCTCCACTTGTGTTTTATTCTTGTTATTTATTTATTTATTTATTTTTAAATAGTGCCTACTTTTGCAAGCTGCTAGGCATAGGAGTAATTTTATTTTCATGATTTTGTAAATCAAGTCTCAGTAAAATGGCTGCAGTTTGGCTGGCTCCTTCACTGTTGTTTGCCTCATCTTGTGATTTCTTACAGGCAAACACTGTGGGTTGATGTAAGGAATCTAAACTAAGGCCATAGTGGCGCAGGAATTAGGGAAGACATACTTCTTCAGAAACAGCATCCTCTTGTTTTTGATCCACCTCTTGGGATGCTTAACCTTGTTCCTAATTATTTTATAAATGTCCAGAGAGAGACCTCAAAGGAGTGGGTGTGAACAGCTCATCATTCACTTCGTGTTGGCATAATCATTGCACCTTTACTGATATTACAGGCCTGTGGAAATAATGTTGCGTGGTGCCAAGTGATAGGAGGAAACTATATTGAGGCAGTGTGTAGTGACAAAGTTGAGTGTAAGAATGTAGTGGTGAAGCTTGCTGACAGAAGATCACACACACTACAGTTAAAATGATGTTGTTTTAACTTGGACTTGGACAGTTCTTCGATTCATATCTCAAATATAGCACTCATAAAATGGTACATTCTGCAAACGGCCTGCTTGGAGTATCTTTATGAACTATCTTCAAGTTCAAAAATACTAACAAATTTAATTTGAGACATGGTGTTGGGGATGGCAAAGAAAATCATGATGGATTTTTTTCCCCTTATTATCAAATACATGTTCTCCTGGTAAGAGTTATAACCAGTAACTGCAAAATGGGAAAAAGAAATTTGTTTCAAGTTATTCTGAGAGCATTAGGACCATTTGATGGTATCTAGAGTTTGTTGTTGTGAGAGTGGGTAGTCAATACTTTTCAAAACAGAAATTGTCTAGTAGGAGTGTAGCTCAGTTGAAATGACAATGCAGTACAGGTTTTGAATGGGAATGAGTATTATGAAAAATAGCCTTTTAACAATTTCAGTGAACACATAAAGGAATGAGCCTGATGAATGATGTATTTGTAGCTAGTTTGCAATTACAGCGTAGCACAGAACTTTTGCAAAATGAGTGCAGGTTCAAGCATGTCAGGTTCACATCTTGCTCCTTTGACTGCTCCCTTTAGCTCAAAGGTTCCTTTTGTAACCATTAAATTATCCTGCACAGAGAATTTGCAAGTGAAGACTCTTCTCTGCATGCAGATGTTACTTTCTGCTATAGCACATTGTGCACACTGACTTCCAGTTTCTTTTGTTTTGTATGGCAAAACATCATTTGGAAGGCCGTCACAAATGTGGGCAGTAACGAAACTGTGGTACATACAAGCTTTTAAAGAATGTGTTACCTGCATCTTCTGTTAGAGACCAATGCTTTTGAAATAAGTGTAGGAGGGTATTTTCCCCTATTGGCAGTATGTACTGTAAAAAGTAGAAATAGTGTTTAATATATTGCTGAACTCTTGCATATATTTGTTTATGTTTATAAAGCTTACATCTGGCTGTCAACCTAGAGAATTAAAGCACTCTTTCCTTTTGCTCTGACTGTATGGTGCCAGAATTCTTCATGATTGCTTTCGTCTTAGCCAAAATTATACATGTGGATAATAGTTTATGTTGATCCATCTGCAAATAGTTCTCTACTTGATGTGTTCCTCACTGAGATACTTCAGACTTTGCAGTGGCTCACATATATATAAATGTATTACTATTATTAATAAAGAGATGACAGCAAGAAAGGGTAAGTGTTTGTCTTCAAGCTAGTGGTGCTCAAGTGCCTACCAGAGGAAGATGAGGAAGCTTGATAACAGAGATGTGAAACATTAGTAAAGACTTCTAACTTTTCAGGAGAGATGTGTAGAACCCTGATTTTCTTTAACGTGGCTGTTTGAAATTGTGGCCATTTTCAACAAACAGAAACTGTGCCTGAAATGAAAAATCCTGTTGAAGAGTTTGAGAACACAGTATCGTGCACTAATGTGCACTGTTAAGGGTCATAAACATCACATCTGACACGGGTATACCAGCTGCAGGTTGCCAAGTAGTAGAGGAAATTAAGGAAAAAAAGAAGTGCATGTGTGTGTGACTTTTTGCTGAATATGAAGGCTAAATTTCTCTCTGTAGCTTCTTGTCCACCTAATAACAGTTTAGTTGATAGTTGAATGAGATGAAGCCAAGGAGGCACAATCCTGTCATTTCACAGTAGCTCAGTATGAGCAGAAGAGATTTAATATAGCACGCTGCTCACATCTGCTGAGCAGTAATAGGCTTTTGCCTTTTGCCTTTCTTTTGTGTTCTTCTGCCTCCTTCATCTTGACCATGGATCGATGCCATTTTGTAGAGATTGTAATCATCTGACAATAGGCAAACCAGGTAGGACTGAATATTTCAAAGCTTATTCTGAGAGCTAAATCTATATATCTGTGCTTCACAATGAGTTCATGTGAGTTCAATGAACTTTCTGTATGTTGGGACAAAAATACCTGTATCGTCATGGGGATAAAATCAAATTTTCTTTGCTGTTTTCCCTGCACCATAACTCTACGCTGTAAGACACTTATTGATTTTTTTTCTTTTTTTCCCCTCCCCTGAGTATTCTTTCTGAATACACAAAGTTAATGGCACTGCGTGTCTGCTTATAATAGACCAAAGTAGAAAGCCTTTCCTATCTGTGTATTCCCTATCCACATGTATTTCTACTCTGGCTCCCTTGCACTGCAGCCGTCTTTCCTTCCCATTCCTCTTTTACTCGCAGTTCAACATTGCAGGGTCTCTTACTGAGTCTTTCCCTGGCATTTTCACCAGCTTTTTCTCTTTTTTTTTCCTTTATCGTTCCCCATCCCAAATTGCTCATTGTTCACTTGCATCCTTCTTGTCTGTCCTTTGCCTGGAATCTTCAAAATGAAACAAAGTATGTTCCTCAGCTGTTTTTTCTTTTTCTTCTTCATGCTGTGAGGACATGAACACACCACACAGGAAATGAGTAAGGTGAAGGCAGTGTTTCAGTAGCCTTGGTTGCTTTCTGAGCAAAGAAGGGTGGATGGTTAACTCCCTCGTTAAGATAAATGACATGCAGGTATGAGATACCTGTATTGATTTCTCTGCCATCCAGGCACCCTGACACATGCCAGCTCTTGGAAGCTCGGAAGCTCTTTGAGCAGGGTCCCTGTGCTCCACAATGCTTGGGAGGTGTGGAAGGAGCTCCTTCCAAACCTTCCTCTGGAGCTGCCTGCCCCTGTGGTGCAAGAGGCTGTTCACGGGCAGGCAGATGTACTGGCAGAGGCAAATCATTTAGTAGAGTAAGTAACCATATGTTATTTAATTAGACAAGCTCATTATTTTACCCAAATCATGGAAGTAATAAATAAACTTCCAAGTGTGGAATCAACTGAAAAGCATGCAGTGCTTCTATCTGTCTGTAAGGGAATAGTGGTTTACCATCAGCTGCCGGGCTAAGGCTGTGTGTCTCTGTCCTTCGTAGCCTCACTTAGCAACTCTCCAGCAACTCCTTCATCCTTGAGCCCAAATGCAAGCTTGGTCCTGTGTCTCTACACCAAGTCATGTCTCTCTAAACCAGTACTTTCTGCTGAAAGCTATTTGCTTTGAAGGGAGGTATGGACAGTGTCAAGTTTTTCTGGCTTCTATACCAGACCAGTGATGATGCTGCTAGTTAACAGTAGCTTTTTTGTGGTCTAGCACTTTCAGTCTGGTTTTGTGAGGCCTCTTAGTGTCTAGCCTTCCTCTACATGTGTCATTCTCAGATATGCATATGCTAACTCGCACACGTGCAGAAACACACCAGATAAATCTTCAGTAAAGATTTTTAGCTGATCTCTTGAACTAATGGCTTTTTTTTTTTTTTTTTTTTAACAAATGCTTGGATAACCCTGTGCTTTACAGGAAAACTGTTAATACTGCCATCACCATTTTTGTAACCTTCTGCTGTGCCTGCTTCTGCAGTGAGTGCTCTCCGTTTTATGTCCATTCTTGCTGCCAGAACGGTGGGCAGGGTTAAGCATGTAGGGTCATCTGGTTTACTTCTATTTGTCTCTGTTTTCTTAATTCCCAAATTTGGTGGTCCTTAGTAAATTGTTCGGGTCTGCAGTACAATGATCTTAAAATATTGCAAGCAAACTGAAATCCAGCCTCTTTTTTGTTGCAAAAGCTTAGCTAGACAGTCGCAGATATTAATGACCGTCCCTTTCCACTTACCTAGTTTATCAGGCTGCTTCCCCCTACAAACAGGACACAAACATCAGAGGTTTAGGGGATAGTAAGTGCACACTGGCAACAGCTACTGTTAAGAGTCAGTTTTCTATAAATACATGCAAAACTGCTCAGCATATTGATTTATCTCACCTTGAACTAAAAAAATAACAATCCAGTAACAAATTCTACACTGAAAAGGATATTTAATTTATTTAATTAGACATTCCAGCTGATAATGTCAAGTAAGACATACCAGAAACTGGAGTATCATATTCATTAAATCATAAGATCACTTTGTTCCTATGAAGAACTAATTGATTTGGTTGATTTTTTTTTTCACTTTAGTTTATGGAAATCATAAATGTTCATAGCCAGTGACTATATCTTGCTGGGATTTTGATCTCTTTTTAGTTAATGTTTCTTAAAAGGATATGGATCAGGCAAAAAGGGGTGGAGTTCAGATAGTGTGATTGATGCTTTTCTTTTTCTTTCTAAATGCTGAAAGCTCTATTTTTACCTTTTGAAAACTGTGGTGAGGGTTATTAACTGACTTACAGATCACAGTGTATGTCTTTTCTTACCTATTCATAATGATGCATTGAGAGGTGAAATCAGTCCTTCAGAGGGCTTCTGTGTAAAGCAAAAGAAAATCTTACTCAGACCTCTCAAGAAGTCAGAGACCTCTTTAATTTGTGGGAAAACTTGTGTACATTTTCCTTAGGAAAACCTGACAGGTTCTGGTCTGTTCTTGTTAAAATTCAGTAGTGTCAGGCTACATTTTCCTACAAATTGCTTGTACTACTTGCACTTGTGGCCACTGGAGAGCTGTCTCATTTTTGTGTTAAATCCCACTCTC
Organism: Heteronetta atricapilla; assembly: GCA_011075105.1. NCBI lineage: Eukaryota > Metazoa > Chordata > Aves > Anseriformes > Anatidae > Heteronetta > Heteronetta atricapilla. The sequence continues at coordinate 37,694,473 of CM021763.1, read as the reverse complement.
ACTGTTTTTGCTATCTCCTGTGTGCTATTAAAATACTAATTTATGTGAAGATGTGTCTTTTGCTAATTGTTATAGTTTAAGATTTTGAATTTTCCCATAATAATAATAAAAAGCAACAACGCAGCTAGCCAGTTGCAGGGAAGGAGATGATGGTGGTGACTTACATACCATTTATGAACTTGTCTTTTTTTTTTTTTCTTATACCAAAATGCTCATATTGGTGTAATTATAGTAGGGTAGTGACTTCATATTCTTTCTGACAAAAATGTTCAGGGTCAGGATTTTCAGTTTGGGTTGGTGTTCTGGTTTTGTCTGGGACAGAGTTAATTTTCTTCCTAGTAGCTGGTACAGTGGATTATTGTATTTTGGATTTAGGATGAGAATAATGCTGATAACGCACAGATGCCTTAATTCCTGCAGAGCAGTGCTCATGCAGATCCAAGGCCTGCTCAGCTCCTTTTACTGCCCTGCCAATGAGGAGCCTGGGGGTGCTCCAGGAGATGGGGGGACACAGCCAGGACAGCTCGCCCAGGCTGGCCAAAGGGATGTCCCATAGCATATAATGTCATGCTGAACAATAAACGGGGATGGGTAGCTGGCTGGGGCGCGGGGAGGACATGCTGCTCGAGGACAGGCTGGGCATTGGCTGGTGTGTGGTGAGCAGCTGCATTGTGCCTCACTTGCTTTGTACATTCTTTATATTATTATTATTATTATTATTATACCTCCCTTTTCTGTGCTGTTAAACTGTCTAAACCACAAGTTTTTACCTTTTTATGTTTCTTATTCTCTCCCCGTCCTACTTTGGGGAATTAGGGAGTGAGTGAATGGCTGTGTGGTACTGAGCTGCCTGCGGGGTTAAGCCACAACATTTGGCAAGCTAAAGACTGTTGGAAAACAGTCCCCTTATATCACTTGGCTGTAAACAACTATTTTAAAATGTTTATTTGAAAATGTTTGTATTGCCATTTAAAAATTCTGTGGCTGTGTTTCCATACCTGAAAAGAGCTGTGTGTATTCTTTGCCAAAGTATACCATGTTTCTTAACGTCAGTAGGTTGCATATGTACACTAATGTGTTATTATTTCTTAAAGTACATTGCAATTGTATTTGTCAGGAAAAATGTAGTCAGTTGCTCTTTCTGGTCTGCCAATGTAAGTCTGACTGACTAAGAGAACAAAAGTATACAGTTCCTTATAGTGCTACTGTATCTTAAGTATCCATAAGTATTAATACTTGTAGATAGTAGTAACCTTTACATTTAAGGCAGTTAGTGTGGTCAGAGTGGGGCATAACATTAAATATATATATATATATATATACTTTTCTGCACTTAATGGTGTAGTTCTGCTCCAATGGACGTAAAACTTCAGTCTCGGTTTGATGACAACTAGACAGCAGCCATGAAAAATAGCAGCTATTTCCATGTATGCTGAGTAATTCTTTCTTTAATTGTTTTCAGAATTTGATTTTACTGCATTACGTATTTTATTATTATTGTTGCCTCTTACCTGAGGCAACTTCTCAGATTATTTTTTCTTCCTTGAAGTTTTCTCCATAGTTAAAAATGAAACGCTCAAGAAGGCCCATTTAAAAGCAGAAGGCTCCAGCTTTGTATTTTATGAATGATTTCAAAAAATTGGATAATCTTCTCCCTTTCTGTATGTTTGCATATGTTTCTGAATGGTCTCTGAGCAACTTCTGCTCCATAGGAAACTGAGAACACTTGATCTAATCAAAGGAATTCCAGTGATGTAGCAGTTGTTCTGTACTGAGAATGGTACAAGAGGTTGGATTTTTATTTATTTATTTATTTATTTATTTATTTATTTAATTTTTACTTTTTTCTGAGAATATAGTCAGCTTTCTTTTAATTTCTAACTAAAATTAAATCGGGGGAGTCTGGGGAAAACTTCTGCTAATTCAGTCTTAACTTTCCTGAGGGAAAACAGTGTGTTTTTTTTCAAATAGACATAATGAAATTTGTTGTTCCATAGAGTAACTTAATGATGAGTGTCTCTGATCTGAATATAGATGTGATTTTCAAACTTGGTGCTTACATCAATCTTCTATATCCATTCTTCAACAACTTTGGTTTTCAGGCATGCTAGGCACCTGTGTAAATGTACCTTTAGGAACCTAAGCTTAGACTTGTGTTTGCAGATCTTCCCTCTAAATTAATTTTTACCTTCGTTCTGGTGCTATTGCTCGGCCTCTTCAATGCTGATTTTAGCACTATTTTCATCTATCCCAGACTTTCTTCCCAGTTTTGTCATAAGTGGAAGTGCAGTTCCGGGATTGTGTTAAAGTGTGTAAGAGATTGAAATAATTGAGACAATGGATCTCTTGTTCAGCATGGACCAAGGGCATGTGACCTGTTGCATTACATTCCTCATCATTTTCCCAGTTTCTTCTTATCTTATGGGAGTTCATGTGAGAACTGTGCTTGTGACTGTAAGGAGTTCCATTATGATTATTATTCTCTGTTAGCTTACATTCTTGTTACTTTAATTGTTTAGGTGAATTTTTCTGAGGCCTGAGGAGCACTGGTGCTACAATAAGGATGCTAGCAAATGCATATTGGGAAGGCAGGAAGATAGGAACACCAAATGTGACTTACAGATCTACAGTCTAAATGTTATGTGGTGATGATAGGAGGGACCATGAAAGGGTATCAAGACTTTTCTCTTCCTTTGACAGTATCAACTACATTCAAAATATTTGTCTAATCCGTTCTAAAATTTCCAACATTACCACTGGATCCTTCAAGGCAATCTGTTCCATCTTCAGCTGTCTTTTGCAGCTGTATGGATGAGCCCTCAAATAGAGATTAAAACAGGATTTTAAGGACTTGCAGTTCTTAGATATGTGGCTTCCAAAAAGCTAAGCTTAGCTAACACACAGTTAAAGATGTGTATATACATATATAAAATAAGATATGCTTGCAGGATCCAGGTGAGAAGACGTAGGTGACTTCAAGATCATGATAATGCACTTCAGCATACCAGGTTTTCACAGCATTTACTTCTGCAAACTATTAGGATTGATTATGTGGTAATGTGCTAAAAGACTCAGTAATTCCCAGAGGCATTTCACTTTCAAGTTGTGACTAACCTGTGGAAAACTGATGAACAAATTATGCAGCCTGTATTACTGCATGTTAATTTTTTTAACCACAGCTTTTTCATGTTGTCTGCCAACAATCTTTTGGGAAATGTTCCTGATAGATAAGCAATTAATTTCTATTATCTTTCTTCATTATATGCTTCTGTTATGTGGTTATGTTTGCACGCTAATTTTGAGTTGGTGAAGAAAAGTGTTACAGCTGACATTTTGTTGAGGTCAGGGTGAGTGGAGAAAAGGTAAACGTCTTGAAATAGAGCATTACAACTGACATGAATTTCTTGTTCTTTCATTCACGTTTCTCATTATGGTAATTTGTAATTTGTATAGTAATCCTGAGAACAGGATTGTTCCATCCCTCTTTCATCAATTTGTGATTAGCTGTCATGTCTCTCCTCAGTCTTTTTTATTTCTTGTTTAGACTGAGTTCCAGTTCTTTTACACCTTCCTGCATAGCTCACATTCTGAATCTCTAACCATTTTCGTTCTTACCCCTTGATGATCTCCAATTTACTTTGGCTTTCATAAAGTACAGTACTTAAACCTGGGTGTAGTACTCCATCTGAACCTCACTGGTGCTGTGGAAGAGCTTCACCTTGACCACCTTTTCGAGCAATCTTTAAAAATGTTTCATGGGATGCTGTTGAAAAGGTGACTGAAAACTTATTATTGCCTCCACTTCAGATGCACTGAACACTCCTCATGGTAACTTGAAAGAGCAGGAGACAGTACTCAATTTGTTCTTGTTCTCTCCACGTTTGTTAGTTATCAGCTTATCTTCAATGTGTCTACTCTGTTTCTGGGACTTCCTTGTTAAAACTTGAAATTTTCTGTGGCGTCTTAGCATGAGTACTTACCACATTGTGGTTGCTGATAGCTTGCAACCATTTACCATGGCCAGTCAAAGTCTGTGAAGTCTTTACAAAGGTATACTGTGTATTTTGAAGTCCAGTGGTGTCAGTGATGGCTGACTTTTCAAGCCTGTGTGAAGAGTACGAGAAAAATTCTGTCTTGTGTCTCAAAAATTATTGGCTGCATTTATTTACTTTTTCTTTCATTTCTGGTTGTCTGTGTCTCATTCCATGCTTTTTGCTTTTGGTCTTACATCTTCACGCCACGCTATGTATGCTTATCCTTAGGCTTTTGGCCTATTCTTTATTTTCTGTACAACTCTTTCTGGAGTTTGAGGTCACTAAAGTGGATAGCTTGACCAAACTCCTCTTTCATAGATATTTTCCACCCAGCAAGCTGGGATTGTTTGCATCTGTGTTTGTGTCATTCTGTTAGAAAATAAGTAACACTTCAACTGTTCTACTTTTTCCCTTGAATCATTCCTGTTGGATATCACTTCCCAATTATTTGGGTGATGCTGCTTCACTTGCTTTCCCTCCAAACATCATGGCCACAGGCATGTGATCCCTGCCATTCAATTTTCTGTGTACTGCTAAAGTCAAATGCAGAATAATTTTTTCTCTGATTGTGTTCTTTGCTTTGTTAATCAATCACTTGTCCTAGCTTGCTGGAGTAATTAGTTGGAGAGTATACACTTACGTGGTAATGTTATTTCAAAATAATGCAGTGTCTGGTACGTCCTAATAGCATCAGGACCGTTGTTGTATTAAAGTTCCCAAAATAATGGAGCAGAGGTCTGACTCAGGACTTTGAGATACTTCTACCTTGCCACTGCAGTTGGCTGTTAAAAAGGCTGCTAATCTCCTAAATGTTACTGTTGGAATATGAAATGTCAACTATTGAAACATGAGCACAGATTGGGAAGCCTTCTTTGGCAATGTACAAATAATGCCTTTCTATTTTGTGTGCTTTTGGTCTGTTACAAAATAATGAGAAATTAATGAGGCTATTCTACTCTAAAAGGAGGCCTTGTTAGCAATTTCTGCAAAATACACAGTGTGACGTCAGTTATGTCAGGGATCAAATGTTTGTTCTTTCTGATTGCTGGTTTAGTATCAGTGATTTGGAAAAGTCCTGTAGCTCTTAATGCATGAACACCACCTACTATGCAGTAGAAAGTTTGCTCTGCTTTTACAGGTCATGTTTGAAAAGATGTAAGAGTTACTTCACTGCTTCTGGGAAGAGTGAAGTCATGGCATCGGGAGAGTGAGATGGATTTAAGACTTAGAATGGAGATCTGAATACGAAAATTTGTGGAGGAAAAAAAATAATACTTTCTAGAGGGCTTTCAAGTTATCTATGAGATTTAGAATTTCAAAAATGAAGAAGTTACAAATGGAAAGAGGCATGCTTGGTTGTAGGAGCACTGTAAGCTTTTTCCAAGGATTTGTAAACTGTGTTTCCTTTCACAAATTTGAAGCTTTATTTCCATTCTTTTAAGCAAGTTTCCATGAAAAACCACAGCAGATTATTTTCAACACGAATAATGTGATTTGTTGTGAAAAATAGAATATGCAGCTATAACTTGTGATGATGTTGTGGTCTGTGATTCTGTGGTTACTGCACTTGTAGGCTGTTTTGCACCAGAGAACAGCTTCATGTGCAATTAATACCACCTTAAGTGTAGGAAGGCCAGGCTTTTGTAAGCTGTCAAATCTCCCAGATAATTAAAATGTATTCTGGGTATTTGTAAACTTGGATGGAGGTGATATTTGCTGATGTTCTACCTTTTAATGTGTTTTCCCTTTCTGAAAGCTACAGGGGGATAGTTGATGTAATACTTCTTTCAGTGAATCAAAGAATTACAATAGAAACATATATAGCTTTAAAATTCAAATTACTCAGATAAATCTCAAATTCAGCCTGCAAACTAAGATTGTTTCTCCTATTGCTACATTTTTGTTTCCTGTCTGTTTTAATTCAAATGCTATCCTATATTGCTGGAAATGGGGATTGCCAAGAGAATCAAACAGTATCAGAATCTCAGCACTGTGCTTGGGTTAGTTACTGTGAGCCTAAAAATCTGACAGGCCATTGAAATTAATGTGTGGTATTAAGCTATGTAAACAAAGGTGGCGTGAACAGATGAGATAGTTTAACTATGTGAACAATCTGAATCACAGGTTTATGATGCTTTTTGTTTGTGTTTTTCTCTGTAGCCTTTGTGCTGCCCTCTCATTATTATGCAGACCATGAGAAGAAACATTTTTTTTTTTTTTCCATTCTACGTCAGATATGTATGTCATCATTTGCTTTCTATGTTATATTCATGTCCCTCTAATTTTTTCAGGCAAAATAGAAAAAGTAATTAGAAAGATTTATAGGTTAGCCAGGGCTTGAAACTGCAGAAGATAAGCTAGGTTGTTTTTGGAATAATTCTATTTTGGGGAGGAAGGAGGGATGCAGAAAGAGTATTTATTTATTTATTTATTTTGAATGAAAAGGAAAACCTTTTCCGGTTTTCACTAATGCACAAACCTTTACAATACTTGTCACAAATTTCACCCAAAAGTTTTGACTTTTAATCACACTTAAAACTGCCATAACCAGTCTGGCGATAAGAGGTAGACTTGCCAGGATAATAGACTTAACCATTGTTTTTTAGCTCTTTTCCTATCTTCTTTCACAATTCATACAATATATTTTTCTGACCAATATTTAGCAGGGTATATCAGTAATGATATACCCTGCTAAATATTATATAT
>CM021763.1:37599657-37687633 GCA_011075105.1 Heteronetta atricapilla | reverse complement strand
CTACTTTCATGGCTGGTGTCTGGAAAGACAGATCCTCAGTCTGTCTGGGAAGAGCTGGAGTCATGGCAGCTGGCAATAGAGACTAAAAACAGGCATTAGGACCAGATAGGTGTGCAACTATGACTGAAGTTCTGAATCTGAAAACTGAAAGAGGAAAATAGAGCTTTTCAGAATTAAAGCTTTGTGAGAACTTCTAATGATTGTCATGTGCATTGAAGTGTGTAAACACTGACTTAACTGTCAGGCTATATTGGTTTTTAAATACCAGCTTTGGTATGTTTCAGGTGTGTGAACATGCAAGAATGTTTGATCTTAGATGGCAACATGATTGTAACCATAAGCAATAAGGAAGCTAAGGAAGCTATAAGGAAGTGAGTCCGTTTCACAGACTAGTGTCTGGGATACCTTCAAAAATAATTAAAAAAAGAGGAAAAAAAAAAAAAAACAACATGATTTTTATGTATTTTATATTGTAGTGGCCACATGAACAACCTCATTTTTTCCTTAAGAGCTATGTAACCATCCTGCTGCTCATGTGCAAAGAATGTTAACTGAAATTAAAATAAGAGTTTATTGGAGATTAGGTTAACTTGTTATGACCACTGAGAAAACTACAGTATGTTTCTTGTATTACCTCTTCTCTTAGTCTCTATATGACACCAAATTATGCTTCCTTTCTCTTATTTACATCTGCTTATTGGCACAATGCTAGGATTGCTTGCAGGTTCTTGCACCACCATGAATTGTCCATTCACCTTAGAACACAGGCAATTAAATCATGAAAATTATAGTTAGCAGTATCTTAAAGCTTAAAAACTCTGGAAAGGAGGTAGCATGTAATTTCTGCCTGGGAATTGTATTAATTTTGACAAGTTCTAACAATTTAGGTCACACTTTTCAACTAATTTTAAATATTCAGCTACCTCCTGAGTGTTCTGAAAATAGCACAACACAAAAAACCTCTAAGGTCCGTTTTTCAGTTCGTCTTCCCAGGGACACCCAGAAGCACACCATTATTTTTAAAATAAATTCCTGTGGAAACAAGATGTATGCATGAAAGTTCTACCTGTATCAGAGGGTGTTTTGTGTGTCCCAAGTCTCTTCCTTTACAAATAATCTTAAAAATCATCTTACTCTTCAAATTCTACTGCAAAGGGAAGGAGAAAGCTGTTGTCAGCTCTAATTGACCAGTGTCAACAAAATCTTACAGTGGCACAGGATTGCAGGAAGTTTCATGGAAAAATAGGCAAATTGAGATGACACGTAACAGGGAATACTGCTACTGATGTACATACTGTATTAGCCACCAGAGAATCCAGACAGGAGGGAGGCTTTGTAATTGCACTATTTGTGGGAGTATGTTGTTCAGTGCTAAATAAGGTGTGAGCTCCAATCCAAGATTCCCCCCTAGTCCCAAACTAAGACAGTTAGCTTTATTAGTGTCATTTGCTCTTGGAGCTCCTCTTTTTTCATTCTTTTTTGTTTCCTGTGGTGGTGTGAGAATATGGTAAATGATGAAGGTAATTATCCAGGTTCTGCTATCTTTCTAAACTTCCAAGCACTGACCATGCTGCCTACTAGATGTCAGTTTCTGAAACAGAGAGATAATGGAATGAAAAAGCATTAGGCAGCTGCATATATTATGCCTGTTGTCTGGTCAATTAATTTTACTTTTGAAAACTCAAGAGGTTTGGTAAAGGAAAAGAAGAGTGGAAAAAAAAGTTTGGAAAGTGAAGTATGAGGAGGCAGGAGTATGGTACAGTGCTGTTTGCTCTCTGTTTGCCAGGGGCAATGAGAAAGGAAATCAGTGCACCTCAAGAGGAAAGCACCCAGAAAGACAGTAGCTTTCCATTAATTAATAAGTTGTGGTGATTTCCTCCTATGTGGAGCATTTTTGGTTTGGATTTTTTTCTGCTTCCTACATCATTGCATGATGAAGATTTCCATTTTCACACTGTACCTGAAACCTGGCAGCATGTTGACTCTGTGCCCCATGTGGCTTGGTGAAGTGTTTTTCCATATAGATATGCAAGTCTTTATTGAATTGAGGAATGGACTTGACAAGCTACTTCACAGCTACCACCATGAGAAAAAATGACTGGGTAAATGTTATGAGTAAAAGTGAGTTCTGTGGAAAATAAAATGGGTGTGATATTCCTAATTGTGTTAAGAGATGCTGCCTTAAAGCCATAGCAGAGGAGGGACAAAAGCCAGCAAAGTATTAACTGTGCTAATGATTACTCTCTTTAATAGAATTCACTACAAATGCTGCTTACAGATGTAGACATGTCTGACAAAATCTTTACACATTGTTCTGTCAATCTTAAGTTGAAAACTTGCAGTTGCTAAGGGTGGATAAAACAATTCTTCTTACCTCCATTTTTTGGTCTGATGTTGACTTAACATCTTTGTTATGAATACGATACGAAATTATATATGCTCTTTCAAGGAGTAAACTTCCCCATTCTGGGGATTTTTTGTCTTTCTGGAAGATAACTTTGTAAGAATTATAAAGTATCTATCTCTAATAAGCAGATTATCTGAAATACTCAGAACCAAATACCGTTATTAAGTGGAGGATTCAGTGGTTTGTATTTCTGAGCTCTTTCATGCCCTTTAAATTTCCATTGGATTTTAATATTTCTGTTTTATGTCATGACATAGGATGTGTGATGTCTGAGAAATTCAACAACAGATCTGCACAGCCCAGTCTTTCTCTGAATACTCACTTTATTTTTCCAACTGTGTTTTCCTCTTCCACCCTTAGCCCAGCCATACTTCATAGTGAGCCTGCCCTTTGTCAGATGCATGCAGAGACCTGATGCTTTAGTTATGGCAGTTCCCTGCTGTTGTAATTAATCGATCAATCAATCATAGATCAGCCTGGAAGTGTGTTCCAAAACTGTAAGTTGTGGCCTGTCTTTGTACTGCTAAAGCTCAGCAGTACTGAAACAGTAGCTCCTGACAGACATAGCGTAGAGCACACAAAGAGTTGCTGCAGAGCAGGGAGAAAACACTCTGAGTTACACTGCCTTTTCCAAAGATTACTTGTAGGAAGTATGTGATCACTGTCCAAGTGTGAAGATCTTGAAAGGTATTTAGCACAATGTGAATTAAGTCAGAACTGTGTGATCTGTTTTCTGAAAATTTAGGAACTGAAATAATTCTAGGTGCCTCTAGGAATGAAATAAACCAGCGTAGGTAGAAGAAAATCACTTTCTTCATGGTGTGTGAATTTTTGTATTTGGTAGTTGCTGCAGCTGGGATCTCACTGTCTGGTTTCCTATCTTTGTCAGTATTACAGCTGTGTATTTTCACATGGATGAGGCATTCTTAAATAATTTATCTGACTGTACAGGGGACAAACAAGCTCTTCTTCTATCTGGCATGAGTGTTTTCTTCAGCCAGCATCTTACTGAAAGAAAGTTTCCATGCTGCATTTGTGTTTGGCTTTTGCTTAGTATGTGTGATCATATTTTAGGAAGTGATGGGAGTAGTAGAATATACTGTTATTGATAATCTTGTGGGTGTGCGGAGGACAGTGATTTAGGTAGAGTTTTACCCAGGGATCATTATAATAAAGAGTCTTCTTCCTCCTACAGATGTTGTATTAACAGAAGTTCTTGATGTCTGTGTTTGTGAACTGATAGAGTTACAAACATGGATCAATTAATGACATAAAATTTATAAATATAGATAGGTAAGCTAGATAAACTACAGGCAGTTTTAGGTAAGCTAGATAAACTACAGGCAGTTTTAATAGCTATCAGGACTGAGTTGTATTTAAGTAGAAGTTTCATGTGTACCATGATGGCAGTTCCTATCCAAGTAAAGAAATTATTGATAAAGATACATTAATTCCTTGAAGGCTAAAAAGAACAATGTAGCTAACTGTAGTAGGAAAATAGTGCTGTGTGACCTAACAAAAGATGTTTCTAAGGAAGCCTTTATTCTCAGAGAATCCAGCCATCTATGGTTCTGTGTTGTCCCTTCATTTATTGTTTTTGTTTTTAACCTCAAGAACAATTTTTATTCTGCATCACTGAAGGGGAGGTAAATACTGTTTTGAAGTCTTTTATGAAAAGTCTTTATAGTGGTGTTATGGATACTTTTCATATTATTGGAAAATTAAATGCAGCAAACAAGGGCTGTGGATTTTTTTTTTTTAGATCAGTTTTTAGTTACATACAAGTTGCAGTTTGCACTGATTAAGGACAAATGAGATTTGTTTTCTTCTGATGTGGCTGAGAAATTAAATTTAGGACTAGCTTTACTGATGTAGCTTAAAACAGATGTAGAAGAAGGGAGGATGAGCTCATTCCAAAGAGGTATTGAATAATATTTGACTATTAAATATGTCTCATGTTTATTCAAATCATTTTAAATATGAAATTGCTTACCTCAACATCATTCCCAGAAATTATGCTGACAGCCGCTACCTTTGTGAAAAACTTCCAAAATGGGTTTACTTGTTATCTACAACTAAATCCAGTCCTGCAAACCATCACTCCCATTGCTTATCTTTTGCATGGAATTTGGGCTATCCTCAGGGAAAGAGGATGATACAGATTAGTATTTAATTTCAAAACTCTTCATGAAAGATGGCATGTAATTTCACAACACTTCACAGCAAGTATGTCAGCTGTTCTCTGTATAAATTTCTTAGTAGGGATGCTGGTGCCATAGCAGTGATATCTCTAGGGCCGAGGCAAGTTAAACTGCAATTATTTTATTATTTGTAACATTGCTAGTGTCCTAAGCACGTTATTGATGTATTAGTGACCAAACTATTTGAGGCAGTTCTTGAACAGCATTGCTTCTAGCTAGATCCTTACTTCGTCTGGAGAAGAATGGAAGAAGGAAATCTAACATTATTCTGTGAGGTGTACATTTGTAATAGCAGACAGATGGTGACAGATTTTCTTTTAACAGATTCTGGAAAACATCAACAACACCGATGAATGGCTTGATTATCGCTTTCAGCTCCAGATGACTTTCCCTGGTGTTTATAAGGGTATGTATACTTATGTTGTGAAAGTGTCAGTGAAATCTAGTGTGATTTAAAAACATTTTCTTGTAGCTTTTTGAGTTGTTTTTTTTTGTGTGTGCTTTTTATTTTTATTTTTTGTTACTAAGTTTTATATTAATTTGACAGCCACACTTAGAGTGTCAGACCCAGGTGATCTCTGATCACAGTGCAGTGTCTCAGATACAGTGTCAGTGCAGCCAAAGATGTGGAGTCTCTGAGATGTGCCACTGAAAATGTAGCAGCTTATAAGCCTCTTAGTTTTGTCCATCATTGTACCGTTCAAGCTTATCCCATGCAATCTGCTGAGGAGTCTTCCTGTGGAGCTGAACACTGGTGTGGAGAAAAAGACATTTGAGTTGAATCAGTCATGTACCAGACATGGGCCTGAGGGAATGTTGTCCTTTTCTGCCTGGAAAATCCCTCCCAAAGGGATCCTTCTGAGTACTGGTTTTGCACAGCAGATGTGTAAGGTGCTTGCATAGTGGCTCAGCAGAGAGGAAATTTTGCCTCTCTTATTTATGTGATTTTTGAAGAGAGTCATGAAAAAATGTCTCTGAAAATCAGAATTTCAAAGATCTGGCTCAAAATGAGAATTTCAAAGACAGTAGGAATGTGATCAGCATGGTGATTTTATTGAAACTGTACAGTGACCAAACTGTAGGAAACAGAAGGAAAAAGTACATTTGCTTTGGGAAAGGATTGTATTATTGACATAACTTAGAAAAAAAAGTAAAGTAAAATTCCACTGAGTTCCAGTAAATGTTGCATTTAGTCAGTCTACCAAACCCTAACCTTTTTCATCACAGCATGTCTAGGAGGTCCTCTTTTTGGTTGCCACCTTATGGCATCTAATAAATAGACGTCACTCTTCTAAAGAGCTTACCAGTCAAGCAATTTAGAAACTAAGACAATTTAATGGAAAGTTGACTTAAACTACACCTGCTGCTGTTTAGATGTGAAGTCAAGTACTCACAGAAAAGAGCTGGTGAAAAACGATAGCTTGTACTGTAACTTGTAATGCTACTGTCAGTGCCTTTGTTAGTATTTCTTTAATAATCCAAAAGATAACATTGCCATGACAGTAATTGAATTCAGTGATGGAGCTAAATGAATAGGTGTTGCATGTGCCATGGAAGACCCAGTGCAGTGTCTACTGGTCAGTGGCAGAGGATCATGCTGGTGGCAGTAGCACTGGCAGGAATAACAGCAGTCCCAACTCTGCCAGTGAGAGGCAGCTGGTGAATGGGTTGATGTGAACATATCTAGTGCTTGAGCTGTTGTTCCTGGCATCTGATAGCCCCATGATGTGGTAAGCCACAGTTGCTTTGTCTCTGGGTCAGGCCATAGGTGGGGCTGGGAGAGGTCAGGTAAGAGCGGAGTGCACACACCTGGATGGCAAGGTACGTTAAGATGTTTGCTTCTGAGGAAGAGAAGGGTTTTTTAAGGTTTATTTAAATAATTTTATTTATTAATAGAGTAGCTGATAGTTGTACAAGTAGTTCAGTGTGCACAGCAAAAATATTTATCCTTTTGGTAAAGAGACGATGAAACTAGTAGGTATGGCTGGCTCCTGCTGGCTGTGATAGTAGCCTGCTCACAGCTGGGATGTTATTTTGCTGCTGATGGCATTGCCTAACCGACAAAGTCTGGGACCCACTGACTTAGAGCTGAGAAGTTTTAGAGGAAAAGGTAGCGGAACAAGAACTAATCAGGAACAAATAAGGCAAGGTGGTATGCTTGCATACTTAAAAGAATATTGCTTATTCAAAGAGAAACATGTAAAATGGTGTAAAACAAAATGAGTGAATTAAGAATTAGTTCAATAATTGAAAAGAAGAGTGAATTTCAGTTGCAGTAGGGCCAATAGACTATGCCAGTGCAGTTTGAGCTCCCCCTATAAAGTGGGAAAGAGGTGATCCTAACTAAAATACTTCCTCAACTCTGGACATTGTTTTGAACAAGTGACCAGAAAAAAAGGGAAGGTTAAGTTAACATCAAAAGGGGAGAATCCTCATGGACTGTCAGTAACTTGATGACTTGCTGTCCTCTAAAAAGTTTGACATTGGCAAGAATTCGACAGCAGATTGCATGATCCTTTCTGAATGCTTTCTTAAGCAAGTATTTCATTTATAACTTAATCTTCTATAATTAGATGTCGTCTGTTACTGAAAATGGAGATGTTACTGCTGGAAAGCCAAATGAAGAGAAAACATACAAAAAGGTAAATAAGACTTACAACCTTTTCATTACATGCTTTTCCTTTCATATTGAGAACTTAAGCCTCCTGTGAGTGAACTATGCTTCAGAACTAAACAAAAGAACAGAGCATGTTCCATGGATTATTTGAAAGTATTTTACTCCTTTTGTGAAATTGTAAAACATTTCTACCCACTGAGCTGACTGTTTGAAAGCTAGTTCAATAGGGTTTTAAAATACCCATTCTTGCTAGATTGGTGGAAATTCTTTGCTCTTAGCAACAGAGATAACTCTGGGCACATGTACACTTGTCAGAAATGTAGTATGGTGAGTTGGCTAATGCTTTGAACGTTTATGCCATATGTCTGAACTGCATACTTGCCTTACCACCTCTAAGTGCTTTTCCAAAGAGTGCTCTTTTTGTTTGGTTTGTTTTTTTAAAAGAGATGTTAAGAGATGTTATAATTAATGTAGTAGTATGCATCAACAGTAGGAGTATAAGGCTATTTAGATGTTGTAATGGTAAGTGGTACTGGTTTTGGTTTTGATTTTCTCTCATTGGTTCTCTGAGAGCAGCATTATTTATGTTCACCTAGAAATGTTGGTAAATAAAGCAAGATATATGTACACATGTATGTGTACATATTTACATAAACCAATTCTTAGCTGCTGGATTTGATCATTTTCCTGACAGATTATCTCAAAGTGGTGATTTATCTTTTTTTTTTTTTTTTTTCTTTCTGTAATGTAGCACTGAGATCTACATGCTCCTAGAGTATAAATGATAGGTTAGGGTGGTTTGTTTGTTTGTTTGTTTTTTCTTCTGAATGTTGCCTACAGCACTGCTGGTGAAGTCAAGGAGAATATTAAGCTGTATTTCTTTTCCCACTCCTTTTGTTGTCAGCTGCATTTTAAGTATCTAGCTGGTCTTAACGTTCTGGTAATTTTCTCAGAAATGAAAGAATGTTTGAGAAAATGTCTTTTTTCTTTTTAGATACAGGTTATGTTTGGTTCCTCTGCTTATAACTGTAAAATATCGCAGTCTAAATTGCTCTCGACATTTTGGTACTGGGAAGAAAAAGAAACTCTTGAGCCCAAGGTGGACATTTTACACAGTTTTATATTGCTAGATTAGACGATACAAAACCTGGTAATGCCAGCAAGGGAGAATTGCCATTGCCCCCAGTCATCCTATATGCCCTACCTTTTTCCCATTCAACTCTAAATTCAAAAAATACCAGAGTAAGCCTTATTAAGATTTCTTGATGTGGCAACAATTCTTCTTTGTTTTTACTAGAAATGCATCTCTGACAAAACAATACTGGGAGATCACAGTCAGTCATCTCCAAATCTGTCCTTTCCCCTGAGCTGCCAATTTGTACTTGCATCTTATGCATTTTACGGCAGTTTAATTCCTTTAGTGATATTCACACATCCAGTTGTTCTCTGTTCAACATCCTGTTTTGTGGATACCCTCTGGTTCAGTGTTATCGCCAAATGTTGTGATTATGCTTCTGCTTTTTGTGCCAATGTTAATAAAAAATACAGTGTGACCCAGTAATCAATGCACAAAGAGCTTAATGGTAGTATATCTTTGCATTATGCTTTTGCTTTGATAATATATCTCTCCTCATAAGCCAAATTCTTTACAAACATTGCACTTTCTTTTAATTCTTACCTTCTTCAGATATCCTATGTTGCATAGTTTTTACAGAAGTCCAGATAAATCAACTGTCTAGAAATTTGTCTAGAAAGTTATTTGTGAGATGAGGCTGGCAGGACATGCAGTTGACAGAGGCATTTCATGCCATTTTTTTGGCTGGAAAATTCTTGCTATTCTGACTTGTGACTTCCTATGCCACTTCCTCCAGAAATCTGGGCTGGGGACAAGCTAGTTTCCTCAACTGGTGCTTTTTCAGCTACTTGGGCAGTTCCTGTTCCTGTCTACCACAGCCGTTGACGACAGTGGGAATGCTTAGGCAAGATACTCCTGTAGTTCTGAGGTCAGTCCATGCTTGTTAACTCATTCTCAGAGGCCTCCCTTCCATATTTTTTAAAAACATATTAAAGGTGAAGAAGCATATGCTCTTCATATTAAAATGGGCAAAATACAGTTTTGGGCTTGAATTGTGACAGTTAGGCTTTAGATCTGCTCTGTTTTGACCTCTAAGGTCAAGAGGCAGCTGTGTATCTGCTGTTAAGATGGGACTGAGTAAGCTTATAAAGGGCTGTGTGACATACACCCAGGTCTAATATCTTTGACCTTGGCTATTTGTACCACTGTGGTGTTCCACTAAAGACAGTGCAGTAACTGGTTGGGTAGTCAAAGTTGTATCATGAGATGCAGCTGTAGGGCGGTTACAAACCGGTAGGATAACTGGAGGCA
Source organism: Heteronetta atricapilla (assembly GCA_011075105.1). Taxonomy (NCBI): domain Eukaryota; kingdom Metazoa; phylum Chordata; class Aves; order Anseriformes; family Anatidae; genus Heteronetta; species Heteronetta atricapilla. The sequence continues at coordinate 37,678,022 of CM021763.1, read as the reverse complement.
GAAGGGATAACTAACAGGTAGTTCAGAAACACTGACATGAGAAAAGTGTTGTAATGCCAAGATTTACATGGGTTATTGAAGGGATTTCTAGTGTTAATACTAGGAGATAATCATCCTGAAAAGTGCTGACAATTTCAGTTTCAACACTACCCCAGGTAGGAGGTTGTGCTTCCAAAGCAGAGAGCATAGTGAAGGAAAAATCAGTATCATTCTCCTACATCTCCTGCTGTGGGCTGCACTGCTTAGGTTCATAGAATCATGGAATCATTAAGGTTGGTAAAGACCTCCAAGATCATCTGATCCAGCCATCCCCGTATCACCACTACAACCCACTAAACCATGTCCCTAAGCACCACGTCCAACCTTTCCTTAAACACCCCCAGGAACGGTGACTCCACCACCTCCCTGGGCAACCAGTCCCAATGCATGACTGCTCTTTCTGAGAAGAAATGTCTCCGCATTTCCAACCTTAACCTCCCCTGCTGCAACTTGCGGCCATTCCCTCCAGTCCTACAGTCCTACTAGTTACCTGTGAGAAAAGGCCAACCCCCAGCTCCCCACACCTTCCTTTCAGGTAGCTGTAGAGAGCAATAAGGTCTCCCCTGAGCCTCCTCTTCTCCAAACCAAACAACCTGAGCTCCCTCAGCCACTCCTCACAGGACTTGTGTCCAGCTCCGTAGCTCTGGACATGTTCCAGCGCATCGGCGTTTGTCTTGTACTGAGGGACCTAAAACTGAACACAGCACTTGAGGTGCAGCCTCACCAGAGCAGAATACAGGCAGACGATCACCTCCCTGGTCCTGCTGGCTACACTATTCCTGATACAAGCCAGGATGCCGTTGGCCTTCCTGGCTACATGGTTCCACATGAGAACTCAGAAGCAACTCTTTAATGAGCTGTGTGATTTGGTCTTAACTTTAAAGTCTTCCTTGAGCTCTTCATTTTTTCACAGAGCAAAATGCCCTGGTGTGCTTCTTCAGCCTCTCTGTCCCAGCAGTTGTAAAAGAGCTTGCTTCTCTGTGGCAAAACAAACAAAAAAAACCCATGATACTCAGCTCTATGTTGGAATGACTGTAATGCCAAAACTAAAATGATATCTATAGGGATAAGTAATGTGCTGATACTGCCTTACTGAAAGGTTATGTTTTCCTTGCATGTTGGCTGGGGAGAGGGGGCATTTCTTAATCTCATCTAAAAAGTGAACCGACTCTGCTTTAAATCATTTTGTATTTTGATTAATTATATATTGATTGATTATATCTTGTGTCCATTTTTCATAATTGGAAGATTGCAATGGATCCATGCAAGGATTATGTCTGCGTAACTATTATCATATAAGTATATAGAAACGCATAATATATATATATATTATATATATATATATATATTATATATATATATAAGTGCTTACAAATGGGAAACATAATACATGGAAAATGTCTGATGTAAATTCATAAGAGAAAATTAAACGTCATAGCTTTAGAGGCATTTTCCATTTGCCAGATGCAATGAGAAATAAACCTAACTAATCAATACATACTAAACAGTATTTTCATTGCTTGATCTGAAAATGTAGATATTCCATACTATCATAAGTAAAATGTGAAGGAAAATTAGAGAAAATAATTGCAAATAGTTGACTTTTGGTTTGACCTGTTTTATATAAGTTTTAAATATTATTTTATCTTGGAGATAAAGGTAGCTTGCTTCAAATGTAAATTGCACTGCTTTCCTTAGTACAATACAATCAGTCACATTGACACAGAGATGAATGATGGCTTACTAAAACACATTTCCATCAGAGAACAAATTATTTCTAATCACTGTTTGAAGAAAAACAACCTTCTGCTGGGGCATGTAGAAAACCTTCACTACCTTTTCCTTGTGGATCATTTAACCTTGTGAAGTCTCCGGAGCTGATGTGGATACTGCTTTAAGCAGCAACTGGACTGACTGAAGTGTGAGTAAGCTATACGGCTGCAGTTGTATCTATTGATATGGGACTCAACTGCTGCAGCAGCTCTAGGATGAGCTGAACCTAAGGACTAAGCTGCTCTCTTTTCTGTTGTTTCATCTTCTTTCTGTAACTCTGCCTTTTGCATCCGGTTCATGCTGTCAGGCTGCACACTGCTGCAGGTCATCTTCTCATCTAGTGTTTAGAGGACTGGATAGCAGTGATAAATGAGTTTGTAGTTCTTTAAGAAGCAGGATCTGAATCGTTCATTCACTGGTGAAAATGGGAACACTTTTAAAAAGTGATAATCCTTTCTATACTTTGGCACACTGTAACTCTTTATGGCATTGTTTGGCCTCAGTAGAGTTCACAAAGGGCTTACTAGCTTGTTCATCCTGGGGAAGAAGGTGTTGTGCTTTAACCCTGGCGGAGAACCACTCACCCACTCCCCTGCAGCTGAATGGGGGAGAGAATCACAGAGGTAAAACTGAGAAAACTCGTGGGTTGAGCTAAAGGCAATTTACTAGATTAAGCAAAAGCTGCACACGTAAGCAAAGCCAAACCAGGAATACATTTGCCACTTCCCACCAGCAGGCAGAGGAACAGCCACTTCCAGGAAAGCAGCACATGTGACAAGCTCCTGGGAAGATAACTGGCGTCACTCCAAACATTGCTTCCCATCCACTTCTTCTCTACCCCGAGCTTTTATTGCTGAGCATGAGTGTTGGACTTCCCTTTGACTGGCCTGGGCCAGCTGTCCTGGTTTTGTTCCTTTCTGGGTGCACCCCCAGGCTCCTCGCTGACAGGGCAGCCTGGGCACCTGAAAAGGCCTTGGCTCTGTGTGAGCACTGCTCTGCAGCAACTAAAACATTGCTGTATTATCAACATTATTCTCATCCTAAGCCCAAAACATGACACCATAACAGCTACTAGGAGGAAAATTAGCTCTCTCCCAGACAAAGGAAGAGAAGCTTCACAGTTTTGTGTTCAATGCAACTTTTAAGGTACAGATTGAAATAATTTAGAGATCAAAGGAATCTCAAAGTATGCAAATTCTGAAGGTGCTTTGGGCGGGGTAGAGAGGGTTTGGTTAGTTGGTTTCACTGGATGTTGTTGTTTTTTTGTTGGTGGTGGTTTTGTTTGTTGATGTTAGTTTTTTTGGAAAGAAACTGAGAAACAAATGAGAGTGGAGATTATTTGCATCATTTGATCTTAAGCAGAGTAGCAAGGAGACCTGGCAGCAAAATGTAGTCACCAGACTGTAGCTTCTCATGGATATCCATCATAATTTTGTCCCTGAAATCTCAAGTATGCAGTAGCCACTTCTTTTATGTTCCTCCTGATATTTTGCAGACTCAGTTGTGAGAATCTGCTGACACACAATGCAGCTTTTGCATTTCAATGTCTTCAATTATACGGTTGTTCCTTAATCTTCTTTCTAACAAATGAGATTTCAGTAGTATTCTGAAACTTAGCATGCTGGTATCAAGAATGAGGAACAGATAGGTCTGTCAGAGCATGCTAAGTGTGTATAAGAAAATCACACCAGAATACATAGTGCTCTTTTTGTGGAAACCTGCTACTGGTTTACCAAAACCTCTGCATATAATCTGAATGCTGCTGCACATGCATATATGCGTGGCATGACTTTGTTTCCTGTTGTTACATATTTTACAGTTCTACTCTAGTGTATTACAGCAAGCATCTTATGTAACCTGTTCACAACTGCACATCATGTGTGAGTCACTTTGCCCAGGAGCAGAGGAATTGATCTGAATAAAGGAAACCAGCTACTTATTGTTAGAGCTTGCAAACGTGCACAAGTAGCATTGCTGCATCACTGATGGCATTGGGTTATCTTCTGAGCCTGATGTGTACAGATAGAATACTTGCTCTTGTAGACAATGAAGCTTCCCTCCTGGAGTTTGTGCTGCACTGGAATGTATATTTTCAATGGCATCCTTTTGAGTGCTTTCTACATCTGTAAAGATATTGACAAAATTGGTTTTAGTGGTTTTGCTTGTAGCAATGGCTACTACCAGATTTACAGTAATCAATTTTATTTTATTTTTATTTTTTTGCCTGGGGTGGTGGAACTAAAGCACTTGGATTCATGGCTACTTCTGAAACTTTGGCATAAGTGTTTTGAAATAGAGAAATAACTACCTAAAAACCATGAAGTCACCTGAATCCAATTTTGCAATATAAAGGAAGATCATATTCAACTTGTGTGATGAAATCGTTCTGATGGCAAATGAGTTGGAAGTGAAAGAATCTAACATGGCTGTGTTTTCTCTTCTGGGAGAACATCCCAGAAAAGTTATTATTATTATTCTTTAAAAAATACAAGAAAACAGCTTTTGCCAATTTTGAACAGTAACTAGCTAAGGGTGTGGTCTATTATTTATATTTTAGGATCATGGCTATTGATATGTTTAATATAGAAAGCACAGCCAACACTGTAGAGCAGCATGTAGTGCTGCATTGCTTTATACTCTGGAGTGCAAAGAAAAAGAATGGCCAAAGAACATGGCATAGACCAGTATAATGAATAGCTTTCTGAAAGAGTAGATATGCCCTGGATATTTCTACCCTTTGCTGCAGCCTTTTATTTTGCTCGGTCTGTGACACTACTTCTGCTTACATCTGGATGCCTGTCTGTTTTTCTGTTTATTTTGAGTTATGAATTGCCTTATTGTAACAAAAACATTGTGCAGAGTTTTTCTGGAGGTCCCAGCTGCTTCTTGCAAAGCAGATTAGCAGTATGAGGTAACTTTTTCTGTAGGAAGAGCAGCTTAGGAATAGGCATTAACCCCTTCCCCCAGCACCAAGATCCAGAGGTGAGGAGGATGGACAGAAGTCCAATTTGATGAAATGTGACTTGCAGCAGCTGGGCAAGCAGCTGTCAGAGAGATAGGCAGTGTGACCTTAAGGGTGAGCGAAGGGGTACCATGTTACTCCAAGTAGTGGAGAAACAGGAAAAACAGTTCACTACTAGTTTTCTAGTAGTCTTATTTTAGTGTCCCTGTCTGTGATTTAACATAAAAGGAAACTGATAGCTCAAATATGGCAGCTGCAGAGAGCATGCTGAGATATGGTAGCCACTTAGAGAAGCATCAACAGAAGCAGATGTAGAAAGTGTTGTTAATGGGACTTTAAGCCCAGGAAGCACCCAAAGACAAGAAAGCTCTAGTGCAAAAGCAATGGACTTTACAATTACTACCCATACATCCTGGATCAAATGGCAATTTCTTAATGTTAAAAAAGGCAGGTTTTTTTTCATATTGCTTGAAAAAGACATACTGTTTTTCAACAGGCACCCTCCTCAGGTGGTTTGGCTTTAGTATAGCAAACACTATTTTTGGAGGCTTATTTTGTTTTCAGGGGTCTTTAAAAGATAAACCGTGTTTGCATAGAAGTTGTAGTGTGTGCAGATTTCTGGTACTTAGGGTAACCAGTGTAACTGGAAAACAAATGCTTACTTGTGGTAGACAATTCAGATCTGTCCAAATCCACACAGCTATAATCATTTTGATAAAGTGAAGTCCTGTGGATTTATTTATTTTACTTCACTGAGTATGCTGCTTGCAGGACGGCTTCTATATGCAGTTACTTTACACCAGTCCCCTTCTGAAGTACCATTACATGGGAGCGATGTTTATCGTCTCAGCAATCTAAGTAATAGACAATTTGAAGTGTGTGCATTGTGTCTGAGTTTAAAAAACAAGACAAGGAATATCTTTCATCAGATTTTTTTCCTATACTGCCAACCTCAGGTTCTTTATGCCTCTCACTGTGGTTTCAGGTTAGTGTAATAGATTTATAAGGTTCAAAGTGAAAATGCATTCTTGCAGTGTTACAAAATAACTGGTGTTAAAGAATTAAAGTCTACTCAAGCTCTAGAATCTTAAGGATGGGGAGGAGTGTGACCTACCCTATTTTAACAGGGTAGTGTGAGGTAAACAACCAGTTCATTGCTCTAGTCCCTCCAAGCAGCAGAGTGGGCTGGTGAAAGAGATAAGAGCAGTCTTTTCTCCACAGATGGTAGTAGACAGAAATGAACTAATGGCCACTGTGTGGGAAGCATAGCTGTAGAACAGTGTTAATCAATGGTGGTTTCACTTCAGATGCTGTCTGCTCACTGTCTCATTCACAGAAGTGGCATAAATAAGTATCTCTATCATTTCATTAAGCAGAGTTTTAAAACATGTGTTGTTTTACTTGTATTTATTTGAATTACAGTAGTACAGAGGGTGGGAGAAAGCAAATATCATCTTGCCTTCTAGAGTGATAATGAGGTGAAGTTCCTGAAGCAGAGTATGATCATTATAACAGCTGCTTTATAGCACCTGCAATAAGCCAGGCATCACCATCTTTGACCCAGAACGTTCATAGGCTAAGCTTCAGCTACAATAAAGTGAGTCATAAAAAGGGCAAACAGATAAGCAAGGACAAAGTTTACATCCACGCTATCCTGTATGACATTCCTAGGATGACTCCTCTTAAAGAAAGCAAAAATGTAGAATTACATTATTCGTGAGCTACTTGTGGGAGAAGAATGGGAAAATAGCTTTGTGAATAAGAGTAAGGGGAACTACTATAAGATTAAATGAAGCCTGCGTCTCACACTGTTCCTCTCTGTTTGTGGTTTGTTTTAAATAATTCGTTTGTTGACAGCAATAGCCCCATTCAGATACAGAGAACTTGTAAGAAAAAACATTTAAAAGGATGAACATGTCCAAAGTCTGTGTTCACTGTGAACACAGTGGTTAGTTAGGTTTGCTAGCCATTCAAAACAGTGGCTAGTTAGGTGTGCTAGCCATTTACGGGGAAGCTGCACTGACCTTCAAATTGTAATGGAAATAATTATCTGGCAACATGTAACATACTTTCTAGTAACTGTAGTACCGGTATTATTGTCATTCCTGAATTCTTTTCTCTGTTTTTAAAGGACATATTTTCAGTCTTACCAATATCCCTTTACCCAGTTGTTAAATAGCTTCTTTTCATTTTTGTTGTTGTTGTTACCTGAACGTAAATGGCCTTTACACGTTATATCCATCTTGTTAATGCTTTTTAAATGAAAATAACAAATATAAGTTTTAGAGAACTTGCTTGAAAAAGAATATTTGTAGGAAAAGAAGTATAAAAGTCCTGTTTATGGGATCATACACAAACTTAATACCTGATTTGAAAGGATTTAAGTTTTCATTTATTTTGCTAGTCTGAAACAATTTCAGCTTGGAGTCATGTAGATAGAGTTGAAGACCCATCTGTACAGAACAATACTTCATGTAACAGCACAATTTATGCTAAAAATATTTATTTCTGATGAAAATATTCTGTGTTCTGAACTGTGTACTGTAGTATATTTTATCACCCTGTAGCCTTTCACTACGCTTTTTGACTCTGCATATCAATTTTCATCTTTATGGGCCTTTTAGCAAAAATATAGGACAAATACAGAGAAAAGATATAGTTAGTTGTGACAAAAGGGGCAAAAATAATATTTCATCAGAATGACGACTTTTTAATCTTTTATATTCAGGGATAAAACTATGGAGAGGCCGTAGGCAGCAGTGGAAGAGTGAAGTTTCATTTTCAGTATGTTCATATCATGGACAGCCAGGCAGATGACTAAAATATAAAAAATGTAGGAATATTAAATGTAGAATTATCTAAGCGTTATGAGACACAATGAAGGCATTTTCTTGATTGAGGAGAAAAAAAAAAATACAATAAGTTCCACTATTATTTGTTAATCTATTTGACTTGTTCAAAGAGAGCTGATTCTTCCCCTCTGCTCTGCTTTTGTGAGACCCCACTTGGAGTACTGTGTTCAGGTCTGGGGTTCCCAGCACAAGAGAGACATGGACCAGAAAGTCCAGAGGAGTGCCACAGAAATGATCAGAGTAGAGGGGGAAGACGTTATTGCAGACTTCAAGAATGTTAAAGGGGCCTACAAGAAAGATGGGATGGGAGTCTTTACCAGGGAGTGTAGTGACAGGACAAAGGGTAATGGCTTTAAACTTTAAAAGGCTAGGTTTAAATTAGATATAAAGAAGAAATTCTTTACTCAGAGGGTAGTGAGGCACTGGCACAGGTTGCCCAGAGAAGCTGTGGATGCCCCTGGAGGTGTTCAAGAGCAGTCTGGATGGGGCTTTGGGCAACCTGGTCTGGTGGGAGGTGTCCCTGCCCATGGCAGGAAATTGGAATTAGATGGCTTTTAAAGTCCCTTCCAGCCCAAACCATTCTACAAGTCTGTGGTAATATATTGAGTAATCTAGACAGGGCGACCCCACTTGCGTTTAATTTAAATGGGACTGGTGAATTCTGTCTGGGAGGATCCTGGAGCACTTTATCACCATTGCACCTCTTCCTGAAATGTATCTCTTTTTCCTCTGCCGAACTATTCCCACTTAACAGGTGATTGGTGGCAGGTGGAAGAGAACTGTCCCTGCCTGCTTGAAAATACTGGCATTCTGGAGAGATAGGTGGAGGAGGTAAGGGCAGAAGTATGGGAAATGGGCAATTTCTCAATTCCCATGGCAGCAGAAATTGTAGTTATCCTTACTGATATACTTGCACGCCTTATGTGTTAGTATCTACATTCAACCTGAATTTATGTGAAAACATTTTCTCTCCTGAAATAACTTTTTTTTGAAAACTTAGGCTGGGGAGAATGCTGATTGTGGGTTGAAAAGAAGACGAGGGGTCCCACTACCAAGTCAAGAATGTGATTGCCGTATGACAAAAAGCACTGAGTTAGCTTGCCATTCAGTGTCTATTAGGATGTAGTTCAGATTTCACTTACACTCCCTCAGCCAGTAGAAGGACAACCTTAAACAGCATGAAACTTGGTTTAGGCTGTGAGGGAGTGATACTTGGATTCAGCTAGGTGGCTGACATAACTGTTTATGTGAATCAGGGAACTGATAGTGCTGAAAACTTGCTGTTCCATCAGCTCTTCTGTAACTTGTCTGGCCACATAGATCTTGGTGGTGGCACAGTGTAATTGGTAGCATGCGTATATTTTGTGGGCTGGAGAGTGGACAGCAAATCTCTTTTTTCAACAGCAGCGGTAGAAGTAGGTATTGTTATAAGTCAATAACACTTAGGATCTGAGTTGATCTGAGAAAAATGAGATGTGTGCTTATGCCCATTCAAGTTTATGCTGTTAATGTTTCAGAGGTAGACAAATTCAAGCCTGACACATTAGGATTTGCACTATTAGAGTCAGTAAAAGATAGTCTAGTTTGAAACTGGCAATTTTTTATGGGTTTTTGTCTCATTGTCAGTACAAAACCCAACATTGAGTGCACCTATGCAGTAAGTAGTAATACCCTAATCAGTAAAAGGAGGATGATAGACATTTGTTTTGTTATGCCACTTTAGGTAGCAAAGGTAGTTGTCATGGCATACATTATTTGCTAAGAATGCAGCTAGTTCCAGAGTATATAATTCATGAACTGAAGTTGTTCATCTTCCTGATTATTCTCATTCTTTGATTTCTTAGAACTTCAGAAGGTGATGATAACGTGGTAAGTGATCCAAGAGCTGCTGAACAGTTACCGCTGATACGTGGGCCCAAGGCAATTTTGTTAACATCTGCATGAGACCAGTATATAAATATTTGAGTCTCTACAAAGGAGAATTCTTGGCACAGAAGATTGCTAAACTTCATTGCTTTCTCTACAGTAGGGAGTATTTAAGAGGAATTGAAAGGTATGAAGATTTTAGGTTTGAAACTAGACTTTGCTGCTTTCATAGGCATTGGAAGAGGTGCCTGAGTAGGGAAAAATGAATGCTGAGAGTGGATATTTGCCATTTGCATTGGTAGACACTGACTTCCAATAAATATATATATGTATATTTATATATTTTAGCAGTGAAATGGATGAATCAAGAGCATTACCCCTAAGGCCTGAGGAGCAGCTCTTTTTTTCTTCCTTGGATTCCATTCTTATCCACAAAATAATAATAATAATAATAAACAATAGACCAAAGCAAGCATTTGTATTTAAAGAAATTCCAATATTTGTTTTGTTTTCATTTTAAGGTTTGTAAAAACAAAAAATAGCCTTTTGTAAGGGAGTCTTGGTTGACCAGCCTTTGTGAAGGTTGTTAACTCATGACAGTAGTTCATAAGCAATTGACCTGGGTCAGCAATTGCCTTCAGCATGCTGTAACTGCCATCAATTTGCTTGAACACAGTTTTTAAAATATCCTGAATAATTAATACCATTGATTTTCTGTTAAACCCAGTGCTGTGATTATGGGTTATTACTGTCACCCCTTAATAGGAGTGGAAATTCACAAGAAAATAACCATATAGGTAAGGTCTGTATCTGCAGAAATCCTACAGTTTTTTTTTTTTTTACGTGCCAGAATGGTGATCTGGTACTGTCCTCTTGGAATCACATTATGGGGTTACCTGCCTCTTTTTTTTTTTTTTTTTTTTTGAATGTCCTGTCTCATTAGTAAAATATAGTAAAATAGAGCACTGGGTTATCTGTGTTGTGTTTTCAGGCATAGTCCCACACTGTGGCAGTGAACAGGATGGGGGTCCATCTATGAAGCACAAACTCTTTTTGTATGTATATTGGTTTGACCAAAGTTACATAATTACTGTTTTTGTTGGGCATTAATCATTCATGAATAGAGGCCTTTTTAGGAAAGAAAAATGTGAATCTTCCTACAACACAAGCCAAATCTTTTTACTAGTCAAAGTATCAGTCTAAGAATGGTGGCATTATTTGTTCCCACCAAATTGCCTGTTCAGAACTGTTATAAAAGTGCAAGTTCTGCTTGTTATGCAGTCTTAATTAATGAGGAACTACACATCTCCATCTTTTCTTTTCTAAAAATAAGCAGTGACTCTGGCATAAGCTGTTCTGAGAACTAAAACAAAAGCAGTTTTGTATACACTAACTCTTTCTTATGTAAATCCACTATTTTCTGAAATGTTTTTGTTCAAGTGCTGCAATAGTTCTGGTCATGGAGCTTCCGGTGTTTTTTGTTTGTTGATACAATCTCTGGTTTGGTGGGTGGGAGATAAAACCTGAAAACAGGCATCAAAATAGTGTCTTCAAATTAGAGAAAATATGCCATGCTAAGGGAAGATATTTCCTTCCTGACAACCTTCTTTGCCTTCCCAATCATTTCCTTTAGTCACTCTTTCCATATTTTCTTAAGCATTCCTTTCTTGGGCAATTTCTTATCTTGACTCACTTCTACCATTTTTTTATCCATCAAAGCAGAATTGTCAAGTCAGCATGACAAAATTTCAGAGATGAGCTCAATTTGCGTATACAGTGTCTAAAACAATATGGCACTGCCCATTTGAACTCTTCTGTCTGCTGCAAACATTGTTATTTGAATCTAAGTCACTTAAGTCTTTCACTCTCTGTGCATATATTTTTATAGAGATTTGTCTTTCCTCATCACTTTGGTTTCCCTCTGGATTCCCCCCAGTCAGTGCACCTCTTGTACTGACTGCTAACCAGAACTTAGTAAATAAATTCATATCCAGAATTTGTATGTAGAACAGCAGCCAGCATTGTGACTTACGTATTAGCATGTGCGTACATTCCTATGGAATTTGTAACTTTTTTTTTCCAGAAGAGAATGCATGCAGTATCAGACTATGGAAGGGGTTTGGATGTCTAATTATATTGGAAGTGTCCAAGCTAGAACCTGATGTCTACATTCTTTAGACAGTTTTAAAGCTCTCAGTCTGTACAATCAGAGAGTAGTTTTTTTGTGGCTTTTGCTTCAGCATAGTATTTCTTTAAATTTTGTAATTGAAAAAAAAAAAATAAAAATCTCTGGATAAAAGTTCTCTGCTCTTGAAGGCAAGGAGATAAAGCTGATGCAGCATTGTTGTTATGATAACAATTACATGTTTAGTATATTATAATACTGATAAAGAACAGAAATCCGTTTGTAGCAAACTGATGCTTGAATTCTTACTTTCCATGCAGACTGCATCCTCAGCTATTAAAGGTGCTATCCAGCTGGGAATAGGATACACAGTAGGAAACCTTACATCAAAACCAGACAGAGATGTTCTTATGCAAGACTTCTATGTAGTGGAAAGTGTCTTCCTACCCAGGTAAGGACAAGCCTATTCAAATTACTTTCTTGCAGAATTTCATAATGAAACTCTACCTAAATATTTCAAATAAAGATTGGTTTACAATTCTGACAAAATGGGGTTGGAGTAAGCTTGAGGTAGGAGAACTTGAAAATGCTCCTGTCTTCATGTTGTCATTGAAAATGAAGGTAGGGAGAAAACTGGGAAGATCACACTTCAACTAAAGAGTTGAGACATGTTGTATCTGGAGAAGGAAAGTAATTGTGACACTTTCAATTAAACGAGTTGTTAACTACAGTTGAAAGTGATTGATGGATCTATACGCAAGCAAGTATTATGTCCAGCATTCTCAAACATAGTTAGGGCTCTAAAAACTGAGTATAGTACTTGCAATTTTGTTGAGGTGTTATCAGAATCAATGCAAATTCCAGTCCCACAGGGTTAAGAGTAACATAAGATGTTAGCTTTAGTATAGCATTCTAGCCAGGATTTTAGCCTGTGACTAGGTTCGGCTCTTAGTAGCAGACTGCAAGTTGTGCACCATTACTGCCTTGCATTTGGCAATGATGATGCAGAATCTGTAATAATACAGTTACACTGATGAGAGAAATCAAGGTCATCTTAATTTGGTGGGTTCAGAAGCTGATATACAGTGTCATGTAACTTCCAAGTTACTTATAGTATGAACAAATAAAAAAGGTATAGGAAAATAGGAAACATGTATTTCAAAACCAGGAGGTTCTGTTTGGTGTTGTCTGGACTTCCAGAATTACCAAGTACTAGTAGTGTCCATCATTTTTTAAGGAGATGCTATCTATGCAGTAATTCCTGAATTTGGGAATATTTAAAATCTTTTTTTTCAAGTCTGATTCATTTGAAATTTGAATGTTACTTCACAAACTGTTCCTAGTAATGTTTAGAGATTCTTAATGTCACTAAACAGGAACTTTTAACTGACAATGAACAAAATAATTGTAGTAAGTTGAAGTTGATCTCCGCTGAAGTAAATTTTCCAGTTTCAACTTCTAATTTCCTCTAAAATTAGATATCTTTTAAGGAGTATTTCTTATGTGAAAAGAAGCATTTACATTACATTTGTAGGAATCAAGGATATCCCATATCCTGTGTTCTGTTGTTTACTGTAATGTCTGTATGCAACTTTGTAGTCTTTCTCTTGGGGATTAGATAGACATTGATATGTTGCCTGTGTGCATGTGTTTTCATACACTGTAACCTCAATTTCATACACTGTAACCTCAACTTTTTCTTTGTTAAAGAATCCAAATTACAACTGAGAAATTTGCATATCATGTAAATAAGTGTATTCTTTGTTCTGAAAAATGGAATGAGCCATCAGAGCCATCATATGTGTAAACTATGCAACTGTGACAGCTGTGCAGGATTCTGTAGTTGTTTGTTTGGCTGTGATACTGACTTTGTTGTTCATGAAACACAAGGAGATATACATGATAAAACTGTTTAATTATATAGCCAAGTTTTTGGGGAAAAAAAGTCTAATCTATATGTTTTTTAACATTCTTCCAAAAGCCAAGTAAAATAAAATGGTTTGTAGTCACCTATGAAACTTCCATGCTTGTACACTCTGAGCACCTTTCTAGACACATACATGGAAAAAAAAAAAAAAAGAAAAGAAGTAAAATGATATGAATGAAAGAAATGGCTGGATCAGCAAGTGGTCTGACTTCTTGGTTTTGAATAGCTGTCTAGTAAGCAGGAGTATATAATATAGTAATTCATCTTGTCTATAACAAAGAGCCTTTCTACGCATAACCCTAGCTGGTAATACCTTCTCTGAAACTAAGAATTGGCTGTCCATAGCAGTCTCTTAAAAACAACCATGACACTTCATTTCTTAAACTAACAAACAAATTTCAAATTTAAAGTCTTTCACTTGTCTTCACATAACATGCACATTCATCTAAAGTATTTTTGATCCAAGGTGGTATTAATTTGCATAAATCATAATAATTTAGTATTACATGTAATGATACAGGCTTCATTCCTGATGGCCAAGGGTGCTGGCATTTTGAGTCTTTAATGGTGGCATTATATGGATGATTCCTGAGTCATATCTGTAGTTGGCTTCATTATCATAGCTGGAGGTATGATTTTTTTTTTTTGGCTTTGATTGGTCAGGGTTGAAAGACATAAGTTCAAATTAGTTACACCAGCAGATGCAGTGGACTGACTACTGTTGGGAGGTTACGAGCATCCAAGAGCAAGCTGAGGTGAAGTAATCCTTTTGCCCAATACCTGCAGCTGGAAGAGAACTTGTCAAGGCAGTGCATCAAGCATGGTGCTGAAAGTAGTCACTTACCAAGCAAGAAGCAACATTTTTCCTCTTGCTTGGGGTATACATAATTTAGCAGCAACTCCAAGCAGGGTATTAGCTGATATTGCCCAGTGACATCCAGATCTGGCAGATGTGATTTGGAAGGAGAAATGAGAGAACAGTTGTTTTGCACAGTCATGGGCACACCTGCTCTTTTAACAGCAACAAGAGCATTTTCATAGTGCCTGTGATGAAACAGGCCTGAGCTATTAGAAATGCAGCAAAGCAGCAGGCTGTCTTCCTGTGAGTAAAACAATATCATCTGAGCTGTTTTAGGGAAAAATAGCTAACAAGCTAACAATTGTATGTAAACTTAGTAAGTGACCAAAGAGAAATAGCCTCTGCATCTCCCTCAGCCCCTGAAGTAAACCTCGGTACTATCCAGCTTTGGTAACTGCAGGAAAACACTTTCAGCACAATTCACAGTGAAGGAGGGAGGAAAGAGGCAGGGAAAAATGGTTGGTTCAGAATCAAACATAATTGCACTACTTACTCTGGAAGCTGTTGTAAATTAGAATTAACCCACAGATTGCAGGTTATGCCTGGCTCAGGGTTACTTTGTAACTGGGTTCAATTGGGTTATAGGTTATCCCAGACTCATTTATATGTTTGTTTCAGGAGGTGACTCTCAGTGAAGTATGGGTATCTTAGCAGAGTGAATGGATTTGAATTGCAAAGTTGCTTGCTTTCATTTGTACATTGTGGCAACTGAGGAGGTGGAAAAGTGCCTTTGGTACTTATGGAGTTTATTCTGTGTTGCTTTCAGGAGTTCAGTGAGGTATTAGGGGTTGCTATAAAAGGGTGTATTTAGAACTAGAGTCCAGACTGAGTTTAAATGGCACTATGCAAATGTGCCCTTTGTGCTAAAAAAAAAATAAAAAATAAAAAAAAATGCAGTTTGCAGTGACCCAGTTGATTCTGAAGATACAACATCTGAAGTCTCAGCCTAACTCCCTGCATAGGCTGAAACCACAGGGGAAACTGCTTTTAAACACTGCTTTGAAAATACAACAGGGAATTGCTTATCTGGTGCTTATCTTACAGCAGCAATGGCTGGAGGATTCAGTGGGAAAGTTGTGCATCCCTTCTCTGTCCCATATTTCAGCTGTGTGGGGCTTTTTCGTGTCTTCCTGCATTATGCTCAGTGCCCCTGGCCTCAGTTGGAACCAGTTCATCTCTTGGTGTCACACTTTGTTCCCAAATCAATCATTTGTGCAATATGGATACAGTAGTATTTTGACAGCTATCTAATTTAAATTCAGAGCTAGTTCCAGGTAGTGTGGCCATGGTTGGAAAGCCTTGGTGCCGAGCTAACCAGCCCAGCTGTGAATGGCAGTGGAGCTCAAGCTGGTCTCTGAACCATGTGGCTGTGCAGCTGCCTGTAAGCTGGGAATGTGGACAGTTTCCTAAGCAATACCAGCAAACGCTTTTTAGGTAGGCACATTTCTGCAGTGGTTTGATGAGCCACTCCATACTGTCAGCCAACTTTGGCTAGTCAGTAGTATGCAGCTTCAGAAATTCAGAGCATTTGGAGACAAGCAGTATGTTTCAGGCTCCATCTCTTGTTTTCTCAGATATAGGTCACTGCTAAGCACAGCTGTGTCTTTGACCTTTTTACAGCAAGCTGTTAATCAGTCTTGCACACTTCCCTCACTAATATGCTTTATTTTCAGGATCTAGACCCTGTATGTTATGAACACTTGTTGTGGTTTCTAATTAAAATATTAAGTCTGTTACATGTTGTTGACCTGAATGTGCCCTGCAGCTACAGTCATCTGTACAAGGAAATGGTTCAATTGCAAATTGCTTTCTTCTGATGCTAATGAAAGATTATTCAGTGCTTTCTGCTATTTAATATCCGAAGCTTAATACTGTGGTAAAGTAGCATTTGAATGACAGCCCAAATCAGTACTAAGAAAAGTAAAAGCTTGGGCAATGATTAGGCAGTCTGGCTTTTGCCCTACCTCAGAGACTGAAGTGTACTGTCTTCTGGTATGTTTTTTTCCTGTGAAAATGAGGAAAAATGACACGTGGCCTTGGAAACATCAAACAGGTACCATGGGTTTTGTGATGGGCCAAACAGTGTATTTTTAATTAAAGAAGTATAAAACTCTCTGAAAGTTACATGTGAATAGATTCAAATGTTCATATCAATACTTAGTTGTTGTGTAATTTATGTGAGCATATTTGTTTCCGATTGGGCAGTTTCACAAGACAGCTAAGACACCTTTTATAAAGAAATACTCTTTTTTCAGTGCTTCAGTCACAGAGATACGCAGGATGACCCAAGTTTTGTGGTTTGTGAGTAGAGTGAAGGCTAAAATAGGAGGAAGCAGTTAGTTTCCTGTTTCAAAACAAATAGTATTTGAAATGGTGATACTGTGGCGAAAAAAAAGCAAAACCCCCATATTCATTGTGAACTACTGGTCCTGCCCACTTCTTTTAATATCAGATTCTTGGTAAACCTGAGATACCCTGGATACTTGTGTGGATACATGACCTTGTAGACCTACTTACCTATTCTTAAAGGACTCTGAGATCCCTTGCATTAAATGCATCTCCAGTTGTTTGTTAAAGTCATATCATCATCGTAAGAAAATGTCTGTGTATTCAGCTGTTCCACAGATACCATTGGCTTGTCTTGTTTTGAAGTTATTTGCAAGTCACGGGTCTACTTTACAGCTGCCTTTGCAGGGGACTGCTTAGCATAGAGTAAATAGTAACCAAAAATATAGCAAATACAGTGAGAAGCAAGGATATTACCACTGGACTTTATCCCACAATGTGAAAAAAAGCAAACACACACCTATTTGTACAGGTAGCCATAATACCTATTTCTACCATATGGGAAACAACTGTTTTCCTGAAATAATATGTAGGAAATGAATATGCCAAAGTTGTGCCTGAACTACATTAGCACTGGTCTATGAGTATGTATTTGTTGTATACAGTTAGTAGCACTTGAACACATTTTGATGGGTTATAAATGAGCAGCTTTCTCCAAGAACAGGAGCACTGAGATTAGATACTCTTTGCTAGGAGCATTTAATGTTAGGTGATTTATTGTGGTTTTCAGATTTGAAAAAAACGAGTTGCTGTCATATGAGAGAACTGATATTCTTCTCTTCTTTTGTTCCTTCTCTTTACCCTTTTTATATACAAGAAGGTTATGTGTGGATTCACGACTATACTATGACTATTTCTTTTGTAAACACCTATATCACAGAATATCAACACTGCTCTTTGCTGAATACTTGTTATCAAGAAATGCAGCTCATCTTCCCTGCACCTTCAGATAAGTGTGCTATCTCACAAACACTTCCCACCAGGATGAGGCCACAGAAAAGAAAAGCTGCCAAGGAACACACGTGGGTGTCCTGTTTAACAGAATTTTTGCAAGCCACAGGATTAGCCATTGAAAATATAATTGGTGTTAGTTCATTTTTAGTTTGATATTGCACCACCTACATTTAAATCAACCCACATAATTTACTAGAAGAAAGGTTAAGATGCACATACTGTTATTTAAAAATATATGTATTTCATAGAATCATAGAATTGTTTGGGTTTGGATAGGACCTTAAAGATCATTTACTTCCAGGCAGGGACACCTACCACCAGACTGGGTTGCCTAAAGCCCCATCTAGCCTGGTCTTGATGCCCCATCCCTGGAGGTGTTCCACAGCTTCTGTGGGCAACCTGTTCCAGTGCCTCACCACCCTCTGAGTGAAAATTTCTTTGTTACATCTAATTTAAACCTACCCGTTTTAAGTTTAAAGCACTTACCCCTTGTCCAGTCACTATGCTCCCTGGTAGGGTCCCATCCCATCTTCCCTTTTCATACTTGAAGTCTGCAATAAGGTCCCCCCAGATCCTTCTTTTCTTCAGGCTGAAAAACCACAGCTCCCTCAGTCCGTCCTTGTAGGAGAGGTGCTCCAGCCCCTTGATCATCTTTGTGGCCTCCTCCGGACTCGCTCCAACAGGTACATGTTCTTCTTGTGCCAAGGCCCCACAGCTAAATGCAGTGCTCCACGTGGGGTCTCACAAAAGCAGAGCAGAGGGGGAGAATTGTCTCTATCGCCCTGCTGGCCACGCTGCTTTTGATGTGATATAGTTGGCTTTCTGGGCTGCAAGCGCACATTGCTGGCTCACATTGAGCTTCTTATCCACCAATATCCCCAAGTCCTTCTCCTCAGGGCTGCTCTCAACCTATTCTTTGCCCACCCTGTATTTGTGCATGGGATTGCCCCATCCCAGATGCAGGACCTTGCACTTGACCTTGTTGAACTTTATGAGGTTCGCATGAGCCTGTCTAGGTCCCTCTGGATGGCCTCCCTTCCCTCTTCACCACACAGCTTTGTCATCAGCAAACTTGGTAAGGGTGCACTTAATCTCCCTATCCATGTCACTGACCAAGACATTAAAGCATGCCAGTCCCAATACTGACTCCTGAAGAACATCGCTCGTTACTGATCTGGACTTGGACATTGACCACAACTCATAGAGTGCAGCCATCCAGCCAATTCCTTACCTTCCGAGTGGTCCAAACATCAAATCCATCTCTCTCCATTTTAGAGACAACGATGTCATGGGTGATAGTGTCAAATGCTTTGCAGAAGTCCACATAGATGATGACAGTTGCTCTTTCCCTCTCCAGCAATGCTGTAACCCTGTCACAGAAGGCCACCAGATTTATCGGGCATGATCTGCCCTTAGTGAAGCCATGTTGGCTGTCACCAATCATCTCCTTATTTTCCGTGTTCCTTAGCATAGTTTCAAGGAAGATCTTCTCCACAATCTTGCCAGCACAGAGATGAGACTGACTGGCTTTTAATTCCCCAGGTCTTCCTTTTTTTTTTTTTTTTTTTTTTTCCCTTTTTAAAAATGGGGGTTATGTTTCCCTTCTTCCAGTCAGTGGGAACTTCACTGGACTACCACAACTTCTCAAGTATGATGGAGAATGACTTAGCAACTACATCTGCCTTCAAGACCCACAAATGCATCTCATCAGGTCCCATGGGCTTGTGCACCTTTAGGTTCCTTAAATGGTCTTGAACCTGATCATCTCCTGTACAGGGTGGTTCTTCATTCTCCCAGTCCCAGCCTTTGCCTCCTGGATCCTTGGCCATGTGGCTGGAGCTCTTGTTGGTGAAGAGCGCGACAAAATAGTCATTGAGTACCTCAGCCTTCTCCATATCCCAGGTGACCAACTCTCCCATTTCCTTCTGGAAAATGTTTATTTGATTTTTTTTATATTAGATAATAAAATCTGACTTGCATACATTAAAGTTAATCTCTCCTTTTTGTTCTAACTACCAGTCTTCTACTTTTGTGTGGTCTTTAGGAAAGATCATTAAATTACCTCATAAGTTGCAATTGATTCATAAACTTTCCAAAGCCTATATTATTTGTCATAGCTCATGTACAGAGACTAGACTCCCTCAAGGTTGCAGGAATCAAAGCTGGTATTAAGTCATTTATTTTTCCTGGTAGATGTGTGCTCTAAACTACATGAGGGGAAATTTATGTGATTACCTTCTTTCTTTATGGAGTGCATTTCTTTTATGGCCAAAGCTCCATTTTGTAGATTAGATTTTTCTTCAGCAAATCTCAGGTACTCTTCTTGATGTGCTATGCAGACATAGCCATACCCTGGGAACTACCTAACCTGATCAGAAATTATAATACAAAGTGCTTTGCACGTATTCTTTAATACAGCCCGAGTGAAATGCACATGAATCAATGAGTGAATTCCCCAGCAAAATGCAAGGAGAAAGCACAGAATAAGTCATATTGGGAACTAATAGAGTGGGAGGTGTATTTTATTTTTTGAGTGAAAAACAGAGGAGTCTTCTTATTTTATTATTGCAATTTTTATGGTGGGTTGAGTTAATGCACCTACCTGGAGGCTTGCTTTTGCCTGCACAGAGTGTGCATAGCATCCTTTTCTATTAGAAGTGATTTTTGGGTAGATAGAGGATACACTGTGGACAATTTCATGTCAAAGTAAGGTAGAGATGTATTTACATCAAGAGTGAGTGAACAGGACAGTATGGAGCTGTCAGTGGAAACTGTTCTTTCCAGGTGAGAGCAAGGACGTACCTAGCCACAAGGATTTCAAAAGTTTTCATTATTGTAGGAAACTATTTGAAGTCAGGGTGCTTTTTCTGTTAAAAGTAACATGAATCCAGAAAGCTAATGAAGAAATCTTATGTTTTTGTCAAGCTTGTTTCTTACATCAGAGATAAGCCTACTATTGGCATCTTCTAATTTATTCTATTAGGCAATGAAACTGAAATTAATCAATATAATCAGCAGAAACTGTAGGGTATGATAACAAACCCTGCAGATCCTTAGTAAAAAATATTTTTTTTAGTAATAATTTTACAAAGAATAAAGGAACTTACCTGCTTAGTGAAATGACTATTGCATCTATAATAAAGTAAGCTTACGTGCTGTTAGGTATGTGGAATTGTTCTTTGTGTCAGTCCTGTATAAAAATAATTGCTCTATTTTCCAATTTTTCTGGAATAAATTTCCATGTACTGTGCATTACAGTCCATCTCTGGAACTATTAAGAACCTTTTTTTTTTTTTTTTAACTTGTGGACATTTTTCTTTATACTGTGTTTAAGAAATGGCTTGGGCCCATGATATTAGCATAGAAAAAATCCTATCTTCATTCCTACCCTAGTGAAGTTTCAACAATGGGACGGACATGTTCTAGCAGAGCAAGGACATGTCATATATTTAGTGCCACACTTACAGAAAAGATGCGGTTGAGTTATAGCTACAGGAAGCAAATTTATAAAGGTATGTTCTAAAAGGTAGGAGGTTCGTTATAAAATTTAGATTACAGATCTTTTGTGACAAGGATGTAATGTTTCATCAAAGAACACTTTGTTCTCTTCTTGTCTGCATCTTAAAACAATCTAATACATTTACAAATATGGCCCCAAGTTCTCAGTGTAACTATATATTTATCCTTTGTCATCCCCATATTACAGAAAAATTCAGTGTCAATCAAAGCTTCATGTCAGGCAAGACTGGCATACTGAAGGTAAGCCTTTGTAAGAAAAAGCATTAGCAAATCTTAACTGTAAGGAAAAATATCACATTCAGCCTAGTAGCTTATTGATTTCTCTTTTTTAATATATAATGGAACAATAAAATATAAGTGGATTTGATTTTAATACCTTAGAGTTGTTATATCACAGAATTTCTAGGTTGGAAGAGACCTCAAGATCATCGAGTCCAACCTCTAACCTAACCCTAACAGTCCCCACTAAACCATACCCCTAACGTGCAAGTGAGTTCATTAGCATTAGGCAGCCGTTGCCAGCTCTCAACCATGTGGTTTTGCAATCAAAGAAATACCAGTATTATAATGTCTTCGTATGCATCTTTGTTCAGCCATGGCTATCTTTTGACATGTGATTTCCAGCCAGAAATCAGTTTTTTTCCTTCATCTGTCTCCTATTCAAAAATCTAAAGAAAGTGCATTTCTGGAGCCTGAGGAAGCTTCCTGTTCTGTTCAAACCCGTTAGTTGGCAGCAGTTCCGTTGTGGTGGATTTTGGTGGTATGCGCTCAGGGGCAGCTAAGTTGTTTGGGGTAGACTTCTGTTATCACATTGTTATTTGATAGGTGACAAGTTCATAGGGCAAGCATTGATTGTACAGAACAAAAGCTTTTAAATATGTTGATAAGTTCATGATAGATAAGTTAGTCCTTGTAGGACATTTACTGAGAGTTAATTCCTCTTCACATTTATGTGAATTCCTGGAGTCTTTTTTTCTTTGAATTTTTTGTATATTCCTGTTGCTAAGCATATAGGTACATACTACGTTGCTGAATAATTTAATTAGGGTAAATGAAATGGATGAAGCATTATCAGAGGAGCTTATTTTGGCCACCATGTCTAGTATTATGGATTTTACAAACCTGTGCAGAGTGACCAAGCTTTATCTTAATGCATTGAAATCATGGTGTTTAAAGCCTTTTTAAAATTTCCTGCATTAAGGAATCCACAGGCAGTTTTTAATATATATATTTTTTCCTTCTGGCAACATCGTACTGCCTTTTTCTTCAGCTTAAATAGTGTAGTGATCATCTCAAGAATCATACAACTGCGACCTAAACACACAGTAAAAGTATAGCTATAAATAAGGAAAAGATCTAAGAGGGCTACATTCTTCTCATGTGCTTCTTTAAGAAACACTGCCTGCCAGATTGGTCACCACAGTAGTCTTTCTCTATGCCTCTTCTAGCTTGAATCTGTATGTTGTGTGTAACTGCAGACCATTTTCCAGAATCCCCCGCAATGTGGACACCCTGTGTTCTTATTTAACTGAGCGTGTAAGCTAGTGGTGGTTTAGACTGAGGCAGGAAAAAAAAAAAATGCGTTGTCATGGGCAAATAAACATAAAAAACAAACAAACAAACAAACAAACAAAAAAAAAAAAAAAAAAACAAAAAAAAAAAACACTTTAAGATTAGCAATTCCAGTATGTCTTTCCAATCCTGTATTGCACTAGCGAGGAAGAGAGAGGTACCATAACTGTAATTAACCTGCAGAATAAATTAATGCTGGGGGTGGAGTTTCATAAATAAGGCTGAGGCTGTCAAAGCTTGCTGGCACCAAAAAAAAGATAGGTAGACCTGCTTCTTTAGCACTGCTCTGGCAACACAGTGTTGTCCTCTTTGTTGTGCTTTAATATTCTTTTGTACTGCCTCATTTTAGTATCTTTTCATCTGTTTTGCATTTTTAGTGTATTCAGTATCTGTCTATCTGACTCCACTGTGAACCAGTTCAGGTCACTAAGCTAGTATGAAACTATGTTTTTCTGGGTTAAACTTCCAAGGTTTTTGGAAGGCCTTACGTGAAATGGGGTGATCTTTCTGTGTTAGTAAGATATTGGACTGGCTCAAACTGGAGGGATGTGTGAAGTTGTAGCAGTAGCTTAAACATGATCTTTATGAATGTGGAAATGATGGTGAAAAGACTAATGACTTGAAGGAGAGAAAGCATTTGCTGGCAATGCTTTGCCTCTCCTGGATATTTGCATCACATTGATGAGCGGTGATACATAAATGCACATTTGTCTGTGTTCATGACTCTTGTCTAGCAAGGCCAATGATTGAGACAGCTTTACATTTAGGGATGAGGTTTACAGAAAGTCACTAAAAATTGCTCAATAATAACTGGGTTTGTTTTATTTTCGTTTTCAGTGAAGGGAGCAATCTCACCCCTGCTCATCATTACCCTGACTTCAGATTTAAGACATATGCACCTCTTGCCTTCCGATACTTCAGAGAACTTTTTGGTATCAAGCCTGATGATTATTTGGTAAGAGCTTGCAGTTTTCCTGTGAGTTACGAATAATTATAATGTATACTCATTTTGTACTGACAGAGGAATATGCTTTAATGGTGCATAAATGGGTATAGATTTTGTGTGTGTAGTGCTTAATAATTAGTGAATATTTTTAGAGGTTTACAAAAATCTTAATTCTTGGTCTTTGAGAAGATTCCTCAGGGTGGGGGGCGGTGGTGGGGAGGAAGCCTTTTTAGTTGACTAGAGTAACTTGAGTATTACTGTTCATTCAGGTCATTGTTTCTGGAGAAGTTATAATCAGTACTTGGGTGCAAGTGCTCTTCTGTTATTTAACTTACTCACTCTGTTAAATACATGCTTGTCTGCAAACATTCCCATCTAGCCTTGAGAAAAGTGGGATCGGGGCCCGGGAAAGAAATACTCTAGTGTTTTCTTTTTTTCCAGTATCAGTATACTTTGAAGATTTATTCCTCCTTGCTGTTCGGCTGCTTACATGAGAAAAATATTAAGTATTTGCTGTTGTCGTAAGAGCAGGCTTTAGTTGGTGGAACCAGATTGTACACTGCCAGAGACAAGAATACACTTACGTTACTTCTCCTGTATTTCTGTTTTTCAAAGGGTATGGTGAAAGGGAACAGCTGGATTGTTTTGTAGATGTTTGTCTCATGTCCAGTCTGCCTCATACTGGTCCACCCAACAAATCAGAGTCCCCGTAGAAGTTAGCAGTTTTGTGCATCAGGGCTTTACTGTTTTATTTTATTTACTTCAGAATGTGTTTTAAAATATTTTTCGGTATTAATCATAAATGAGTTTCTTTAAACCAAAGGAGTTTGAAAGAAATGCATTTTTTTAAAAAAGGATTAAATGCTGCTGAAATACCGCTTAACATATTACTTTACTGACTTCAGTGTTTGAGTACATTATAAGCTTTTCTTTCTTTTTTTTTCCCTTTGTGGACAATGAACATAAAAGCAAAATGTAGCTGCTTTTGCTTTTATTTAGGTTGAATGTGGGTGTCTGATTTTAATTCTATAGCATCGTGTATGGATTTTGTATTACTTGCCCTCAGAGCAATACTTATGTGTAAAAGCAGATCATTCCTTTGAATTACAGATGTTAGTTGCTAGGAAATGTTGTTGGGTTGGAGTTTTATAAAGGTGTCTTTATGTAACATGTTCTATTTTCTTTTACGGACCTGGAGAAAGACCAAGTATTCAGGCTGTGTTGCCAACTGCTCGAAAAGGCTGTATTTAATAGAGTAAAAGCTTCTGTCACCTGCAAATTCTATTACATCTAAAGAACTGTTTGCAGTAGCGTAAATTAAAGATTACAGGAAGACCATACTTGTTATTGATGGAAATTTGTGCCACTCTGCTTAGCTACAAAATAAGTAATTCCTGATGGAAATTTCTAACTTGTTTTAGAATCCTTTTGCTGTCTGCACACCTTGTCACCTTGATATGTTTCCAAAGAAAAGGAGCAACTTTCTCAGAAGAGATAGAAATGGAGAAAGCATGTTTTTTCAGTGGTCAGAGGGTGAATGAAGCTATCCTCCTGTCTCCATGCAGACAGTGTAGATAGGCATTTAAAAAATATATTTTATTTCCAAACTGGCATTCAATTTGGGCAGATGTTAAGAAACTTTAGGAAGTAAACTTTAGGAAGCTTTAGGAAGTGCCACCTTTTTTTCTTTAAAATACAGAAGCATTTGTTTCCTTCAACAAACAGGTATTTTTTGGAAATATAGTTGGAATTTTAGTGTGATGATGTTGTAACTGATGCATGTTGCTGTTATATTTATATTTGCTCTGACACCAAGTTAGAATTCATTTTTGTTTCTGACTAAATGGGTATCATACTGCAATCAGAACAGGTTGCAGTCCTTTGTGGTCCAGAGGCAGATGTGATCAGAGGAGTCATTATAATCATAAAACCAAGTCATAAATCAAAAATCAAATAAGAAAACAAAACTATTTTTAGTTTGGAACCCTTTTCCCTATTGATTGTGGCCACAGTATTGCTCCCAGTAGCACATGTCAGGATCCTGGCTGAACAGTTCCCCTTGTTTTAGTGAAATCTGGATCTGCCTGTCATGCAGTGACCACAAGCTGCTTTCAGTATCTAAAATAACACACTTTACAGTAACAATATGCAAACTGATTGTCCAACTGGGGCCGAAAAGAAAGTAAAGTTAAATAAGGGGGAGGATAAATTACAGCAAGTTTAAGTAGGTATACATGGTTAATTTGGAATGACAGAGCTCAAGGATTTACAGTTTTACCTTTGGCAAAAATGTTGAGCTGTAATGCATTGTAAGAATCAGACTGGATGGCAAAAATCAATACATTTTAACAACTTACAGAATGAAATTGACACCTTGAATTGGAAACCTTATGTAGTGCTGACATTTTATACAGGAACTTTTTGATCATAAAGTCTCTAATTACTGTGGTTTGAGTGATTTTGTTACTTTTCATTTTTAATTTCACTTACTCTCCAGCAGTTCCAGTTGCAAAACTAGGTGGGCTTTTTGTTTGGTGCGTACTTTTATTTTATAGGAATGAACTCAATCATAAAATGACCAGCGGACAGTATAGGTTAGTAATTCTTGCTTATGCTAAACTGTGTTGTTGAGCTTTAATGTTTAAGATAATTGGTTTCAAGTGCATGCAACAATGAAAGTTGTTAATGAAGCTTTTTATATTTTAGCAAGAAAAACTCAGAGAGTGTTATGCAACTGCTGTTTCGCTCTGAAGGCTTGTGGCAGTATAGACCAGTAATGCTGTCCTATCCTTAGACCCCTGCAATGCTAGGATAAATAGGAAAGACCTCTGTTACAAACTGGAGCTGAGTGAATTGCAGAAGCAGAGATAGGAACAGGTAAAGATTTTATAGGATGTAAAAGTTTTAAAAATTCCAAGTGTGGGAAAAGCCTCAGCCAGAGCCACTGTAAGAAAATGCATAAAGTAGCACTTTGAGTAAATAGAAAGTGTGCTTCCTTAGTTCAAGTGTTTTTTTGTTTGTTTGTTTGTTTTTTTAATGCTTGTTACATTTCTATGGGTCAATTTTCTTTGCTATCACAACTATCTGAAATCACTGGACAGATTCTGGTTAAATTTAATGAAAGCCATTTTCAGCAAATGAAACTGGTTGGCAAGTTGTTTTTTTCCCATGGAATTGCTCATCTCATTTCAGGCACTGACCTGATAAACCAGGCATTTGTTACTGAAACAGTTACCCCTTTTGTTCTGATAAGAACAGAAGATGTACTGCTCTGCTGAGAATAATTTACCTGGTGCTTACAGTGCTCACAACTCAGGGCCTGTGTATTTTTGTTTCTTTCAGAGACTGAAATCTTAAATTATGGGACTGTGTGCTAAATCTACAAGCGTGTAAAGCTGCTGATATATAACAGAGGAAAAGATTATGTGAATCAAAGTTTAATGTTATTATATTTCAAATAAACTCTCAATTATAATATAAACAGGTTTTTCTATGGTTTTGGAGCTAAATATCTCTTCACCACTTAGTTTGAATGGAACATGAAGTGTGAATTAATGGAGGTCTAATAAATGAATATTAGCATCTGTGTGAGGTCTGGTTGTACTAGGAAAGAACAGTCCTCAGTTACTTTTTCCTCCTTAATGTGATCATAAATATTACTGTCTCCCTGTGGTAGAGAGAGCCTGTCTAAACATCCAAAGTAATGGTCCTGCAAAAAACATTTTTTTGCACTTGCTGACATCTAGTTTTCCTGTTTAAAGCAGTCAAGTGATCAGAAAACTACACTGGCAGTTTTACTGAGATTATTATGTTAATGGTGTCAGCCCTAGCTGCACACAGGAGGACTTCGCTATTTTTATGAAGTTCAATACCTGTACTTCCTGTGGCTTTTTGTAATGTACTTCCCACACGTGCTTCATAAACAGATGTGAAAAGTGAATGGTTTTAAGGAAAATGTCATCTTAGGGCTTCTGACTCGAGGATTTGCAGTGCTGATGGCGTGGGGATGGATTGTTTCTACCTCACACACTCATTTCGCTTCTGTGAGAATTCAGCTGGTGCAGTGGCACATGGAAATGCAGTGTATGCTTAGCTTACAGCTGCTGCTTCCACAGCTGTGCAGCATGTCTTCAAGCAAATTACTATGACTCAGCCTGCTGTGCACTGGTATTGTTGCAGTTGAAGCCCAAAGGACAGAGCTCCCCAATTATCTTACGTCTATTTGCACTGCAATTCTCTGTATTAAACTTGTGTTTGAGTAGTGCATGCATTGGCAATGAAAAACATTTTTGTTTCTTTCAGTATTCAATCTGCAGTGAGCCTTTAATTGAATTATCCAATCCAGGTGCCAGTGGGTCCTTATTTTTTGTAACTAGTGATGACGAGTTCATCATCAAAACAGTTCAACACAAAGAGGCTGAGTTTCTTCAGAAGCTCTTGCCCGGTTATTATATGGTAAGTGAAGATATTTTTTCCCGTCTTTATAAATCATTACCTGTGTTTTTCCAGTTTCATTTCACAGTTCTAAAGATTCAGTTTCATTTGATGTCTTTTAATCTTTCAGTAACTTTATCCATATTTTTCATATATTTTTGGCATTTTTACCTTTTGACTTTGTACTCCCCCATCCATCAGAAAGAATAGATATAAATCAAAAATAAATTTAAGATTATAGTTTTCTTTAGCATTCAAGATAAAGCAGAATATCATCCTCTGACTGGATACCAAACTTTGCTTCTAATAAGTTAGTAATCAAAAAAGGTTTCCTAAATTTCTAATGCAACTTTTTTTCTCCATTTTGTGTTTGTCTACCCTCTGCATTTCACTCAGAGTGGACAAAGAAACTAGACTGGTCAGTTTCACTTTTGTTTCTGGACTACTTCAATTTCTCATGTATTAAACCAGTGATGTTATAAATATTCTTATCAGCGTAAGTTGTTCAGAACTTCATTTTGAAGTAGAGCTCTTTTGAGGGCTAATGCTAAGTTGATTGCCTTGGTTTATGTACATCAGGCATCAGAAAGGGAGACCATCAATCCAAAATAAATGTAAATAAGTTTTAATACTTTTTTTTAAAAAAAAAAAAAACAAAGGACACTCAATATACGTGTAAACAGAGATTCTTCTGGGCAGTACACAGAACTTTGAAGTATTAGACTTGTTACTGTTGGCCTGATTTTCTTTTCTTTCTGTGTTTTCTTAAGTAAACACTTGTAAAGTTACCTTCTCACTTGCACTAAAAACAAGGAATATCATTATTATGGTAATGTAAGTTGGATTCAGTGTTTGTTTAAAAAACTTTAGTGCACTGACAGCATCAAAAGACGAAAGATGGCAGGTACTTCTGTTGTTGTTCATAATCAGAATAATCATCTCGGCGTAAGTTTGAATTGATCATTATTACAAGTAAATGTAAGACCACTTTATTTTTTTTCTGAGGTCTTTATTCTCATGATTAACATATGCAGGGGTTCCCAAAGTGTAAAACTGTCATCATTGAGATTGTTTCCTATGACAGTACTTTTTTCCTGTAGCTGTGTGTTGTGACTTAGTAATAATGCACAACTTGAAGTAGTTTTTTCCCTTTCTTGGTTTTCATGCCAAAACCTGAGAGTAGTTATGTTCAGCAGGACAGTTTTTTGCTCTCATCTTTCTTGTCTTCTTCTAGTTATTTTTAAACTTGTTGTGGAATTTGAGTAATTTCACACCTTCTATTCTGACGGTCAGTCATGATTCTGTTATGACCTCAGACTCATATGGAGACAACCTAGTCATTTGGCACTCACCCTCATTGTGAAAAGCATGGAGACAGGGTTTCTGTTTTTCAGAATCCAGGTCAAGGCAATGAGAACTTTACTTGACCCAAACTTCTTCCAGCAGGTGGAATGCAAAGGTTGTTCAGGTCCGAATAATAAATTAAATCTCTGGGATACGTTTAGGTTTGGCCCTGCCTGTGCTTCCATGGTACGTGGAAGAGTGAAACCTGGCATATGAGCAGAATCAGAGATTTAGTCATGTTTTTCAGGACAGTGCATGGCAGGGAGTGTGATTGTGGCAGTTTACACTAGATTGGAACCACCTGGCAAGAAACAGTGTACGGTGGTAGCAGAATCCTATTTCTTTTCCTGCAACACTTGTTTTTACCCTTCACACTGAAAAATCAGCCTGGGTATGTATGTGGTGCTCTGGGCTTCACAGTAGATTTGGTCTATGGTAGACCTCTCTTTCAGTTTCAACTCAGAGTAGTTACTTTCCTGTGTTTATACTAGCTTTCTGAAGCTCACAAATTTGGGCTTCAAATAAAATAAATTGGTCAAAGGAACTGTACTGAATAGGGAAACATGCTCTTTTTTCTAGCTATTTGTTAATGTCCTTTGGCATAATAATCACTCTCTCAAGCATGTAAGTTTCTTTAAAATGAACATACTTAACAATATATTTTCTGTTCTAGAATCTGAACCAGAATCCAAGGACTCTCCTACCCAAATTTTATGGGCTGTACTGCGTTCAATCAGGAGGCATTAATATTAGAATTGTTGTAATGAACAATGTTTTGCCACGAGCCTTGAAAATGCATTTCACGTATGACTTGAAAGGCTCCACATATAAAAGGAGAGCTTCAAGAAAAGAGAGGGAGAAGTCCAACCCAACATTCAAAGACTTGGATTTCTTGCAAGACATGCATGAAGGGTTGTATTTTGACTCTGAAACTCACAGCGCATTAATGAAAACACTACAGCGGGATTGTCGAGTGAGTAAAAATATTGACTATTTAAATTTTTGTTTTCACATCTGTTCTAGACTTACTTCAGCAAAACAAGGAGAAAGACATGGCTCTCTGTGCTGTTTAACCTCCAAGTCCCTTTCCATGCAATTTAATTAGAAAAACTATGGCTGTCAAGACACTGATCAAGACTGTATTTTACTTAAATTTACAATCTATTCATGGAAATACAGATTAATCTGGGAAAGTAGTTCTGTATAATTTTTATCATTATTATTGTTCTCCATTAATTCGGAAATTCTAATGATTTTTTTTTCTGATGAACAGCAACAGTAGAACTGTTGTGACATACGATAGAAGTGTATTTAGAGCTACAAGCTGTGTACTGCTTTGGTAAGTCTGTCTCTTTGTATGTGGACAAGATCTAGCAAACTGAATGGGGAAGAGGTGTCTTGTGGCAGCAGTCTTAGTTCTGGAGCAAAGTAATTTCTTCCCAAGCTGAAAGGTAGTGCTTGATGTCCACATAGTATTTTTGAGGCAGGAGAGGATATCTGCCATTATCCTTTGGGGAGGACCTTGGTCAATGAAATCAGTGTCTCTTGTAGAGAGAGAATAGTTTTAAAAATTGC
Organism: Heteronetta atricapilla; assembly: GCA_011075105.1. NCBI lineage: Eukaryota > Metazoa > Chordata > Aves > Anseriformes > Anatidae > Heteronetta > Heteronetta atricapilla. The sequence continues at coordinate 37,646,929 of CM021763.1, read as the reverse complement.
AAGTTTTTGTTTTGCTTTGTTTCTGTAGCAAAGGTTAAAAAAAAAAAAAATCAAGGTAAGAAAAAAGGTGAGCTGTCGAGATCTCTCAGGGATTCACAAGATTCAAAGGGGGTTGTGGAAAGAAAGTCCAGCTTTGTTACAGGGAATCCTAACAGGTTGGTGAGAAAACAGCAGAATGGGTAGATTGAACTCGTTACATTGAAGAGGCATCCTGAATGTCAGTTTGTTATTCACTGCCATCTGTGGTGTAAGATGGAAGGCATTGGCTTTGCATGAGTAGTACCTTTTGTTTCACTAAGAAGTCTGCAATGTCTTGTGCTTGGTTTGTAAAGCTAGGTGACCTAACATTCAGCTGCATATTCAGTGGGAGACATATATGTAACATCAAGCATTGTTCTCTCAAGCGTTGCCTCTTGCAGTGAGCCTTTCCGGAGCTCCTGCCACGTATGACAGTACAGAGTGCATCAGTAATTCACATCTGGGGATTTGGACAACCATTTTTGCATTCTCCCCAACTTGTCACAGGTTACTTATGCAGCGAAAGCATGGGAGGTAATCTATTGTGTGGAAAATAATAAATAATCTAGAAGACAGAATGTCATTGAGAAGTAAAAGCAAGAATCAATCATTTAACTGTTGCATATAAAGGAGGACTCTTACAGCTTCTTTGTTAGAAAGTGTTTGTAAAATGTTGGTATGTGTTATTTGAGTGCTGAACTAAACATCAGCTTTTTCAGTGTGATTAGCGTGCAATCTTAAATCAATAACTCAAAAGTTAGGTTGGGGACCTTAAAGGCCCGGCTAAATGTTACTGTTATAAAAGAAAAGAAAATTACCCTTAAACAGTGTGTATTCATGAATACATACATATATATGCTATATATAGCATGTGTGTGTACATATATACTGTGTATATATATATATATATATAAATATATATATGTGTATATAAAAAATTGAAACCAACTTTTATTTTCTATTTAAAGAAGCCCTGCTGTGTTGTAAAATAAAGGGAGCATATTTCACGTAGCTGAATTTGCTTAACAAATGAGGTTGGATCTACCTGCCTGCCTTGTACTGCTGCTTTTAGCAAGTTTAGAAGCACTCTGTCCATTTCAAGAAAAGTTTTTCCATTGCTTTTTTCTGCCCACGTGGCATTTGAATGGCTATTTAGCACAAGTGATAACTGACCTAGTTTTTTATAGCTTCAAAATTTTAATCTCTACTTTTCCTTGTAGTTCAAAGAAAGAAAGTTAGTGTAGACAGTGGAATTAAAAATTCATTAAAGGGAAGAAATTATTGATCTTTCCAGTATTTCAGCACTCAGTCATTGTCTTTTCTGTTGCTTAAGTTTAGGCTTTATTTTCACATTCAAATTTACAATCAGAATAAGTAAATGATGCTTTTTATTCTTGTTTCTTTAATATAAACATCCCCAGCTGGTAACTCCTTTTCTCCTTGTGCCCTATCACTAAGCAAAAATCCTGGCAGACCTTTCTGGTGGCAACAAAAAAAGTGATGAGGGTCTGCTGTCAGTGTATCACCCACCCCATGCTGCAACAAGCCTGCATTCTCCTTGGTCAGCATGTTAGCACTAAGAGCAGTAAAAGCTCTTCTTGCTTTCCTTGATGCTACTTGCATGTCTCACCTCTAACTGATTTTTGGCTTCACTGGCAATGCTTGCTGTCCCTACAAGCCCGGGCAGTATGTCTCAATTCCTCCTTTGTAGCCTATCCATTTTCCCCATCCTGTGTACTGCCTTTTCACATTCAAGCCACACTGTGGCTTCCTTGCTTAGCCAAGCTGGCCTCCACATACATCTCAGCAGGGCTGCTGGAAGACCCTGAGCTCAGTACCCTGGGACAGTACTAGCGGATAAGGGACTGATGGTGGACCATAGCTGAGTATTAGCTGTCGTGTCACAGCTCTGTGTAGTTTTGATGAGGAGATGTGCTGTGCACTTAGAATATGGAGCTGAGGGGCTTGTGGTGATCTGCCAGCTGCTGCTTCCACTGTCCACTCCAGATTCTCTACTTTGGGACAAGTACATGTTGATAGTGTTCTCCATCCAGCTCCTGCATCCCCTGCTTGTCATGTTCACGCTCAAGGTGGTAGGATCTAAAAGCTTCGCTCACATAGTTTTTGCACTTTTTACAGCATATCTAAATGAGGTATTATAACACTTTAGTGTTCATAAGGATGTTACATTCTTCACTTTCAAATTTCAGACTATCATGGAAACTTCTAATAGCTATCATATTCTTGTGAGCAGGCACTATCATAGCTACTGGAGGCAGGGAGGGAGTACAGCCAAATGGTACTAGTAATAAATGTTTCACTGGCCTGAACACTTTTATTGAAAATGTTATATTTAAAGCCTTATTCATTTCAGAGTCCTTTAATTTCTAAAGCCAATGTGCCTGTATTTTGTACAAAGGTAAACATTGAGAGTATTGAAAGGTAGTGATTTAAACTACCTTTATAACTATTCTACTATTAATCTGTACTTTATTTTAGCAATACTGCTGTAGTTACTCTGATCATTGTGTAACATTATTAAAAAACAAGACAAATTCTTCAATTTCCAAATAAAATTCTAGTCTTACAAATAATAACAGAAGCTGTTCCACACATGAATGAAACAAAGAAATAAAAGCCTTATCACTCATAAGTGCATAGTAAGCAAAACTAAAGTCAATAAAGGTATTAAAGACAGTTTAAAGTGGATTTTTATTTTTTTTAATGTGCAGAAAATTCAACTCCACGTCGAATTTACCTCACTTGTTTTTTTTCTTATAAACACCTAATCCCATAGAATTTTTTTCTGTGTGTAGTAATACTTAAATATGGATAAAGTGTAAGCTATGTCACTAACTGTAGTTTTAGGTAGAAGTAACATAAGCATGACTTAGTTTGTATGAGAAAGGTTAGAAGTGAAATAATATTAGTACTTCGTTTTTCATAGGTGTTACCAAATTGAAGGCATCCATTATTGTATGCTTGATCTTTACTAGAGCTCTTAAGCAATTGTATAAATACCAATTACATCTCTTTTGGACAGAAAGCATAGGAGAAGACACCAGGTCTGTCCTTTGGTACAGGGAATTCACAGTCCAAACACACAAGTAACAAAGGGAGTCTTTTGATGTTCACATATAAAAATTAGGAGTTTTATAGGTGTACATGCCAAAATTACTGTAGGAAAGGTTCACCAGAACATCTCATCAGGATTTGATCCACCCTTAATTTCTTCCCTGTAGGCCCTTAAAATGCAGAAAAACTATTGGACTAGTAACTGTTCATCAAAAGGAAAAAAGAATGAAGTATCTTTAAAAACTGGCAGTGTCGTGATTATGCAGAGAGATTCTTTTACAAACTCATATAGTAACCTAACAAAGCAACTTAGTGCAACTTTAAACAGTAAACATTAATTTTAGGAGAACATATATTTACAGGATTTTTTTCTTGTAAATCTTTGCTGTATGTATGTTTGTGAAGCATGTTCTTGAATGCCACCAAGTCACATTCAAAAATTTGGGGTATTCTATTAAAAATAGCCTGGTGGTGTTTTCCCTTTCCATCTGCTGCTGAATTCAAGAGAAAATAAAATTGAAAAGGGCTAGTAAGTGTTTATTTAAATGTAGTTCGCTGTAGTAACTGGACAAATTGAAAAAAAATCTTACAAATATTATTTCTTTTGCTCTTTACTTTGCTGTTAATGTCTGCTCAGTAAGATGTTTATCTATATGCGCTCTGACAACCTCTTTTCATCTGAAGTATGCTGTTCCCTGTGTTTTTCCCTCCTCTTGCATAATGCTTTTTGATGTATATAAATATTGGAGATGGAAACACTGTCTATGCATATTGAACAGTGTTTATTTATCCTAAGGTTTGGGATATAATTCCCTGGAGAAATTAAAAGTACATGATATTCTGAAATCTAAAGTTAAGATTTATTCTCCATTTACTTTTGCACAAATAGGTAAGCCAGCTCACTGTAAGACTAAGGGGTTTTGTCTGGCATTAGTGATTAGATTTTCTGTTTCAACAGGAAGAGATTTTTTTCAAGTTATAAATTGAACTGCTTAATAACCTATGAATAGGCAAATTATTCCTGGAGTTGTTTCATGTTTTATGATTTTTCACTCGGGATAGCTCTTCCAAATTCATGAGGCTGGAAGAATGACCTTCTTTTTTCCTCTGTAAATTAGCTGCTATATTGAGAATGAGATTCAAATCATCTTTACTCTACCTTCTTCACTCCTCTCCTTAAGTCATACTACACATGAGGAAACGAAAACCTTTCCTGACATATAAAGGTTGAATCAATGTTCCCTCTGTGGAAGAGACCTTAATTTCTATACCATATTTTTGCATTTAAAATAATAATAATAATAATAACTAAGTGTCTTATAGGAATTTTGAGAGTATTATTAGCTAGTATCACCATGCTATTTGGAAAATTAGATTTTCTGAATGCCATTTTTGGCTGGTAGCAATAGGGGTGTAAGTCATTTTTGTTTCTTTCTCATTGCCTAGTATTTTTCAAGACATAAGGGTCAAAATGCATTGCTGCTAAGAGTTTAAAGAAGAATTGCAAACCAAATGACTGAGTTCAGATTTTTATAATAACAAATTTCCCTTCTGACAATTTTATGTGGAAATTGAGAATAATTATTCCAAAATTAGACTTTACCAAAAATATTTTTATTTGTTGTGATGTAACACCATTGTGTTTCTGTTTGTTTTTATTTTTTTCCTTCAAACATTCAGTAACAATGGTTGGAAATGATCCAATTGCTGGAAAAGCAACAGGCATCATTTTTTAGGGACGCTCTCTACATTTATAAGTATTTTATGCAAGTTTTAGAGAATGTTTTAAATATATGTGTTTACCTATTTTTCATGTTTAAATTAACATTTGAATAATATATTAATACCTTCACTGTAAAAAGTCTACTACAGAAGCAACGACAGTTATTCCAGCTGTGTTCATGTGGCTTTTAATTTCAAAAAAAAAAAAAAAAATCATTTCAAAAGGTTTTTACTAGTGACAGTTGAATGGTTATTTAAAGTCTGCATATTTTCTTTACCACATAAACAAAGAATATAGAATCATTAAGATTTGAAAAGATCTCCAAGATCATCTGGCCCAACCATCCCATATTAGTAGCCTGACTAACAAAGCCTATAAAGACAAGGAAATTGAGAGTTGAGGACAAAGAGGGTTTTACCTCATAAGTTTCTGATCCAGCTAATACTTTAATCACTGCAGTTTTAATGGGTTGCTGCAAAAATCTGAAGCTTTATTGCATAAATGCACACCTCTTTTGTTCTGTAGCAACTATAAGAGACTTTGTATGATCAAATTTGTTCACAGGATTTTTCAAAACCCTTAGTTTTGCTTCTTGTTGTTGCTGTTGTTGATTTTCTTGTCTTTTTTCTATCCCAAAGGGTTTATGTAGATTATTCTTTAACCCAAATAATTTCAGTCACCCATTTTACAGCATGTCCTTCCAAAGAGTAGTACTACTTGAAGGACAAAGAGCAGCAAATGCAGCAAAAATGCAGCAAAGAGCAGTTATGAAAATATAGATGTCATAGCATGGAGGTGAAAGAACCCGTAATCTTTGATGAAGGGTCTCTTGGGCAGAAATGGTAGTTTGAGGAGCATGTACATAGAATGATACTGCAGATCTCTTGTGTCTATGTATTATCTCATACGCAGTGTAGAAGCCTCAAATTTCCTCTTCTACTTTGAAAATCAGAAACCAGATTGTAATTTTCAGAAGTGGATAAAGGTTAAGGAACAAGCAAATAAAGGGGATATCATTGTGGGAGTCTACTACAAACCACGTGGCTGGGATAATGACAGTGATGACAGTGACATTCTTTAAAGAACTAAGAGATCTGTAGATCAGCTGCCTGTGTTTTTATGCATGACTTCAACTTCCTGGAAATGAACTGAGAATACGACACAGCTGATACAAACAGGTCCAGGAGATTCCTAAAACACCTTGATGATGATTCCTTATTACAGGTACTAATAAGGGATCTGACTAGGAAAGTGCTCTCCTAGATCTGTTGATTGTGAACAAAGAGGGTCTCATATGTGAAGTTGTGATTGTGGCCCTGAAATAGTCAAGTTTAAAATCCTTGGTGACAGGAGGAAAAGTGCCACCAAAAATTCAGTCCTGAATCTGGGGACAGCAGACTTCAGACCACTCAGGGAACTAGTTGGTAAGGTCCCCTGGGAAACTGATTTTGAAGGCATTGGGTTCCATCAGTGCCAGTCAGTTTTTAAGTACCACCAAAATGTCAGAAGTCAAGCAGATGGGGCAGTCAAGGTTGGTTTGGCTGAGCAGAGATCTTCTAGAGCTTAGCTGAAAAACGAAAGTGTATGGTCACTGAAAGTAAGGTTGGATGACATGGGAGGACTACAGAGATGCTGTTTGTCTTTGTAGGGAGAAAATTTGTGCAGCCTAAGTGCAATTAGAGTTGAAAATAGCCAGTACTGTGGGGGATAATAAAAAGTTTTTTTCTACGTATGTTAACAGCAAAAGCAGGCCAGAGAAAACGTTACTCAGTTACTCAACAAGGATGGTCACCTCACAAACACGCACATAAAACAGGGGTGTTTAATACCTTCTTTATCTCAGTCTTCAACAGATGATGGGCTTGGGGACCCCAGATACTCTGAGATGGTGCATTATGGTGGGTTCTGGGACCCCAGGTGCCCTGAGTTGTTACCCCGAGTTCCATGACTGCAGGAACGATTAACTCCCAGCCAATCTCAAACTTGTGCAGGACTTACAGCTCCAGCTGGATGCATGCATGTCTATGGGGCCCATTGGGATTCATCACAAGATACTCAGAGAGCTGGCTGATGTCATTATTGAGACCTGTCTCCATTATTTTTCAGCAGTCTTGTGAATCTGGAGAGGTCCCAGTTGATTGAAAGCTGACAAACATTGTTCCAATTTTCAAGAAGGGCAAGAAGGACCCTGGTAATTAGAGGCCTGTCAGTCTCATTTCAATGGTTGGTAAAATTATGGAGAAAGTTGTTCTGGGAGTTATTGAAAAGCACCTGAAGGACAATGGAGTCATCAGTCACACCAAAAAAGGTTCATGAAGGGAAGGTCCCGCTTAATGAGCATAATAGCTTTTTTGACAAGGTCATGCACCTAGTTGACCAAGCGAGGCCAGCTCATGTAATCTTTATGAATTTCAGCAAAGCTTTTGATACAGTTTCTCACACTATCCTTCTGGACCAAATGTTCAGCATACACCTAGACAAATGCATAATACAATGGGTGAACAGTTGTCTGACAGGTTGGCCTCAAAGTGTTATGGTGAATGGTGCTACATCAGGCTGATAGAAAGTCACCAGGGATTACAAAGCTCTCTTTTAGGGCCAGTTCTCTTCAATGATTTCAGAAATGATTTGGATGTAGGACTTGAAAGTATAGTGAGTAAGTTTGTGGATGACACTGAACTGGGAGGAGTGATTGACTCCATCATGGATAGACAGGTCTTGAAGAGAGGTCTTGACAATTTAGGGGGCTGGGCAATCACCAGCAATGCACTTATCAAGAGCAAGTGCCGGATTCTGCACCAGGAACAGGGCAACCTTGGCTGTACCTGCACACCAGGGGATGAGAGGATGGAGAACAGCCCCATAGAAAGGGATTTGGAGGTTTTGGTTTGGCAAGTTGAACACAAATCAACACAGTGTGCCCTGACAGCCAAAATGGCCAACTGTATCCTGGGGTGGATTGAGCACATCACTACTAGCTGGTTGAGGGAAGGGGTTGTCCTGCTCTGCTCTGCACAGATGCAGCCTCACCTGGAGTGCTGTGTGCAGTTTGGCGCATCACAATATAAGAAAGACATAAAATTATAAGAGCACATCCAAAAGAGGACTACAAAGATGGCTAAGGGTCTAGAGGGCAAGACATATGAGAAGCAGCTGAGGTCCCTGGGTTTGTTCAGCCCACACAGAGCAGGCTGAGGGTAGGCCTCATGGCGGCCTGCAGCTCCCTCATGAGGGGAGCGGAGGGGCAGGCGCTGAGCTCTGCCCTCTGGGGCAGCAACAGGACCCAAGGGAACGGCATGGAGCTGGGACAGGGGAGGGTCAGGCCGGGGGTTAGGGAAAGGTTCTGCACCCAGAGGGGGGTCGGGCACTGGGACAGGCTCTCCAGGGCAGTGGTCATGGTACTGAGCTTGCTGGAGTTCAAGAAGTGTTTGGACAATGCTCTCATACGCATGGTCTGATTTTTGGGTGGTCCCATATGTGGCCAAGAGTTGGATTCAATGACCCATGTGGGTTCCTTCCACTAGGATGATCTATCATTCTGATATTTCTACTGAAATGGGAAGGGATTCCATATGCTTTGGGGTGGTTGGGGATTTATTTTCTTGGGATAGATTATTTCTAAACCTGTCCCATCACTACACATTTGACATTTGCACACTTTTTTCTAAGTGCTTATCTGTGAGACATTATTTATTATTATTTTATTTTAATATATCTCCTTATGTTGGAGAGTGATTATTGATTAGGTGTTAAATTCATCTTTTTTTCTATGGTCCCTTTCTGAAACGTGTATAGGAGTTGAAATGCTTCCCTACATGGTTATCCTCTTAAGTTTTAGCATTTCTTGAATGTTTGAAATTATCCTTTTTTGAGTAGTAGCTTATTCAGTTTTATGTAGTTGCCTTTTGTGGTTAGCAGCATGGATGCAGATTTCACTGTCACACAGTGCATACCTTGGGCTGCATCTACAATAAAAATGAAAACGTGGCAGAAGTACGTTCTTCTGTTCTGTTAGTCACTGGCTGAGATTGTTCAATGTGGCTATGTCTAAGATGATTCACAGAACACTTTAACATCTGATTAGCACAGAGAAGGGAAAATCTGATTCAAGGAGTTATTTTTGCCTGTTCAGAAAGCAACGTGTTTTGTGATGCTGTTTTATGGGGTTTTTATATAGTGTGAACGCAAAGTAGTGAGTGCATAAGGCTAGAACAGAATGAGTGAGGCTTGCCACCTGGAAGTTTTCACAGCAGCTAAAACCAGCCCTGCAAAAAACAGCACATGGTGACCAGGTGACGACACTGCTGAATGCTGAATGTATGAATCTATGTAGCTAGTGAAAAAAAAAAAAAAAAAAAAAAAACATATATACATATGATTCTATGATTGTCATTATCAAATACACCTAATCACGCTCTGTAGAAACAAACAAGAATGTTCTTGCTGAAATTTCCTAGTGCTATTTTGCTAGCAAGGTGCATTTCAGAGGGGTTACAAGAAGAAAGATTGAATTTCTCTCACTTTACCTACATAAGGGGCATGTTTCTGAGCATTAATGTGAGTTTCCAGTGATCCCACAATGGATAACATCAGGTATTTTAAAGAGCTTGCTCATTTTGCTATACATATATCACAGAATCACAGAATTTCTAGGTTGGAAGAGACCTCAAGATCATCGAGTCCAACCTCTAACCTAACCCTAACAGTCCCCACTAAACCATATCCCTAAGCTCTACATCTAAACGTCTTTTAAAGACTTCCAGGGATGGTGACTCCACCACCTCCCTAGGCAGCCTGTTCCAGTGCCTAACAACCCTTTCAGTAAAGAAGTTCTTCCTAACATCTAACCTAAAAATCCCCTGGCGCAACTTAAGCCCATTCCCCCTCGTCCTGTCACCAGGCACGTGGGAGAACAGACCAACCCCCACCTCGCTACAGCCTCCTTTGAGGTATCTGTAGAGAGCGATAAGGTCGCCCCTGAGCCTCCTTTTCTCCAGGCTGAACAAGCCCAGCTCCCTCAGCCGCTCCTCATAGGACTTGTTCTCCAGGCCCCTCACCAGCTTCGTCGCCCTTCTCTGGACCCGCTCAAACACCTCCATGTCCTTCTTGTGGCGAGGGGCCCAAAACTGAACACAATACTCGAGGTGCGGCCTCACCAGAGCCGAGTACAGGGGGACGATCACCTCCCTAGCCCTGCTGGTCACACTGTTTCTGATACAAGCCAGGATGCCGTTGGCCTTCTTGGCCACCTGGGCACACTGCTGGCTCATATTCAGCCGACTATCAACCATCACTCCCAGGTCCTTCTCTGCCTGGCAGCTCTCCAACCACTCATCTCCCAGCCTGTAGCTCTGCTTGGGGTTATTGCGCCCCAGGTGCAGGACCCGGCACTTGGCCTTGTTGAACTTCATGCAGTTGATCTCAGCCCATGGGTGCAGCCTATCCAGATCCTCCTGCAGAGCCTTCCTACCCTCGAGCAGATCAACACACGCACCTAACTTGGTGTCATCTGCAAACTTACTGAGGGTGCACTCAATGCCCTCATCCAGATCATCAATGAAGATATTGAAGAGGACCGGCCCCAGCACCGAGCTCTGAGGAACGCCACTAGTGACCGGCCTCCAACTGGACTTGACTCCATTTACCACGACTCTTTGGGCCCGGCCATCCAGCCAGTTTCTAACCCAACGAAGCGTGCGCCAGTCTAAGCCAAGAGCAGCCAGTTTCTTGAGGAGAATGCTGTGGGAGACGGTGTCAAAAGCCTTGCTGAAGTCAAGGTAGACCACATCCACAGCCTTTCCCTCATCCACCCAGCGCGTCACTTTGTCATAGAAGGAGATCAGGTTCGTCAAGCAGGATCTGCCTTCCATAAACCCATGCTGACTGGGCCTGATCGCCTGCTTGCCCTTCAAGTGCTGCCTGATGACTCTCAAGAGGACCTGCCCCATGAGCTTCCGTGGCACTGAGGTCAAACTGACAGGCCTATAGTTCCCCGGGTTTGACCTCCAGCTCTTCTTGTAGATGGGCGTCACATTTGCTAGCCGCCAGTCAACTGGGACCTCCCCCGATAGCCAGGACTGCTGATAAATGATGGATAGGGGCTTGGCCAGCTCCTCTGCCAGTTCTCTCAGTACCCTTGGGTGGATCCCATCCGGCCCCATCGACTTGCGCACATCCAAGTGCCGTAGCAGGTCACCAACCAGTTCTTCATGGATGGTGAGGGCCACATCCTGCCCCCCATTCCCTTCCACCAGCTCAGGGTACTGGGTATCCAGAAAACAACCGGTATTGCCGCTAAAGACTGAGGCAAAGAAGGCATTGAGCACCTCCGCCTTTTCCTCATCTCTTGTAACTAAGTTTCCCCCTGCATCCAGTAAAGGATGGAGATTCTCTTTAGTCCTCTTTTTTGTGTTGATGTATTTGTAAAAACGTTTTTTGTTATCTTTAACGGCAGTAGCCAGATTGAGCTCCAGATGAGCTTTGGCCTTCCTAATTTTGTCCCTGCACAGCCTCGCTACATCCTTATAGTCCTCCCTAGTGCCCTGCCCACTTTTCCAAAGATTATAAACCCTCTTTTTTCTCCTAAGCTCAAGCCACAATTCTCTGTTGAGCCAGGCTGGTCTTCTTCCCCGCCGGCTTATCTTTGGGCACATGGGGACAGACCACTCTTGCGCCATTAGGATTTCCCTCTTGAAGAGCCTTCTGGACCCCTCTGCCCTTTAGAACTGCCTCCCAAGGAACTCCACCAACTAGTGTCCTGAGCAGCCCAAAGTCAGCCCTCCGAAAGTCCAATACAGCAGTTTTACTGGTCCCCTTCCTGGCCTCGCCAAGAATAGTGAACTCAACCATTTCGTGTCACTCTGCCCAAGACAGCTCCTGACAATCACATCCTCCACCAGTCCTTCTCTGTTTGTGAAGAGAAGGTCTAGCGGGGCACCACCCCTGGTAGGTTCACTAATCAGCTGCGTCAGGAAGCTATCTTCCATGCTCTCCAGAAACCTCCTAGACTGTTTTCTCTGGGCTGTGTTGTGTTTCCGGGATATGTCAGGGAAGTTGAAGTCCCCCACGAGTACAAGCGCTGAAGATTTCGCAACTTCTGTCAGCTGCTTGTAGAACTCCTCATCTGTCTCCTCATCCTGGTTCGGTGGTCTATAGCAGACCCCGACCAGGACACTAGCCTTGTTGGCCCCGCCGATCCTAACCCAAAGGGACTCGACCTTGTCATTCCTAGCCTCGAGTTCTACAACATCGAAAGACTCTCTAATATGGAGAGCCACACCGCCACCCCTTCTGTGCTGCCTGTCCCTTCTGAAGAGCTTATAGCCAGGCATCGCAGCACTCCAGTCATGAGAGTGGTCCCACCACGTCTCCGTGATGGCAACCAAGTCGTAGCCTGCCCACTGCACGATGGCTTCCAGCTCCTCCTGTTTGTTACCCATGCTGCGTGCATTGGTGTAGATGCACTTCAGCTGGGCCTTTACCTTATCCTCCGGCCTTGCCATTGTTCCCCCTGGCACAGCCCCAACAATCCATGCTACAGCCCCATCCCCCTTCTTACCTAGTTTAAAGCCCTTTCAATGAGCCCCGCCAGCTCCTGGCCCAGGATCCTAAAGGATAGGGACCCGTCTACGGCCATCAGGCCGGGTGCTGAGTAAAGTGCCCCATGGTCGAAAAACCCAAGATTTCTTCGTTGGCACCAGCCCCGGAGCCACGTGTTTAACAGGTGGGCTCTCCGTGTCCTCTCCGTACCTCTCCCTGCCACCGTAGGGATGGATGAAAACACCACCTGTGCTCCCGCTCCATCCACTAACCGTCCCATATATAATACATATATGTATTTATAGGACTGATTTCTTTGAGTGTTGATCTTTTTTTTTTCCTCCAATAAATTAGAAACTCATTTCAGTACCTTTATAGCAAAAATATTGATATTGATACTATTTATCAAAGCAGTTTCATCTAAAATCAGCCAAACTATTTGTAAGCAACACTTGACACAGGAAAAGGCTTATACCTCTTTGTGTTCTTCAGATGCTGCATGTTCAAAAATAGTTTGATTCTCTGACTTTTCCCTTTTCATTTGTGCAGGTTTGTCTGCAAAATGTTATTGACATGTTTTCAAATAACCATGATTTGTTACTTTAAATATTGTTAATGATACGTATGTGAGAACCCTTCAGTTACCTTCATTTGGAAATCCTCTTCACTGAAGTAAAAGTTCTGACTTAATGCAGGCTGAAGAATTTGAAGTTATTTTTTTCTTTAGCACTGATATTTGAGGTAGCTTCCTGTTATTACGGGTAATAATTTCTTATTAGCATTTTCCTTAGACACAGACAGGTCAATGAGGTATGCTTAGATCTGGTCAAAAGGTGTGTATTTGCATTAGGAGTGTCTATTTTGATTATCAAATTTTTAAGGGGAAATAATCAGAAATGTATATCAAGCCCATTTCACAGTCAAAGAGAAAAATCATATTACAATATCCTGAAGACTAAACAATCATTCTTCTTAAGAGGACCACAGATAAGGTTTCTGGGGGACAAGGCTAGGAGTTCATACACTGTGTTTTTCAGTAATCCATTGGATGTGCACATGATTCAATTTCATAATGAACTGGATAATAAAATGGCCTCTTGTTTTTATGGTGTTTTTCTTCATTGATTTTAGAACAAAGTAATAAAAAGTCAGAGATTTTATGTCCATAGTACTACATAAGTAGTATGGGTTTAAGTGACAGTGGTGAGTTGATGTAGTCGAAAAGATTCATTTTATCACATAACAGGTCCCTGGGGAAGAAGATCCAGCATATTATACAATAGCCTTCTATCAGGCTAGATCTAATCTTAAATGTAGGTCAGGCAGTTAATGCAGCTAAATCGTAGCATATCTAATGTAAGTAAGAGTAAGGAATACGTTGAGCACAGAACTTTCAGAGATTATGTTTATAACTGTAAAATAAAAGTGGTTAAGCTTTTTTCCATGTTTGACTAGCTGCTGAAATTTGGCTTTGCATAAAAAATGTTATTAGCTGATCTGTTGAGCTACTTATTTTTTATAGAGGATCTGATTTTGGGGTTTGGGGCATGCTTTTTTTTTTTTTTTTTTTCCTTTTTTTTTTCAGCCAACCCAGAAACTAATTCAGTATGTGGTGGCAGATATCCACTGATTATGTATTTTTAGTGACTGCATTATGTAATAATGTCTTTGAGAATGTCTTTGTAAAGGTTAGTAATTGGCAACTGGTAAGGGAAGTTACAGAATTTATTTGACACTAGTATATTTGCATTTATATACATTAGCTGTGCTAGTCTTGCAATTCACGATCGTAAAATGGGAAGTTATTAGCCACCACACACAATTAGTAATAACATTTCATTATACTGTCATGTTGCAATTTAGAATATGCTTTTTTATTGTGTCCTGAAACCCTGGGTGGGTTCCATTATCAGAGGATGCTCTGGAGTATTGACAGCCATAAGTAGCAGCCTTTTTCTAATCCTACCTTGGTGAAGAATTACTCTGAGCAAGATCTAACCTACCATGGTTTTTAGTCTCCTTTGTCTCTGAAAATGGGGATGAGTCCATGCCTTTCCACACTTATGTTGCTTTGTGCTATACTTGCTTTCTTTATTTTACATACTAACAATGGTGCTAAAATTGAGCCACTGTGTTCCTCATGGAAGATAAATGCCAAAGACAGGAAAGAACTCAGCTTCTAGTTACTTTGACAGGTATATAAGAAATACAAATGGAGTGGAACAGAGCTTTCCTACCTGTTTGCATATATATTTAGTCATCAAAGTTAAAATTATCTCTGAAGATGACTGTTAAGTAGTAGACTACCTTTACTTCCTTATACAAATTCACAGGTGATTAAACCTTCCATGGTGATTATCAAGAAATGTCATTTTAGATTTGCAGTATGTCTTAGAGTTCAGAAACCAGCTCAATGTTCTGTGTAAGAATATTTATGCTTTGACTGCCTTCATTTAATTGACATACCTGGAGTTAATGGTCTTTATTTGTTATCACTATGAAGTCACATTTTGTTCTTGTTCAGGTAAAAAGATATACTCCTTCCTCTTGAGTCAATGCCAAAATTCACACCATTATCATTGGGTATTGTGTGTCAAATCATATCATAATGCATTGCTGAGATGCATGAAGTAAAGGAAGGTTGAATGGCACAGCCTGTTTTTCCTGGTTGCTATTAATCTTTCTCTCTCCATGTAGCACTGCCATTTTACAGGACATTTAATTCAGTCTGTGTCAGCTAACATTTTCATTATACTGCTAGACGTGATTACAGGTTGTTTTATTTCACATGTTAACATGTTGACTTGAACTTTTAATGGAAGTACACCAGATTTAATGCTGATGTAAGTGACTAGAAACTCATGACAATGACACATGAGCATGAAAGAAGAAATGAATGAGAGAGTGACAGCAAATGTGGTTGTTTGTTTTTTTTTTGTGTTTTTTTTTTTTTTTTTTGACATTTGAAAATTCTCCAAAACTCTTTTGGTTACAAACAGGAGGTGGAGGGAGAGTAATTTTTTTTTAGTTTAGGCAAAAATACTCAAGGAGTCTGGAACACACATTAGAGGTGACTTAAACAAACAAACAAACAAAAAACTGTAGTTCATAAATATGTAGTGGAACTATTAATTTATAATTTGCTATAAATAAAGACAATTGTGGATATTTTGTTACATTTCAGCTATGTATCTTTTTCTTTCCTCACTTGTTACAAGAAGGTTGAGATAAATAGGTAACTGGTGATTGACTTATGTGCACATTTTCCTAATCAAAGAAATATGTTCTTAAGTCCTATTTTTATTTAGGTTCTCAAAATACTGCTGCATAATGGACATTGTATATAGCCCTTTTTGTTTTAGTACAGACAGTTCTTCTTCTATGTTGATAGGTTCTAGAAAGTTTCAAGATCATGGATTACAGCCTTCTACTGGGAATCCACATATTGAACAGTTACATGAAGGAAAAAGAGGGTGAGACTTCCCAGAATGCATCAGATGCAAAACGTCCTGGAGGGCAGAAGGTCCTCTATTCCACAGCCATGGAGTCTATACAGGGGCCTGGGAAGTCAGGGGACTCTGTCGTCACAGAGGCAACAAACACGTAAGTGCCATAACCCATTCTTAAGGTTGCTATCAAAATTTGTACATTCTGTTTCTTCAGTCTGTGCCAATTGGTACTGACTGGCAAAACATTCAACAGACCACTACATTTCAGGATTTGAAAGATAGTGTGTGTTAACTTTTTCAAAGGTACACACCATCAAGATTTGCTGGAGACCAAGAAAGAAAGATCTCAATTGTTGACTGATTGTCTTTAAATGTATGAAAGCAAATTTGGTTATTTCAAGGTGACTTAGGTGTATTTTTCATAAATGCATTCATTTATAAAAAAGATGTTATAAGACAGCTATTACAGGAGTCCCAGATATCATCTAAACTAGAAACAGCCCGATGGCCCATAAGCAAAAACTATTTAGTAGCATTGAAATGAATGTTTCTACAGTGTTTACTTGCATCTTAAAGTAATATGCGCAATATGTAGAACTGGATCATTAATTAACCACTGTAGTGCAGTCATATTTATGTATGATATTTCCTGAGATTAAAAACTGCTGCTTTTCTTTTTTTTTCTATCTAACAAACAGTGCAGTAGAAATTTAAGTATATAGACAGTAATTATTCTCCTGTTTCTTTTGAAATACATTCCATATTAGTGGGAGCATTATGATCACCATTCCCATTCTATATAGTCAGTTTTTGATTATAAGGGTTTAATGTCACATTCAAAGGATTTATTCTTCTCATGGTTCTCAAGGGAGCTGTTCTAGTAAATACAACTGATGATACAGAAGTGTGTTCAAACCTAGAGCAAACAAATGGAAGAATTATGATACTTAGCATTGATAGAGTTTCTAAATATTCTGTGGTCTAGGATAAGTTAGAGCTGGATTTCAGCAAGTTTTTACAGTATAACATTCACACAGATCATTGTGAATGCTCTTATATGGTGGTAGAAGTGTTGCATTGGCAGGTTTGGAGGGGGGGGTGATCTGTCTTTGTTTTGGTTTTGGTTTTTGTTATTTACTAAAAGCCTAGGGTGATTACACAGGTCATCTGAGAACATCCCCATGGTTATTATATATGGAAGACCGGGTACCATGATAATGTGGTGCTGCCCAGGTCATGAGCAGTGTGGTATTGCTGCTGAAAGCAGCAGTTAGGTCTTTCCATGGATTTCCAATCCTATCTAAAAGTTATCCCAAAATATTCCTTGTTTATGATGGATATTTACCAGTGTATCTGAGGTACTTTCAGTTTGCCATTTAAAATCAGATCCACATCTGACTGACTTTGTACTGTGACATCTAGCTTTAAAGTTATGCATTATTACTTTGGATTTTTAAATAGGTACAGTTCACTGTCTAAGCGACAAAATCAGAAATCTCTTAAAAGATAATCTAACTATGTTGTTGTGTTTTTGTCAGAATGGGAGGTATTCCAGCCAAAAGCCATAAAGGAGAAAAGCTGCTTCTATTTATGGGTATTATTGATATTCTACAGTCTTACAGGTAAGTGGTAGTTTAATTTCATATATTTATTGAATAAAATATTCTAAAATTTCTTACAAGTATGGAATATTTATAGAGCAATTCTGACTTTGTTTTTATATGCTTAGGTTAATGAAGAAGCTGGAACACTCATGGAAAGCTCTTGTTTATGATGGGGTAAATATATATTTTTTTAATTGCCGATATTTAGGTAATGGAAATTTGAACTCTGTTGACCAGGGAAGAGCTAACTCTGGTATAATTGTAGTCTGCCATCACCACATTATCTGGAGTGTTGCTGAATTTTTTTTAGATCCATTTCTCAATTAATGCTCTTCCTTTAGTTGATCTTTCAAAAAGCAAATAAAATGATCTTGCCCATATAACTTACTCAGAACAATAGTCATGTAGCAAGACACTGAAGAAAGTATGTAAGGTAAAAAATAGCATTTCCAAGTTCTGGAAAGATTTTGCAGAATGTGGCTGTACAATTCATAATGCAAAATTTCATAAGTGAAATTGTCTAACTTAGTTAAGACTTGTCTAAGACAAATTTCCTAAGACTCATCTAAGCCAAAAGTGTTGGGGTTTTGTTGTTCTGAATAAGATAGAAATATATGATGGAATTTGCCAGAGGTGTAAAGCTTTTCTCTTGACAATTTAATTTTGATTTTCATGTGGAAAATGTGACTGAGAACTTTTTCAATCTTATAGGATACAGTTTCAGTTCACAGACCAAGTTTTTATGCAGACAGATTTTTAAAATTTATGAGTACCAGAGTTTTCAAGAAAGTTCAAGGTAAGAAAGTTGTTGTTTCTGTTCTTATAGACACTTTTATAATCATTACTTCAAAATACTTTTGTCTTGGCAATAGAACAAATCTTTCTTCAAGATCATGTGGTAACTGCATTACCAGAAGTTGAGTTTCTTCACTGGGTCTAGTGGGATTGTACCCTACTATTACAATTATGGAGAATTATTTGCTATGTATTTTTTGTCTTATCAAGGGTATCTGAAGGTAAGGCAGGTTTCCTTATATTGGCATTGATATCAAGATAAATTTCATGAGCTAATTATGTGCCCAATCCTTCATCTATTCAGAGAAATGACCCCATTCATTTTATTTAATTTGCATTAGTTGATTACACTACACTCAAACATTTCCAGCATGTTTGAGTGTAGCCATTCTTCCTTTTGATATGGATTTCTTCTGTGCTTTGTCAGGAAGAAAATGGGAAGTTCACAATTAATAAAGTCTTTCACCTTTGTCACTGTTACCTGTTTCTGCTTGTCCTATCCATTTCTCCTTTCCTTAATGTTTTAATTCATTCTCAAGGGTAAATTACATACCACTTTGCCTAATGCGTTACCATTATTAGGTATGGGTTAAAAAAAGCAGGGAGAATGCCAGTAGAAACCCACCTTCACAACCAAAGGACATCACTACCTACCAAGAGTTGTCCAAAGACTTCCGTTTAAGTCCTTCAGCAACAATTTACTATTAAAATTAACTCTAGTTTATTGTAACTTCTCAGAAATAAAATGAATTATTAGTATAACTTTAAGTAGGTCATGCAACTGTATATCCTCAAGCATTAGGGTTGAAGGGGAAAGTGACCCTCTGCAGACCGTAAGAACAACAAAAAATCAGAACAGTAGATGATAAGTACTCTGTAAAATTACTAAATAAGAGAAAAAGGACTTATGCAGAAAAGAGAAAGCTGAGAGGAGCCAAACTTTAAATAAAAAAATAAAAATAAAAGCAGAGTTTAAGTAGCGGGAGGGGGTTTTAGAGGAAGAAGAGAAAACTTGAATTAACCCTAGTGATTTTACATATACATGCTATGTTGTGACAAGTATTCAGGAAAATAAGACTTTTGGAGAGTCTTATTAATGAGAGAATGATTAATTCTTCTTTGAATAGAATAGGTCATCCTACTGGAAGGACGTTCAGTCTGAAGTATCAAATATGCAGAGAAGAATGGTGGTGACTGCTGAGAAGTACTCAGCATTTGTGCAGTGATGAAAGTGGTAGGCTGATGAATACACCAGCAAGGCACAGATGAGTGCTTGGGTTTCACTGTGTCCCAAGCCGCAGTATAGGGAAAAGCCGTCCTAGTTATCTGAGCAATCGTGGCAGGTGCTATAAAAAATGTAATATATAAGACAAACAAAGCAGTTGGTATCATCCATTACTAACTTACTGCTTTACTGCCAAATTATTTTTTAAATCTGTGGAGGTGCTGACATTTCATTGTTTCTTTTTTTTTTTTTTTTTTTTGGTTTGTTTTTCTGACAATGTTTTTTTCCCATTTGGTAAAAGAAGGCATTTATCTTCCAGGAAATAGTGTTCTGTAAGTTTCATGGATTTTTATAAAGCACAGTTCCTGAGAAGTAAATGTAAATTGATTGGCTAGAACTAAGTAGCTGATAGAGAAACATATACTCTAGAAAAGATCCTGGTTAGCATTATGATAATCTTATCTTGTGTACCTGTATTTGGTTTGGAGGTGAATGTTGATACATGGAACAGACAGTTGGCTCAAATGCCACAGAAAGAGTATTGAGGCTATGGAATTGTGTCAAACTGATGAAAGGTGTTTTGTAAACACCTTTGTGACAGTGTGAGGCTGGTCTCTTTTAACATTGGCAATTGTTACCTTAGTGAGAAGGAAGCCCGCGTGGAGAGAAGTAGAACAAAATGCAAATGAAGGATAGAATTAAATGAGTTTTAAGTGAAAGGAGAATTACTGCAAATACTAGTACAAGCTAACAACTTAAGGTGTTAAACACTAAAACCTTTGGAACAGGTAAATGATGTAGTATATGAACTTAAAATGACTACTTTATGATAATTTTATGTTACTAATCCACTGTTTCCTAATATGATAAAAACAAAGCAAAATTCAGATGGAGTCTCCTGAGACTGAGTTCTGCTAAACCATAGAATAATTCAGTTAGACACCTGATGGCAGCTGTGTTGTCTGAGATATGCTCCAAAGGCCTTGTTACCTGGAACTCTTCCATACTGATGGAGAATAAACAGTACAGAGCTCAATACTTCTCTCCCTTGAACAAACTAAATTTATCTTGCAGCTATATATGTTTCCTGAACATATGAGTATTTTTTTCAGTTCTTCCTATTTTTTACTTCTAGATTTATGTAAGCACAAGATTCAACCCTTTCTGCATTTGAAAACTACAATGAAGAATTAAGGACACTATGCCTAATTTTCTCTCTGATCTTAATTTGTCTGTCTTGTTTTTCCAGGCTATTAACCTGTTCTAATATCCCACGTTATTGATTTGCATACAAGGCTGTATTAATCTACTTTTATATAGATGAGTAGTAAAAATGCATTATCATTCTTTCACAGAAATAAAGTAGGAGTGTTCTTGTCTTCGAGAACATTGCTTCTGAACTTTGAATGAGATGTTTTGGTTTAAGTTCTTAAGCCCAGTTCTGGATGTAAGCTTTTCCTTTAGTGCACAGAGCAAGCCTCCAAAACTAACTATTAAAAGGTAGTAAGCAGATTCAGCCTTGGTCAGGTGTTTGCTCAGCAGATCTACTTTTTTATTATTTTTTTAACAATATTCTGGAGCTGTGCATCTGATTCTCTTCTTCCAAGCAAGTCCTTAGCCAAATGATTTTGATTCTCTTAATTTGAATTTTGGAGTAGAGCACAAACTGTTTCAGTGCATCTGAAGTGACCTTGCTCCAGTGCATGGAGGCTGGCAATTGAAAAAAAACAAAAAAAAAACAAAAAAAAAACACCACTAAATGAACTAGTTGGTATCCTTCTGGAAGAGAACTACAAACAGAGGTCATGATCCAGTAACAGTAATAATGGTCAGATCCTAGATTCACGCAAAATCCCATAAGTAAGAACGAAGTCCCTGCTAAGATGGATGTATAAAAGGGATGCTCGTACCTGAGTATACAAGCCATCAATATATTGGAAGTGTTTATTTTACTCAAAGAAGATTGGGTTTGAACATGCCACTGAAGTGGAAACATTGTGGTATCATATACATCATTGTAAAGCAGTAGTTCACAGGTCGAGGAAGTGATCATAACTTCTCAGGATACTCCAAAACTTTTCAACTTTTCTGTCTTGTG
Organism: Heteronetta atricapilla; assembly: GCA_011075105.1. NCBI lineage: Eukaryota > Metazoa > Chordata > Aves > Anseriformes > Anatidae > Heteronetta > Heteronetta atricapilla. The sequence goes on along the minus strand of CM021763.1, from coordinate 37,625,403 downwards.
TTTTCTTCTGTGTCGATCTGTGTCTAATTACAGAGGCTGATGCTACATAGGAGATTTGTATTTTATTGATGTCAAAGTTGGTTTACTGACTTGACTTTTTTCGTCAGTAAGAAATTTCAGAAAAAAAAAGTTCTTCACTCATAGATAAATAGTCAATGCCTGTGGCTCTTGGTTTAAGCGATTTGATAAGTGATTTTGTATTTGAATGGATGCAGTCTATTTGGATTCTTGGTCTATATCCAGAAACTCTAGCTTTATAGATGGCTTGTCTTTCTGTATGCTGTTAAAGGTAGGCAGGTTGATTAAGATGACTTCATTCAACACCTGTGTTCATTTGGTAATGCAGCTTTAAGATCTTCACCTTCCAAGAAACGGTGCAATTCCATCACGGCCTTAAAGGCAACATCACAAGAAATTGTGTATGCTGTTAGCCAGGACTGGAAGGATGAGAAACGTGGCATTATTACTGAAGGACAAAGCCACTCCAGCCTTGATGAGGAAGGTAATGACTTTCAAATCAACAGCCTAAACAATGTTTTTAAAGCAATTTTAGTATAATCCTGAAATAGAAGGTCTCCAACTTGGCTGATCTTTCAAAACTTGAGGTTTGGGTTATTCTTGGTTAATACAGGGAAAGAGCAGTTAGTTCTACTTGTCAAAATGGACCTCCAGGAGCAACGGGAAGTCAGAATCAAGGTTTTAATATAATTTTAGTGTTCTCCTCATTTTCAGGGAATCCTAAAACAGTATGTTCAACATAGGCAGTAGATTAAGGCCAGAGCCAGTTCTGTTCTGTGATTTCTAAAAGAACATGTCATGGGAAGTATTTTAGAGCTCAGTTCATTTTCCCCAGAGTATTTTTGAAGAGTATGTCCCTTTCAGAGTGCATCTGCAGCCTGACACAAAGGAGAACCAACCATCTAATCCCATCTGAAAACCAGGCCTTCACAGCATGAAACCAGTTCCAGTCCTGGAACTTAGATGAGCTCATCAGATATTCATACCAGTGTTTAATATTTGTCCATGGGTTTGCTCTGTCATCTGCAGAAGTATACTGGCTAACAGCTGTAATTTGCCCTGTAGTGTGAAAGAGAGTGGGTATGGGCACATGAGCATCATGATCTCATCAATTCAAACATGTCAAGAAGCTTAAAGAAACTGGTGGCAGCACCAGGTGACTCCATACACTTGCATAAAGATTCTTGGATCCAGTTTGAAATGACAGTTGTTAATGTTGTTCTTTGTTTTTGTGAATTTAGTACTAGGTTCACGCCATCGACCGGATCTAGTGCCAAGCACTCCTTCTCTGTTTGAAGCAGCTTCTTTGGCAACCACAATTTCTTCTTCTTCCTTGAATGTAGATGAGCGTTACCAACGTGATCAACCTATGCTCTATTCTAGCAGGTAAAGGTTGTATATTTGGAATAATACTCCCCACTGTTCTGGTTAAAGTCTGACAATGTATGCAATGGAGGAGGCTCTGCAAAAGAAAATGCAGAATGTGAGACTATCTCTGTAGATCAATACTGACCATCTCCAGTGAAGAAGAGGTGTCATTACGCCATAGGACCTGTTAAGTATTTTGCACTGAGCTCACAAAATAAAATGCATAAATACTGCATAAATTTTACAGTACACCTTTATTTTTTTTTTGTCATGTTGCAAAACTAAAGTAGGCATTGAAAACTTGCTTAGGCCTTAGTCTGTTCCACAAGCCAATGTATTCTAAGATCAGGGTAGGAAATACTTGTTGTAACTTGTCTGCAGCATGAAAAACCTGCAGAAAACTTTGACGTATTAGGAAAAGGGAACTGCTTTCAAGTTGATATTTATTCTGAATGTTGAGTGCTGAATGATCTTCTTTACATTCCTTCAAAGTGACCATTTCTGAAGTGCATTTCTGTGAACCTTCTCCAATGGATGTGAAGAGAGCTTGTCTAATTTTAACCTAAGACAGATGAAAACAGGAAGGTCTCAAGGAAAGTGTAGACATTTGTGATCTAGCTTGGATGTGATATGAGTTGTGTTTGATTGTCTTGTAGCCATGTCTGCCCAATATCGTTGTTGTGCCAGTAACGCTTTCTGGGAGATTGTGTGTACCGGTACTCTACCAAGTGTGCCTGAAAGGAAATTTTGTGTTGTGCTGTCTTGCCTGCTTAGAGATCATTTGCCATATGTGGTATCACAGAGTAGGTGTTTCTTTATCTGTTTTTGTCAGGAAGGGTATATTTTGTGAAAGCAAGTATCTTGAATTTCTTTGTAGTAATTTGGAATCCTGCACTACACAGTGTCTATCTAAATTTGGTAAGCTTACTCATGTACTCAGATGTAGTACTTTGCTTTGCATTTTGTCCAAAAAGATCAAGTTATTTTACAAGTAATCTTGAAGCAGTAGAATTTTACTTCCCTATTAAAATTTGACCAATTGCTTTTGTATAAGAAGTAAAATGACTTGCAGCATTGCTTGATCAAAATGATATTTGCAGGAACCGTTTTCATGAAGTTGAAATAAATCTCACTGATGTGGCATTTTCCATAGGTCTGATGTTTTGCTAAAAAAAAAAAAAATTTTGAATGAGGTATGGTTTAGGGTATAAAAAAAGATGATTTTTTAAATTATAGAACCATAAGTTGTCCCAAAAAGGCTATACACGAACTTTAAGAAATAGGCTACTAATAATATGTACAGCTGAAGTTTTGTTTGTTTTTATGTATTGGAGGCACTTCAGTCCTACAATAAGAAAAGCTGGTAGGAAAATAAATCAAAAAAAAAAAAAAAAAAAAAAAGCCAGAATGATGCCTCTAGTTTTAGATGCCTTAGTTTTTTCTCGCTAGAGTTCTTCTTTTGAGCATTACAAAATGCTATGCTGCAGGACTTAGCACTTTGCTGTTTAAGCAGTAAAGCCTGTAGCAGTCTTTGAAACAAAGCCTGAATGAATGATTTGTTTACAAATGTAAGCCTGCTGTCAGTCTTTAAATATGTAATTGACTATGAAATTCTACTTTAAGTTCTTCAATAGAATCACAGTTTGGCATCTTATTTTTCAGGCTTTTTCCTCCTCCTTCAGAGTGTCCTAGCAGAAAGTTGGTAGTACAAGAATTTCCTCATAACCACTTAGAAATCTCTGTCATATGATATTGAAAGGAAACAGTCCTGCACATGTAGTAACAATACAGTGTCTGGATGGCTCCTTGACTGTCATTAATGCTGATAAGTAGTGTGTGCCAATACCATTGAGAAGACAGATGTTGTTGTGTGCCCTATTTAAAAAAAAAAAAAAAAAAGCAATGATACTTTTGAATACCTTGAGACACTCATCTCAATACCTTGAGATACATTTGTAACCTCAGTTTTTCAGAACTGCCCTCTGTTTCTATCAGCCATGAATGTAATCTTTTTCTAAGGAGAGACCCATGGCATTTTATCCAAGAAAGGAGCTCATTATTACCTTGAGGGTGCTTAGCACTTTTGGTCTAAGTGAGGAGCTGCTGCCAGTGTGGCTATCCAGTGGTGACTTGCCGAGTTGGAACTGGCTTCTGAGTCTTTATCACATGAGGAGCATGTATGTAATCCTAATTTGGTATGGCTTAGAACAAGCACAGTTGTTAGATAATACAGAGCAGTGGTTAGGGATTTGAGGTTTCAGCAAAACAGGGAGACTGAGCAGCAGTCATAGACACATAGCTTATTTGGAGTGTTTGTCCAGACTGCCAGCTGATTGTTTTTCACCAAATTATTCCTCAGTCCTTGAAGAGTTAGAGGAGATTTCAGGTAGTGTGAAGGAGTGGGAAAAGAAGGAGAAGTGGGGGGAAGGGGGGTGTGGAGATGGTTGTGTTTTTCAGCACAGAAGGACCTTCTACAATAGGGAAATAAAAAGGAAAAAGTGAACAAACATCATGTGATATAAGTTATTCAGTGAATGTAGGCTTTCAAGATTTTCCACTCCACCTCAAGTAAATTTATATGTGGCACAGAGCTATTTTAGTAATTAAAAGATTCAAAAGATGTGTTTTCCACAAGAAAATATGTTCAATTTTGAGTCTAAATACCCTTATTTGAAAGAGTTTATTTGCTTTATTTTAGAAGAGGCAATTATTACACATGATATCTGGCATTACTTCTATAGCAGAAGTGGTACCAGATGTGTTTTTTTTTTCTCTGAAGGTAAAGTTTTCATAGTGAGTACTGATTAATTAAATTAAAGATGATAAATTGGAATGTCCTGAGCATTGTGACTGTTGTCTCAGTTAACATTGCTTTTATAATTGCAAAGAACTGGAGAAGGTTGATGCTTTTACAGGTGCTTCTAGACATGTTTTAAACAGGAGTTTGTTTTGTTTTGCTTTGTTTAAAAAACAACAAACTCTCTTCTCAGTCTATCTTACAGCAGGACTCACAACTTCCAGTTACAAACCTAAATAAAATCCCATGATACATAAAGGGTTACTTTGCCTCTCTGTCTGTAGACCTACACAAAGAACCTGTGGTTTATATAGGGAAGATTACTGAGTTACCTGATGTGTTTAAGCCTCGGAAAATAACCTATATAAAATATAATTCTTGTTTATGTATTCTGTACCTTCTTTGTGTAAGGTGTATATGTAGAATTGACTTCTGCCTTCTCTTTCATTTTCTTTGCTGCATTTCAATTTCAAGTAACAACTTTGCAGTGTATTTTGTTTGTTTGTTTGTTTGTTTGCATTGCTATTTTTCACTGCAGACCACTGGAAATTTGGGAAGTCTTTAAGCGATTGGTTTTTTCTATTACACCATCAAAACTTCCTGAAACTCCGTAGCTTTGAACTGATATATCCCAAGACTTGACATTTTATCAAATAACCCTTTCTAAAACAGCACAGAAAATGAGTAAAAGTTTCTGCTGTTTTTGGAAGGGATTTGTAAGTATTAACTTTCCTGCTTTAAGAAATACACACCTTTTGTGCATCTGCCTTTCTATCTAGGCAAATTTGTGTGTTATGTTTAAATGGTCTGTCTGCCCACCCACCACCTTTAGTTTCTGAAGCTTAGAAAAAATTGCTTGAATTTAATTAAAAGAGAATTACATTCATGCCAACTGAATGTAAATGAGCAACTAAGTGGAGGAAAAAGAATTGAAAGCTCTAATGCATGAACAGATGCACTGAATGGGGGAATCCCCATGGGAGAGAAAGAAAATTTGACTATGATTGAAGCAACATGTAATATGTAGTTGAAAGAAAAATAAGGCTTTCCCCATTCTGCTGTGATGGCATTATTTTTTCTTTCTGTTTTTTTTTTTTTTTTTTTTTTTTTCCCTGTTTCTCTCTCTCTCTTTTTTCTTTTTTTAATAAGAATCAAGATAAAATAGACTGCTTTAGGAAGGTGAGGGCAACAGCAAAGTTGAGCACACTTGTGGATGATCATTACTGAATCGAGAAAGTATCTTTTTTTTTTTTTTTTTGGCTTTTCTTTTTCTGATGAATGATCAGAAGGATGAGAACTGAGTGTATCATGGAAATTGTATAAAACCCATGTTCCACTAATTTGCTCTTTCTGATACACAATGTATATAGGGTCTTCTCTTACTCTCTTATTTTGTCCCCTCACTCCCAATTTGTCTTTGAATGCCCTATTAGAAGTCTGCATTGAAACTGAATGATCACCAATGCAGCTATGATGAGGCTGTTGCAGTAATTTGAACTTCTAGTTACCAACTGTTTCCAGCAAGTATGTTCCATTAAGAGATTATATTTTTATTTTTTTTACTCATGCAGAAGTTCCATGTACGTGTTGGTTGCAGCTCAGTTACTTAATTTGTGAAAAGACTGTAATTTCTAATTCTCATTAATGTGCTGGTAGGAGGTATATTTTGTCATATCCGAAGAGCTTTGTATCCTTTAAGGGACACCATCCATTTTTTGTTGCTGTTGTTTACATCCCAATATAGAATTACAGCTGCAGCAGATAACACTTCTAGATACAAAGGCATAATGACTGTAAGCTGTGACAAGGTTAAAAGAGGGAAAAAAAAAAAAAAAGAAAAAAAAACAGAGTAAAAGCAGATTGAATAATATTGGTTGAAAGGGCAGAACACTGCTATCTGCAATCTTGATGTAGCATCAAAAAGCAATGTTGGACTAAAGACTAATATATGTTTCATTTAATCCTATAGTCTAATATTCTGTTGTATATGTTAGCATTAAAAGAACTATGTCATCTAAGCAAACTGACTCCTCCCCTCCTCCAGTGATGTCAGAAGTTAATATTTAGATTTATTGGAGATGTTTCATGAAGTGTTTGTAGAAATAGAAGAGGGAATCTGTCATAGGCATATAAATGATTGTCCTGCACATGTACCAAAATATAAAATTTCGGCTTCTGACTTAAAATGCATAGTGAAAATCAAATCTGGATGCTTTCCTTCACAGGAAAAAAAAAAAAAAAAAAAAAAAAAAAAAAAAGTTATTTTATAAATGATTAAATGAAATTAAATGAAATGGTTTAAAAGTAGAAAAGAAACTTGAAATTTAAACTTGAAATTTAAAATTATTGTTCAGATAAGTGCACAGATGAGCATGTGGTAATAGCAGTTATTTAATACAAAAGCAATGTGTCCTTGCATGAATTTGTCCCTCTGCATGCTGCCTTTCATTTTCCACACTCATTCTTACAAGTCTGATTTCATGACCTTAATTCTTTCTGGTGAGGAGGGTCCAAAGGAGCGTCTTAGAACAGACTTCATATGTAGATCCCTCCCTGAGATGGTACGTGTTATTGTGTGCTGCCCAGTGGATTTCACCATGGTTACTCAGGATTTTGAAATACAGACTGAATTCCTAAATTCTAATTGCACCTAAATTCTAATTGCATGCACAAGCTTTTCAACTATGTATGTATGTCAGCTGCAAAAATGACAGGTCTTAGGATTCTAATTGGCAACTGCAAAGGAGTTTGTTTCACCTTCATGTAACTGGGATGCTTACTGATTCGCATGTTATAATTTGCCACTAGCATAAGTTTTGTAACACGGAGTCTCATTGTCAGGCTCTTTCACTTGGAATACAGAAACGGCATTTAGAATATCAGTCATGTCTACCTATCCCCATCCCTGGCAGCATTCAAGGCCAGGCTGGATGTTGCTCTGGGCAGCCTGCTCTAGTGGTTGGCAACCCTGCCCATGGCAGAGGGGTTGAAACTAATCTTTAAGGTTCTTTTCAACCCAGGCCATTCTATGATTCCATGATTTTTCAGGTGTGTGGTTTTCACGCTTGTAAACAGCGTTAGTAAAATATGACTAACAGAGTTTTTTTAATATTACACTTTTTTTTCAGATGCATTAAATTTATAAAAAATTAAATAGGAGATTGTGTTTTAGAGGGGATTTCTACATTGTAAGTATTAGACTAGTGCACTTAGTTCAACAGGCTTTTAAAAACCTGTTGTCCTTTTTCATACTTATGTATGCATGCTAGATTTTCCATGGTGTTTGGTATTGAGCTGTACATTAGAATCATAGAATCATAGAATATCCTGAAGGATCATCAAGTCCAACTCTTGACACCGCACAGGTCTACCCAAAAGTTCAGACCATGTGACTAAGTGCACAGTCCAATCTCTTCTTAAATTCAGACAGGCTCGGTGCAGTGACCACTTACCTGGGGAGCCTTTTCCAGTGTGCAACCACCCTCTCTGTGAAGAAACCCCTCCTGATGTCAAGCCTAAATTTCCCCTGCCTCAGCTTAACCCCGTTCCCGCGGGTCCTGTCACTGGTGTTAATGGAGAAAAGGTCTCCTGCCTCTCGACACCCCCTTACGAGGAAGTTGTAGACTGTGATGAGGTCTCCCCTCAGCCTCCTCTTCTCCAGGCTGAACAGGCCCAGTGACCTCAGCCGTTCTTCATACGTCTTCCCCTCCAGGCCTTTCACCATCTTCGTAGCCCTCCTCTGGACACTCTCCAACAGTTTCACGTCCTTTTTATACTGTGGTGCCCAGAACTGCACACAGTACTCGAGGTGAGGCTGCACCAGCGCAGAGTAGAGCGGGACAATCACCTCCCTCGACCTACTAGTGATGCCGTGCTTGATGCACCCCAGGACACGGTTGGCCCTCCTGGCTGCCAGGGAACACTGCTGGCTCATATTCAACTTGCTGTCTACCACAACCCCCAGATCCCTCTCTTCTAGGCTGCTCCCCAGCGTCTCATCGCCCAGTCTGTACATGCAACCAGGGTTTCCCCGTCCCAGGTGCAGGACCCGGCACTTGCTCTTATTGAGCTTCATGCGGTTGGTGATCGCCCAGCTCTCCAACCTATCCAGATCCCTCTGCAAGGCCTTTCCACCCTCATTTGAGTCCACAACTCCTCCAAGTTTGGTGTCATCAGCAAACTTGCTCAAAATACCTTCTATTCCTACGTCCAGATCGTTTATAAAAATATTGAAAAGTACCGGCCCTAAAATGGAGCCTTGAGGGACCCCACTGGTGACCGCCCTCCAAGACCGCCAGTCTTATGAAAAACCCCTCTACAGGTTTGCCTGCAGTATTGCCAAGGGATCTATTCTTTCCAGAGAACCAGCCAAAGAATAAGATATTTTTTTTAATGAGGTCTGATTAAAATTTAACACTGTTAAATAACATACCTAGGAGCTCAAGCAGCCTACTTTTATAGTTTACTGTCCATTAATACACGAAACATTTTTCTGAGTAGCTTCTGTAAGGAGATTGTAAAGGTCATGATGCAATGAGCTGATAATTTTCTTAAAATCTTATATAACAGCTTTCAAACACATTGGACATTGCAAATGTACTGCTTTTAGGGGCATAAATATTCTGAGATATGCGACAGAAGAGGATATTTGACATCCAGCGAAAGACATCAAAGCCTATTTTTATTACGACTCTTCCCAACAGGACTCATAGTGGCTCATTCTAATTCACAGCTCATGTATTTTGGCCATCTGAAGGAAGCTGATAATTATATTCATACATTAGCTGTTCTTCACAGTAAAGGAGGAAAACAAACAAACAAACAAAAAAAAACTTCTGCTTTCTTCAATTGTAACCAGCTGGCACAGCTTCTGCCACTCATTCTTCAAAGGCCACGCAAAGACCAGTAAGGAAGACTGAAGACTGCTACCTGTCTTGCAGGCTGACTTAGAAGTAGACACATTGTAAAGAGGCAGATTGTTTTTCCATTAACAAAGCAGAACTCTTTAAGTTCTAAAGCTGTTACTTCAGGAACTGGTTACAGTTTAGCATAAGTAAAATATGCTGAAGGACAGAAACACAAATTAAAATTTGGGAGGGTTTTTTGGTTGGTCTTTTGGCTGTTTGGTTTTTGTTTGTTTAGATAATCCTGCATACTTATGATAGTTTCTTGACAAAGTGTAGTTCTCTTTCTTTATGCCTTAGAAACTTAATAGGATCTTGCATGTATTATCCATAGATTAAAATGTATGACAATTACACTGCTCTATGAATTCACAGAAAATCAGTCTAATTTAACTGTTCCTGCTTAAGAACACCCTGATTTTCTGTATTTGTAAGTTACAATCCCCTACAGTTTTAAGTTAATTTTTTGCACTTTATGTCCGGGAAAGTATTTTAGAAGGACTTTGAAAAATTAAGGTTTTGTTCTATTTTCTACTCAAGAGAAGGAGAACATGAGGCTTTAAATATGTTGAAGTGTGCTGCACTTAGAAGCATCAAAATATGGCATTTCACCTTACTTCATCCTAAGGTCAAAATGTGTAGTGTTTCTCAAAAGAGGATCCAAGTTAAAACTAACAATGAGACCTCTTTTTAAAAAAAAATTAAAAAAAAAAAAAACTTTGGATCCATGTTAAAACAGACCTTTTTTTTAAAAAAAAAAAAAAAAAGCTTCTTGCTTTTTCCCTTTTCATAGGAAAATTGGAACTCTTGTTGTTATGCATATCTTTATGTATTTCATAGTCAGTTATCCATTTGGGATGCATTTTCTTCTGGTTGTCATTACAAGGCAAATTCAATAAAAAAAAATTATTGTGGTATCCTGACATGGAAATGATTTCTAACTAAAAAGCTTAACTAAGAAGGTGTTATTACATTATTACACATAAGCACTGTACTGCAACTGTGACAGAGTTCAGCTGTCGGTGCAAGTTACTGTTTTCAGACTGACACTAACTCCAGATGCAAATTAATATGGCAGTGCCATCAAATTACCACTTTCTCCTTTATGTGTATAATAGATTGGCTTCCAAAGAAGAACAGCATTTGTTCTTTTAAATATAAAATTAAGATTTTTCTCAGAGAATCTTTGGTATCTTCTCAAAGTCTCCAGTTATTGAACTTAAGGTATATGAAACAAAACTCTGTTTTGAAAAAGTTTTCCTACACTTCTACACTTCTTTTGAAAACAGTTCTTCATGGAGGAGTAGAGTCTTCCCTACTTGTAGAACTGATCTCTAGTTATTTAGTGTGAAAGTCACAGTAGCAAGAGGATAAATAAGTTGTGAGGATCTGATTGTAAGAAAAATATATTCCATTCATGCCTACTTTTGTTCAAGGGACTGTAGTCCTAGCTGGTTTTCTCTACATAAGATTACTCTGTACATACTTGTCTCCCTTTTCTCCCCTCTCTTTTTGTATATTAATATATAAATATTTTTTGTTTCTTTACTTCTGTATATTAAGTCTCTAGTGAATAACCAAACAGTGATATTATTAGGAGCTGCTTTTGACAGTTTCCATGTTCTTTTTGCATCAACCCTCATTTGCTGCCTGGCTTTGTGGTGGATTTCTGTGGTAGCCAGACCCAGCATGACTCACTGCTTTCCATAAAAAAGAGGCACACCCGGAAGGGCAGTTGGCATGGTCTTTATTATGTTTTATAGGCAAAAACAGTAGCTTAACAATCTTTGCTATTGTTTGCAGTCCAGAATAAGCTGTGAAGGAACAGACATTACAGTTTAACAAACTAGGAGCAAAGGAAGCACAGTGCTTTCTAACAGAAAAATAGGAAAGGGAGAAAGAATAGTAAGTGTAACAGTAAGCCAATGAATTAAACAGAAGAATAGGCCAACTAGGTCTTACTCTTGTGATACATAAAGGTTATAAAATAAAATGTACTGGCGTGAATTGGAGAATCTCTCACCTAGTCTGAGTGCAAAGGTTTATGAAAGTGCAGGAAGTCAAGAATAATAGCAGTAAAGGTAGCGGTGATGTGGCCTAATATGTACGTGAAGTTAGTAATTACTTCAACTATTTTTTTCCTTTTAAACCTAAAATGATGCAGGAATGAAAGACAGGTATACACTACAATCTGCCTGACTAGCTCTTAGTAATGCAGAACACTGTTTTCCAGAAAGAATGGTTGACCATTGGCTTCACATACTTTTATAGCAGTAGTAGTTGCTCTGTGCACATTCATCTTCTGTCATATGGTTTTTCATGCAAGGTGCCTTTGCACCTTCTGAAGCCTGAATTAAGTGCCAAAATTCTGCAAGCAAAAGTGAGTCTTGTTTTTTTTTCTTTAATTTACCAAGAATAGTATGTCTAATGATAGCACTTATTTTGTGGGAGATGATAAATCATAGTCACCATTTGGCAACAGACCCTTTTTGCCCTTCCTGTCTGTCCCCTCGCCTTCAGGAAAATGAGTGTTGGCAGAAGACTGATGTGACTGAAATGTTGCTTAATAGAATACGGAGTGTTAGAAAACTGGTACCAAGCCAGTGGGAGCTGGATCACCCTTCAGACAAAATAAATAGTTTTGCTATTGGAAAGATACTTAATACAATATATGGTAAAAGGAGCATTGTGATGTGGTAAATGTAGTGCTGTGCACTTAATACTAATACAACATGAGGATGACTAATGATTCATTATTTTGTTGGGCACTTGTGATTGTTTTCTACTTTGGATGCTAGCTTTATCCTTTCTGAAATTATGCTCGATATGAAACATATCTTTAGTATGAAGTACTGCAAAGGGAGAGAAAAATTAATCTCTTTTTCTCATTTATGGTCTGATGGCTGTAACCATGTTTTGATATCCAGTTATAATGCCGAATTGTTTGTTTTGCTTCATGCATAAATAGGTAACGAACACCATTTGAAATACGGGTCTTCAAAACTGATAGTTGGGTTTTCAAGGCAGCCTGTAGTCTATTAGTTCCTGGCAGCTAGTAGATGAGTGATAAGGGGTGCCTAACTCCATTAAAACACCTTTGACAATTTCATCTTTGTGGTTCTCAGTGTTTACAAAACAAAACAAGATTACTGTGCAGATCCATCTGTAGTTTCACATCCTTTCTCCATAACAGAGAACAGAAATCATATCTGTGATTGAGATAATAAAGCATATCTGCTCCATGAATCTCCTACTTTAATATCTGAACTGCTGGCTGCAGGGTTTATCTACCCGAGAAACTTTGCTTAATTACTGAATCTCTTTCTTTCCTCCCTATTTTAAATTTTAAAATGCTGCTAAAGGTGGAAGTAGCTTCTTTTGAAATTAATGAAATTATCCCACATTGACTGTGGCATAGTTTAATTCTTTCAGTAGAGTTCAGGAACTGTATTACTTCTTGGTAACATTTTAGTTAATTCCGATGTAGAAACTGTGTGGTTTGTTTGCTAGTAATTTATGAGACCCCAATTAACTAGCTTTTGTCAAGATACCTATACTTGCTGATTTACTTTTCTTCTTTTCAGGTATTTGAAGCTTGTGTGTTTAAGAGAGAAATTTTTAAAATTTCGGCCATGACCGAGCTCCTCTGCAGCTTGTATTGTTTGTTAACTGTAGTCTCCCTTCTCTTTCCAGTAAAGGGTTGCCTTCAAGTTCAACATATACTTTAGAAGACAGTGCCATCTATTTGACTTCAGAACAGAGCACACTGGAGACGGAAAATGATAATGCTTCAGTTTTGGATGTCTACTTAGTAAGTTGTCGAACTGTTTTTGGTGGGCTTTTTTCTGTAGTTCCTGACCGACTCTCAGCAGGGCACTTAAATAAATGCTGAACTTAAATAACCAGAGGTTCATTGATGTATTTCTTAAATGAGACACATGCTTAAGTGCCTTGCCAAAGCAAATCCTTCCAGAATCTATGTGCCTATTAATTATTGTGTTAATAATGAAGGGTTTTTTTCTAATGTTAAGGGGGGAATGGCACACTACTTGTTTTTCATGCTTAAAAGAGGAAAAGAAAATCTTTCTTCTTCACGTTGAATATTCCACAATGGAGAGAGTAAATTTTCCCAGGGAGACAAGTTTTGTATTTACATAAGTGAATTTAAAGACAGTGAAGTAGAGCTCAATATAAAGTAAGTTAATGGCTCCCCTTTCTGTTCTGAAGGGTTCTCCAGTTGCAGTGGCTGGAATATGATTAGAAAAGGATCTTTTCTTTGCTGCTTTGGCTCCTAGTGAGCAGTTTGTCTGACTGCTGAAAGATAAGCAGCAAGCTTATGTCTGAATCTTTGATTGTCTTCATATCATCTGTGATGGCATTTAAAATTTTTTGTTATCTACAGCTGTTACGGTTTAATCCTGGTGGGCAGCTGACCCTCACGCAGCTGTGCACTCACTCTCCCCCAGACATGAAGATACTAGACACCCAATGCCTGTTTTATTTGACTGAAGTTTTACGCATCTAGCTCTTTTAGACCCTTTTGAAAAATTCAGTATAAATATAGGACAGAGGTGTGTTAAGCTTGGCCTTTCTTTTCTGAAGGTTTGTTTTCCTCAAGCACAAATTAAACAATCCTGGTATCTTAGTCATATTTTACTTCTACTTTCATGAAAAAACGTCTGTGACTTTTGTGACAAAAATAGTACTACAGAGTAAGGGAGAAAAGCAAAGACTTTTAGGTAGCTTCTAGCAAGCATTTCACACGCTCATGGTTGCTTTTGTTTTAGATGAAGTTCACTGCATTCTTTATTGTCCTGTCTTTAACATTTTTTTATGAGATCCCAAATAAATCACATTAGTTTCTGATCTCCCTTCTGCTCTCTGTTGGCTTTGCTTCTGATGTATTTTAGCTAGAAACAATTGAGTTTGTACAGTACCCACTTCATAGGTAATACTTTAATAGTCCAACAAACTTCTTGGTCTGTCCTGCCTCCACTGGAACAACAGTAGCAGCTGGTACAAGCAGCCAATTAGATACAGAACCATTTAGTTAACTTTGACTGCAAGTAGACCATTAAACCAGCCTATTCCTGTGGGCCTGGTGTTGATACGATGTTCATATGAATAGTCTGTAACGAGAGACAGTAAATCCTGAAATGTTCAGGAAAAGGACAAGTAATCAGGTACAGCCTATCCTTTTGGCCCCACTTAACAGAGAAACCACTTGTTGTTGAAAACTTTTGAATTTGGTTTATAACAGTCTTATTTATCATAGAATGGTTCGGGTTGGAAGGATGATTAAAGATCATCTAGCTCCAAACCCCCATGCAGGGACACCTCCCACTGGATAAGGTTGCTCTAAGTCTCATCTAACGTGGTGTTGAACGGTTCCAGGGATGAGGTGTCCACAGCTTCTCTGGACAACCTGTGCCAGTGACTCAGCACCCTCTGACTGAAGAATTTTTTCCTAATACCCAGTCTAAATATCCACTTTTTTTAGCTTCAAATCATTACTCCTTGACCTATCACAGCAATCCCTGACAAAGAGTCCCTCTCCTGCTTTCATGTGGGCCCCTTTTGGTTACTGGAATGCTATAGTGAGGTCTCCCTGGAGCCTTCTCTTCTCCAGACTGAACAACCCCAACTCCCTCAGACTGTCTTCATGGGAGAGGTGCTTCAGCCCTCTGATCTCCTCATGGACCTCCTCTGGACTCACTCTATCAGGTCCATGTCCTTCATGGGCTGGGGGCCCCAGAACTGAACGCACCACTCCAGGTGGGACTTTATGAGCAAAAAATTTGCTCTTATCAGCAAATTTGCTGAGGGTGCACTTGATTTCACTGTCCATGTCACCAACAAAGATATGAAATAGCACCAGTCCCAATACTGACCCCTGAAGACAAGCATTCATTACTGATCTTCACCTGGACAGTGAGCCATTGACCACAACTCTTGAAGTGCAGCCATCCATGCAGTTGCTTACCCACCAAGTGGTCCATCCATCCAATCCATGTATCTCCAATTTAGAAACAAGGATCACTAACCCTGCTCAGCACTGGGAACAACTCTTTTGAAGTTTGAGCTCTCTCGGGCAGAGAATGCTCTGAAAGCTCTAATTACAAGCATAGGTAACACCTTCTGTAAAACCCTTCTTACACATTACAGGTGTGATAGTGAAACTATCTCAAGATAGTTTGGGACTTTTAAAACATGCATTACTGTTATATCTAAGAGACAGCAGTAAGTATATGTATATTCCACTAACCACTATCAACAGAAAAATAAATGAAACCCTACTCTGCAAGTTATACCAACATCTAGTGCTTAATCCCATGAGCGAAGGTCTGGAAGAATACATGTGTTAAGTGGAGAAAACGGTAGATGCTTTTTTGTCCTAGCTTCACCCTTTATCTGCATCCTAAATAAAACAAACCTGAAACTCAGGAATCTAGACAATGTAGATTCTCCAGGTATGCCAAGGCTGACCACTTCAAGGAAATTGTATACTATGGCTAAGCACATGTTACTTCTTTGGTGGCAAACCCATCTGGAGAAATTCCCTCTCCCTACCATCTTGGTCCTGTCCCATGCACTGTATTGTTCTCTCCTTAATTATTCTGAGATTACTGTGTAAGCTGTAACTTTATCATATCTACCCCAGCATGCATGCATGCTGAGGTGTGTTTGGAAAGAAATAGAATAAGGTATTTGTTTTTTGCGCTTTTTACTTTGTAATTCCCCTCGATATCCTTCATCAGACCCTGCAACAACAGTCAGTCATGGGCTCGGGGAGTCTGAGACTAAAGGATCAGTGATGCGTTATTGGCTTTATTCACTGCTGCTGAGGCAGGAAGCAGTTGTGTTTTTATGTAGGAGGATGATTAAATGCACACTGGAAGGGAAAGATGCATGTTTTCAAGAACAGGAGGAACAGGTCAGTTATTTCTAATATATGTACCAAAAATAAAGCAAATCAATTATGTTTACATTAGCTGATTTTAAACCTCAGTTAAAAACATTAACAGATACATTTTGACATTTTAAAAGCACTGGTGAAGACATAACTTTAAGAGGCATTCACAGTTTTCCTTTAATCCTTTAGTTATTCTTCTCTGTTTTTCTACAAGGCAAGCTGCTGTAGTCTTACCTGCTAGGTATTGTAATGGAAAACATCTTAATTTGCTTAATTTCTATCACTCCACTAACGCTTTGATGTCTTTGCCTCTTGCTTCGAAATGCTAAGGTTCTTGGACAGATTTTTTGTCCTAGAGTAAATTAAGAGCTATGATTTTTTGATCCAATAAATGGAAAAATTAAAAAAAAAAAAAGTAGTTAAATGGCATTGTCATAATTTGCTATAAATACACTTTTAAAATGGCATTTGGCTGAATGAACAATGTTGCATACCAATCCAGACAGTAAATTAAGGCGGGGGAACAGAGATTGTAAAAAACAAAACTCCTCTTACAGGTAAGGGCATTGGTTTGGGGTTGTTATATTAAGGGAAACCTATGCAGACCTGCACTCCACAGCTGATGTCAAAATTGAGAATTTATCTGGTAGTGGCAAGAATTTTTGTTTGAGGACACAGAGAGACATCTTGAGTTTGCAACTCAAAGGCCAGTCTGGGCATAGAATTCCTCAGTTGTCAATAAAGACCAGGTTCAGCAAAGCAGCATTTATTGCACCTATGACTGTAAGCAGCACTGTTATGTCATTTTACTTTAAAATCCTTTGATTTATTTTCTCTTAAATCTTTTAACCCAGATACTAAATAAAGCATTCCAGTTTTTATTAATAAAACATGGTTAAAACATGATCTGCACTGAGCATTAAGTGTAAGCCAGTCTAAGTTATTTCCAAATATTCTAACATCAAACAGTGGAAAACACTATAAAAATAGTTACTTTTTTTTTTAATTAGAGATTACTGAAAGATAAGAATAAATTTTATAAAACAGTTAGTAATTTGGAATCGACTCCACACAGAGTTAAAACGTTAAAGGGTTCTTGGTTGTAAAAATATGTAATTCAATGGTAGAACAGATATTGGACTTCTGTAAGGCTTTAGACACAGTCCCACACAACATTCTAATCTCTAAATGGAAAACACAAGGATTTGAAGCATGGACTATTACTATGGATAAGGAATTAGCTCAAAGGCCACACCCAGAGAGTGGTGGTCAATGGCTTTATGTCCAGGTGGAGGCTGGTAACAAGCAGTGTCCCTCAGGAGTCTGTCTTGGGACTGGTGCTTTTCAATATCTTTATTAGTGACATAGACAATGGGATTTGAGTGCACATCAGCAAGTTTGCAGATGACACCAAGCTGAGTGGTGCAGTCAATACAACAGAAGGAAGGGAAGCCATCCAAAGGGACCTGGACAGGCCAGAGAAATGAGCCCATGTGAACTACGTGAGGTTCAACAAGGCCAAGTGCAAGGCGCTGCACCTGGGAAGGATACAAAGATGGTTAGAGGGCTGGAGCAACTCTCCTATGAAGAAAGGCTGAGAGAGCTGGGGATGTTCTCTGGAGCAGAGAAGGCTCCAGGGAGACCTTACAACATTTTTTCAATACTTAAAGGGGTCTTGTAAAAATGATGGAGAAGGACTCTTTACTTAGGTAGGTAATGATAGGACAAGGGGAAATGGTATTAAACTAAAAGAGAATAGATTTAGATTAGAGGTTAGGAGCAAATTCTTCATTGTGAGGATGGTGAGGCACTGGCACAGATTGCCCAGAGAAGCTGTGGGTGCCCCATCCCTGGAGGTGTTCAAGGCCAGGCTGGTTGGGGCCTTGGCCAACCTGATCTAGTGGGTGGCATCCCTGCCAATGGCATAGGGGTTGGAGTTAGATGATCTTTAAGGTCCATTCTAACCCAAGCCATTCTATGATATTTTACAACATTTAGGAGCAAAAGATGCCATCTGAAATAAAGTGTCACTGTACATAAGCTAGTAACAGAGAAAGGTAACTCTTGTTCTTTGCATTTTGATGTAGAAATGCACAAAACAATGCATTAAAACAGCTTTTCCTCCTTCCTTTAGATATATACTTGGTGTCTTAATTTTTTTCTGAAACCCTATTTGTTACATCAGTTCAGGAAGCTTCATCTGGTATGTAAGCAGAAAAACATTAAACGTCAGCAAACACTTTTGAACACAAAGGTCTACTGTGTTGTGTAGACTTCTGTTATTAAGGAATACAAAGCCAGTACTGCAAAAGTTTCATAGGGTAGATCAAAAAATTCTGAAGACCTCAGTGCAGTTACTAAGGTCTGGTACCTAGAGGGGACCTTGAAAGTGGTAATTGCAGTTAGGAAGTAAGGAATAAGTTAAAGTCACTTTCAGGCTTCTGTTTTGCAGCAAAGTCCCAACTTCTTCAAGCTTTCTGTCCCTGGAACAGCAATGTGCAGTTATAAGTCTTCCACTGTGTTTTCTCAGCCTACCCTCTGAAATGATTTATTGATAAAAAGGCAGCGGACATTATTTTGACAAACTACAGTGTCAGTAAAACCCAAGTGGTAAGGCTTAAGAATTAGGATAATTGTTTCAGTTTAAGTAGGCCTGATTTCACTTACACTTATAATGGGATTCGAACATGCATGTAAATATGCATGTAACTAATATAGCGAAAAGCTCATTTGCTCTGTTGTGGTGCTGGATAGCTTAAATCAAATGGTGGTAAATGCTGGAATTAATTAAATATATAAATGTCTTGCCTATAGTATTTCATTAGTGAACTATTTTGCTTGAAAGAGTATTCCTGCATTTTTAGCTATAATCAAAGTTTCTTTGGTAGTGCAGAAATAGCTGTGTGGAAACATAACATTGCTTCCTGTTATTTGTGTATGATTTACAAGTCACCATCACTGAAGATACGAGTGGAAAGAATTGATATGTGCTTCAAAGGAGAAAAAAGACAGTAACTATGGCGATGAGCAAGCTCAGCATATTTGGAGTCTGGTGTAGCTATGATTTGTCAGATGAATTGCATGGATAATATTATTATATTGAGAATTACTCTTGTGACCTATGCCAAAATGGTAATTTTATTATAGGATTTTGAAGTCTTAAAATATAGCTAAATATCACTTTTATATTTAATCTTGCTGTAGATGCATAACTAGGTAGATTTACAAGTGCTAGTCTATAAAATACCTGTTTAGAGACTTAGCAAAACTGTGTCCCTCTTCATACTTTTCCGTGCTCTTCTTCTCTTCTAGTCTCAGTCCAATAGCTACTTTGGTTTTTGAGCACTTCCTAGCTCATATTCAAACCCTTCCAACTGCCAGTTTACAATCTAACTCCTCATCTTTTCAATTATTGTCTCTTAGAAATATTTTCACCCCTTGAGCTGTTTTTGCTTTACCACCCTTAGCTCTCTGTTCTAGTGTAAACTCCTTGCAGAGAAGAAAATTTCCACCTGGCTCAGATGAAATGAAAGATCATTCCCACCTGGAGTACTGCCTTCAGCTCTGCGACCCCTGACATAAGAGGGACATGAACCTGACAGAGCAAGTCCAGAGGAGGGCCACAAGGGTGATCAGAGGGCTGGAGCACCTCTCCTATGAAGACAGGCTGAGGGAGTTGGGGTTGTTTAGCGTGGAGTAGAGAAGGCTTCAGGCAGACCTTAATAGAAGCCTTGCTGCTATTAAAAGGGGCTTACAGGAAATACGAGGAGGTATTCTTGATTAGGGTGTGTACATGTAGGACAAGAAGTAATGGTTTTACGCTAAAAGAGGGTAGGTTTAGGTTAGTTACAAGGAAGAAATTCTTTATTCTGAGGTTGGTCAGGCATTGGAACAGGTTGCCCAGAGATGCCCCATCCCTGGAGGTGTTCAAGGCCAGGCTGGATGGGGCTT
Organism: Heteronetta atricapilla; assembly: GCA_011075105.1. NCBI lineage: Eukaryota > Metazoa > Chordata > Aves > Anseriformes > Anatidae > Heteronetta > Heteronetta atricapilla. The sequence continues at coordinate 37,605,452 of CM021763.1, read as the reverse complement.
TGGGCAACGTGGTCCTGTGAAAAGGGGTTTGGAGCGAGATGATCTTTAAGGTCCCTTCCAAACCAAGCCTTTCTATGATTCTCATCAGATACTTCCGGTATGGGATTGTCTTTCTACCATAACTTCTCAACAAGGCATTTGTTTTTCATTCAGGAACTTTTTGATTCTGTCTTGCATAAAATTTAATTTGATTCCACTCATGCTGTAGATGTCTTCAGAGTGCTGCTGTGAAGCAGTAACAATTGTGCCTGAAGTTAAAGCAATTCCTAAGCAGGATACATCTAAGAACAAGCTACTAAGTGTACAGTCACACTGTGATGCATACCTCACTTTTAGATATATTACAGTCTTTCTGGTTCCTTCAGTTTCTCTGCCTCACCATCTCCGCTGAAGATATTTAAAAAGCACGGTAGATTGAATGTTAATTCTTGGTCTGGGAGAAGAGAATTTAGGCCTCCTCATTTACAGACACATATAAGGAGTATCCCCTGGGAGTAGAATAATTCTTAATATATTGCATGCACATACTGGAACTAATCAAGCAGTCGTTCCTCAAAGTAGAGTTTATTTAAGTTTGAAAGTGAAAAACCTAGTTGTTCTATGCAGTAAGGCAACTGTTCCTTTCCTCTTACCAATTTTTTCCCTGCATCCATCCACTTACCATCTCAGACAAGAGTAGGGAAAGAGTCTGTCTCTCATAAAACTGAAGGCTGTTGTAAGGTGAAACAACAACCAAGCAGTGGAATATAGTTTGGCAGGGGTGTTTTTGCAGAAGCAATGTTATGCAGGAAGCAACACTTCAGTCTCCCTTCCATTAAAATCAGATACTGGAATTATGTGCTTGATTAGATTAAAAACATACCATTTCATATCACAATTAACACATTACCATTACATGGCCAAGTGCTAAAATGACAGTGTATGTTGCTGCTATACTATAAGTTCTCGTACCCTGAGGATTTTAATGAAGAAAATCAACCATATGAAGAAATCAATTTACTGTTATCTGTGGAAAGAGAATTGGAACAGAAAAAGGCTCAAATACCATAAATATATTACAGAAGCAGTGCAAGACATCTCAGACAGTAATTACAGGAATGCATCTGGTAGAGTCATCTGTACGTTAACTACCATTTCAGACCCAATCGCTGTGGCCAAACTCTGTCTCTTTCAGAAAGTTCAGTTTCCTACACCAGTGATTAAAGTAACCATACAATATACAGTGGTGACAGAGTTTCTCAGAGATTCATGTTGTGCATGCTTCAGGAGACGGAGCTTTTCCCACGATAGTGTGCACAGAACTGGATTGCACTTGACACAAAAATGAATATTTGAATCCCACCACAAGCACGGCATTTCTGTGACTGAGTCACGCAGTTAGCAGTTGCTACATGTTTCAGTCAGGGCAATCTTTTCCATTACTGTTATACAAATTTTTAGATAGTTTTTGCATCCTTAATCCCTTTGAAATGCTTTGGAAGGATCAGAGGTAAGGCAACAAGAATAATCTACTCAGAACTGTGTACCAGTGGAATAGCATAGCACAAAGTTAGCATCCACAATATTGCTGATCTCCTTAGAGAGTGAAAAGTAGTAATAAAGCCAGAGGGTCTGATGATGTGCTGAATCACCATCATACCTGTCATAAATGGACTTGCAGTCATTCAGATATGAGCTTTCAGACACAAACTAGATGCAACCAGTGAAAATTTTGAGTAATTTATGCCAGTTTCATAAAGGATTGTTTTGTTTACCCTGTGCTTTTCAACCTTTTTCTCCAATCAGAGATATATTTTTTTTAATTCTTGTTAGCCTCATATCATCCTCTTCTTAATTTTACTCACTTGTCCAACAATTTCCCTTTGCATATTCAATTGTTCTGCATGCTGTAAGTATCTACTGACTGACTACTTTTCTACCTGCAGGCACTCAGGTGCTAATACGGCAGCATATAGCCTTTCATTGCTAGAGATAGAATATCATTTGAGAAATTAGCACTTTGTTAACCATCAGAGGTTATGAACACCCTGGCCATAACAGTGGTGCACAGTACAGGGGCAGGTTAAAGCTTGCAACATTTTAGTATCATTCTGCCAGGTTCAAAATCTAAGGCTAGAAGTCATAATTAAAATATTGATTTAAATCTACTGGTGTTCGCTTTCCAAGATGAGCTTCCAAAATGCCTTCAGAGCTTTTTTGTTGCTGTTTCCAGACGAGATTAGATTATTGTTGAACTATTTGAAGGTTAGTTAAACCCTTGCATGTAAAAGTACAATTTAAAAGTGACCTTAAAAATCTGCTTAGTAAATGGGGACTTAGAGCTTCTTTTATGTTTTTAGGAGGTTTTAGAGTGGGGTCACTGCAGTTGTCATCAGTTTGCTTTTGTGTCCTCCTCCGTGTTGGATACATTAGCTGAGATGCATTCAATTTGCTGCAAGATTTTGGTCAGCTGTCAGTTTATGCATAGTTTAAATAGTAGTAATAAGGCATTCATCAAAGAACAGCCTCTCCTCAATTAATCTCCGACCCAATAGATACACTAAGAAGTGATCAACTATTTGTATTATTTAACAGCTGCATCTGTGGAAGATACTGTAGAAAACTAAGCCACTAATAGCAAGTCAATTTATCTACTTATTTATTTATGGTGAACATAAGTTTGTTATGATCTTAAACATTAGTTGTTCTTGAAAGATTTTGGATAGGTATGCTTTTTCAACTGGGAAAGTATACAGCAGGAGCTCTCAGGACTTTTACAGAAGACACACAAAAACTGCACTTTTGTCCCCTAATACTTCTATTGAGCCCCAGTCACTTCTGCAAGGTAAAAAAGCTGTTGTGAACTGCTGAGTGCCCGCAGTTTGGACTGTCTTCAAAAAAAGATACCCAATGATTTTTTTTAGGGGGCAAGATAAATATAGGATCATTGTTGAACTGTATCCTCTTTAGGCGAATAAAAATGTTACCAATTTATAATTCTAAAGTGTTACCAATTTATAATTCTGTAAGAAAGCAAATAAACACAACTCCTGATTTTGCTTCTTATTTCTGTATTTCCAGTAATAAAGAATACATGAAGAATAAAACCAGGACAGAGAAGTGACCGTGGTTAATGAAGAGCACTTTCTTTACTCCTGATTTAAGAAGGAGGAATTTGCTGAGCCTAATAGACCAAGAATAATAATCAACCGAACTTTTTCTAAGAAATGTCAGGATCTTTGAATCATAGAAAGGATTGATGGACTCTGCAGAAGTGATGTGAAACATTCCACACTCCACTATCATCTGCTGTTGCTTGCTGAACGGTGAAGAGCTGCGTATTCGAGCTGCTTTCTACTATATTGCCAATCACCTTTTTTGGACTTGAAAGTAATATTTTCTTATCAGCTCTCTAGTGATTTCATTTGCATGCATTCTGTAATTATGCACAAGCAAAATATATTATCTGCTTTACCTATTTAAAAGTAAGCACAGTGGTGAATATAATTAATTTCACATGTTTTTCACCCTTCGGTTGTAATCACTTAGATTCACGTCAGTGGTAATAGGAATGGATGCAAGGGTTAGGGTAAGCCTCTGCACATACTAGAAGAAAATGAACCTCTAAAGACATTTTCACTGTTGGTGAAAAGAAGAAAAGATGTTATTTATACCAAGGCCTTATGTTGTGTATATATATATTGTCTTCGGGATATTTTCAACTTTAGTTTATTTCTTGTAAAAGAGAAATTATATAATTTATTTAGTAAATACTACTGTAAACTATAGTTTTATTGATGAATAAAATATTTTGTTCTCAAGACTATCACAACTGTCAGCATGCTCGTGGTCTGTACGGGACTTACTGTTCTGGCATGTCTCTATCTTGATGGGACAGCTTGAGATGGATCTCAAGAGATATACCAACCACTCCATAACAGGGCATCTGTATTTATCTCCTACCAGCACTTTAATGAAGAGGGGAATCTTAACATTAACAGAAAAGGCAAAGGAATGCACTCAGTAGGCCTTGCTTCATAACAGTTTTTCATGTTTTTCAGTGTAAGTGATTGTTACAAGATAAATATAAAAACTGTTCTGGTTTCCTTTATTTCCCTAGCAGCAGAGAGACAATCACAAGCACCAGTCATCATCAATCCAAGACTTGATGCAGTAGTGTTTTTAAAGAAAACTACACAGCTGTCACTTTGAAAGACTGCAGAAGTAACTGATAATGACATTTATTGTAGGAATCAGTACTATTAAACCTGCTGGATTGCCAAAACCAGAATTTGGCACTTTACAGTCCCATATGGGATTTTTTTTACAATCCCTTAACCTTAACAGGGAGGGGCGTATTACTCATTTATCATGTACAGAATAGATAAACGTAGAGGTCAAATGATTTTCTTTTCCAAATACGTAGAGTCTCTGGATTAACCTAGAGCCTATGTCCCATGGTTACACCCTTTCCAGGCTTTAAAATTAGATCGCTTAATCTTAGCAAGATAGTTCTTCAGCATTCCTCTTAGAAATGCAAGAGATAAATCTGCATGCCCTACGGGCAAAAAAAAATGTACTTCTGTGTAAAGTGTCTGCTCAACTATGCACGGTGTATAGTATATTTAAAAGGTGTCCATGTGCAAAGTAGATATTTCTGATCAGTTTTATTTGTGGAGGGAAAAAAAGAAAGTTCCTAGCTTAAGCACCAGATTAACCAACAGAAGGCAAATATATGTCATTTTTTCCCCAGTTACTGAGCAGGCTGTAGTGTCCAAATCATTTGTCCTTTGGAAGACTCAAAAGGACACACAGCTTAAATGCAACCATTCTGACCCTCTCCCCACCAACGTATGAAAAAGGAATTGTTTGCTTTACTAACATATTTTTTGGACTGATAAAAGTTATTTCTCCCTACAAGCCTTATCTCAACATTTAGACCACTATAGCTGCAAAAACATGAGCAAAACATGAGTTTCTTCCAGTAGTGATAAGCATGTGAGATCAGTCTTCAAGGAACAAGAGAGCATCTTGTGTCTGCATGACATGTAAAAACTTCAGTGGCAGAACGCATCAAGGATGCAGGCCCCCGTGCGGTCTGCGAGAAGGCACTGGCCCCCAAACTGCACTTGGGACACTGCTGGAAAGAGACGGGGTGGCAGAGCTAAGTTACTTGGTTTGGTAAAACCACTTCTAACTACATGCATCAAAGTCTCAGCTGAAATTTGCACAACCTACTTGAATTCTCTGGGTCTTTGGCTTAAAGAAAACAAACAAACAAGCAAACAAAGTTTTGCTGAAAAAGCTGACAGCTGATTTCCTAAAGCATTGCAAGATGCCAGCTGCTTAGTGGAGTGAGGGTTTCAGACATGTAAAAATGCAGCACACAGGAATCAAACAGTGAGCTCCTTAGGACTTGTACGTTTTATTTATTTATGATTTTACCTGCAATTTGTTGCATCTTACAGCCCTATTCTGTGGAAGGATCTGAAGTGAAATTTTTCTGTGTTCTCATGGATTATGTCTTTTTAATAAACTTTCACACCAGAGTTAATTTTTACCTCTCATCTCCCTGGTGAGTCTTTTATTTTTTTTTTAATGTAGGTAACAATAAAAGCCGTCTAGCCACGACTGTTGGCAGCCTCGCACATCATTAATAATGCAATATAATCGCCAGCAAAATAAATATGAACTCGGCCAGCCCTTCTGCTCCTTCGTTGCCTCCTGCAACAGACCCACGGCTCTCCCCAGACGTTATATCAAATACATGCCAGCTGTGGCAAACAGCGTGCTTCCTTTCCCCTTCACAGGACAAC